>JACEFZ010006511.1:465000-861467 GCA_014155875.1 Cepaea nemoralis | reverse complement strand
GTTACTGAGTAAACAACCAACTAGCCAGTCCGGGGTTTTGAGTAAAAAAACCAAATAGCCCTTCAAAGGGGGACTGAGTAAACAACCAACTAGCCAGTAAAAATACTGAGTAAACAAACCCAAATAGCCAGTCCCAAGGGTTTCTGAGTAAACAACCAACTAGCCAAATCAGTGTTTCTGAGAAAAAAACCAATAACCAGTCAAAGGGTTACTGATAAACAACCAAACCGCCCGTCAATTTTTTACTGAGTAAACAACCCAAATAGCCATCAAAGGTTAATGAAGTAAAAAACCAACTAGCCAGTCAGTGGGTTTCTGAGTAAACAACCCAAATTTGCCAGTCAAAGGTTACTGAGAAAAAACCAACTAGCCAATCAAAAAGGTTTCTGAGTAAAAAAACCAACAACCAGTCAAGGTTCTGATTTAAAAAACCAAAAAACCCCCCCACCATTTAATGGTTCCCGGAAAACAAACAAATCCCAAACAACTAAACTTTTTTGGGTACAAATTTTGGGGCCCAGGGCCCGTCTTTCCCTTTGGCCCTTTTTAATCACTCGTCCTTTTGGTTTATCAAGAGCATTTTTCAAATTTTCATAGGAAGAAAAAAAAACATTTTTGAAAAGAAAGTTGTTTAAAAAAAACAAGGCTAATTACCCTTTATGAAAACCCCTCCCACCTCCCATACTTAAAAAACCCCCCCACACAACCCCCCCTACCCAACCACGCGCCCAAGGGGCCCTAAACACCCCCACCTACCCCCCCAACAAAACCCCACACCAAGGGACAACATACATACCCCACCCAACCACCCATCCCCCCCCCGGCACACCCCCCCCCCAAAATCCTTGGGGGCCCCAAACCCGATCCCCCAACCAAAAAAACCCCTCGCCACCCCCAAAAATTCCCCCAAAACCCAAACCCCACCCTCCCACGCCCATCCACATCTTAAACCCCCACATCCCTTTCCCCCCCCACACCTAAAACCACCCATTCCCCTTAACACACTTTTCCCAAAAACATATTCCCCCCCCATGCACACAATCCCCCAAACCAACCCCACTCCACATTCACTCACAATCCCCAAAACCCTACATACAAACCCCACCCCCTGAAATGTCCCTACCCCCCCCCCCCCCCCCCCACCCCCCTCCCAAAACCCCCCATACATCCCCCAAACCAAAAACACACCCCCCACCACCCCCAAATACAATTCCCCCCAACCCCCACATTTCCTTTAACCTAAACCCCCCAAGCAAACCCCCCCCGCACATCAATACACCCCCCTTTCCACGACTATTTGCAACCCCCTACCACACACCCACTATCCCTTCACCAAACATCCCCCCTTTCACCCCACACAAAATTCCCCCCCCGGGTTAAAACCCCTAATTCCCCCCCAACCCCCCCACAAATACCCCTTTCCCATCCACCCCACATACCCCCCTCACCCCCCACAAAACAAATCCCCCCTACCATACCTCACTCACACAAATCCCAACCAACACACCCCACAACTCTCCCCAACCCACACACCATCCCTACCGTCACCAAAACCTCACTCACGCATACATCCTCCCTACGCACTCAACACCCCCACCACCCCAACAACAATTCTCTCGATCACAATACCCTCACCCACCCACATCCTCCACCACTACACATCCAACCCCGACACATACAACTCCTACCCACCTTACACATCCCAGGACCCTCTACACACCCCCACCAACATCCCCTATACACAAACCACACAACCCCGCACTACTTCCCTCACCACCCCAATCCTTACTCACCACACAATACCCCCCCCATACGCACATTCCCGCACCCCTCCCACCACTCCCCCACACCACACACTCTCCTCCACCCATACCCCACAAACATACCCTCCACCCCACCATCATTCACACATCCCCCACAAACACACGCCACACATATCTCAAACCCACACACCATACACTTCTCCCCACCCGCCCTTACATCCACAATCCACCCAACATAATCCCCTATCCACACAACCCCGCCTCCCACACATACTTCCTCAAACCATCCATACATCTCCACCCACATAAACACACATCCCCCGCATCCGTCCCATACACATATCCTCCACCCATACTCACATCTCCATACCCATTCCAACACCCCTACTTTCACCCCCACACATCCATCACACATCCCACCAACACCCACAAATATCACTACCCACCAAACCCATCCACCCCAACCCATCCAAACGCATACCCCCACCCACACACCCCCACCCACACTTATCCCCACACTCACACACATCCTCCACATAAAGTCACACTTCCTCACATCTAGACACATACAAAATGTCTCACGTTAGTATTGAAACTAGTATGAAAAACTCCCACACTTTACTCACACACATACACTGACACTGTCATGAGCAGTCTCATAAAATGTTAAACATGGAGAAAAATGTGTACATAAAAATGTATGTGACGTAAAATAGTGATGCTCTCTCTCTCTCTCTCTCTCTCTCTCTCTCTCTCTCTCTCTCTCTCTCTCTCTCTCTCTCTCTCTTCTCTCTCTCTCTCTCACACACACACACACACATACACATTCACTCTCCCACTCATTCTTTCACTCTGACGCTCACACGTTCTGTCTCTCATTCACACTCACTGACTCTCTCACTCAACAACAGTAATGAACATGAGTTTATATTATGCATGATAAAATCAAATGGTATTTAACTGATAATATGACAGATGAGAATACACAAACATATGGATTCGCGTGTTACATAACATGCGTGTTACATGACATGCATCTGCTCAGCTCTCTCTCTCTCTCTCTCTCTCTCTCTCTCTCTTCTCTCTCTCTCTCTCTCCTCTCTCTCTCTCTCTCTCTCTGTATTCTTTCATATACACACTCACACGCATGCGCGCACACACACACACACACTAACACATCAACTCTCCCACTGTCTCTCTCTCTAACACACAATCCTACACACACACACACACACTCACTCTCTCAATCACACTCTCTCACACATACACGTACACATGAACGCATGCACGCACGCACACACTCCCTCACTCACTCTCACACATACACGTACGAATGCATGCACTGACACATTCCCCCACCATTTCTCGCTCAATCACTCTCTCCACACACACGCATGCACACACGCATTCACTCTCTCCCTCTCTCTGACACCCACTCTCTCTCTCTCTCTCTCTCTCTCTCTCTCTCTCTCTCTCGCTCTCACTCGCACACACACATATATAGTGAACAATTATAATGAACAATTATACTGAACAATTATACCAGTAAATGAATTATATTGGCATATAGTCGGTATGGATTAAGTATTGAAAGAGTTTTCTGTTAAATGTGTAGGGACTCATTGGAGTTTTCAGATCTGGAGGCAGATGATTCCATAAGTGAGCACCAGAATAGGCAAAACATGTTTTGTATAGGTCCAATCTAGGCTTTGAGACATTTAACAAATTTAGGCGCTTGCTGTTCATTGCATTAGATTGAATCAGCGGCAGAAGATATTCTAATACAGTAAACAAACAACTAGCCAGTCAAAGGTTAATGAGTAAACAACCAACTAGCCAGTCAATGGTTACTGAGTAAACAACCAACTAGCCAGTCAATGGTTACTGAGTAAACAACCAACTATCCAGTCAAATGTTACTGAGTAAACAACCAACTAGCCAGTCAATGGTTACTGAGTAAACAACCAACTAGCCAGTCAGTGGTTACTGACTAAACAACCAACTAGCCAATCAGTGGTTACTGAGTAAAAAACCAACTAGCCAGTCAATGGTTACTGAGTAAACAACCAACTAGCCAGTCAAAGGTTACTGAGTAAACAACCAACTAGCCAGTCAATGGTTACTGAGTAAACAACCAACTAGCCAGTCAATGGTTACTGAGTAAACAACCAACTAGCCAGTCAATGGTTACTGAGTAAACAACCAACTAGCCAGTCAATGGTTACTGAGTAAACAACCAACTAGCCAGTCAGTGGTTACTGAGTAAACAACCAACTAGCCAGTCAAAGGTTACTGAGTAAACAACCAACTAGCCAGTCAAAGGTTACTGAGTAAACAACAAATAAGCCAGTCAGTGGTTACTGAGTAAACAACCAACTAGCCAGTCAGTGGTTACTGAGTAAACAACCAACTAGCCAGTCAGTGGTTACTGAGTAAACAACCAACTAGCCAGTCACATGTTACTGAGTAAACAACCAACTAGCCAGTCCGTTGTTACTGAGTAAACAACCAACTATCCAGTCAAAGATTACTGAGTAAACAACCAACTAGCCAGTCAAATGTTACTGAGTAAACAACCAACTAGCAAGTCAAAGGTTACTGAGTAAACAACCAACTAGCCAGTCAGCGGTTACTGAGTAAACAATCAACTAGCCAGTCAAAGGTTACTGAGTAAACAACCAACTATCCAGTCAAATGTTACTGAGTAAACAACCAACTAGCAAGTCAAAGGTTACTGAGTAAACAACCAACTAGCCAGTCAGCGGTTACTGAGTAAACAATCAACTAGCCAGTCAAAGGTTACTGAGTAAACAACCAACTATCCAGTCAAAGGTTACTAAATAAACAACCAACTAGCCAGTCAAAATTTACTGAGTAAACAACCAACTATCCAGTCAAATGTTACTGAGTAAACAACCAACTAGCCAGTCAAAGGTGACTGAGTAAACAGCCAACTAGCCAGTCAGTGGTTACTGAGTAAACAACCAACTAGCCAGTCAAAGGTTACTGAGTAAACAACCAACTAGCCAGTCAGTGGTTACTGAGTAAACAACCAACTAGCCAGTCAGTGGTTACTGAGTAAACAACCAACTAGCCAGTCAAAGGTTACTGAGTAAACAAACAACTAGCCAGTCAAAGGTTACTGAGTAAACAACCAACTAGCCAGTCAATGGTTACTGAGTAAACAACCAACTAGCCAGTCAATGGTTACTGAGTAAACAACCAACTAGCCAGTCAAATGTTACTGAGTAAACAACCAACTAGCCAGTCAATGGTTACTGAGTAAACAACCAACTAGCCAGTCAATGGTTACTGAGTAAACAACCAACTAGCCAATCAGTGGTTACTGAGTAAACAACCAACTAGCCAGTCAATGGTTACTGAGTAAACAACCAACTAGCCAGTCAAAGGTTACTGAGTAAACAACCAACTAGCCAGTTCAAGGTTACTGAGTAAACAACCAACTAGCCAGTCAAGTGGTTACTGAGTAAACAACCAACTAGCCAGTCAATGGTTACTGAGTAAACAACCAACTAGCCAGTCAATGGTTACTGAGTAAACAACCAACTAGCCAGTCAATGGTTACTGAGTAAACAACCAACTAGCCAGTCAAAGGTTACTGAGTAAACAACCAACTAGCCAGTCAAAGGTTACTGAGTAAACAACCAACTAGCCAGTCAGTTGTTACTGAGTAAACAACCAACTAGCCAGTCAGTGGTTACTGAGTAAACAACCAACTAGCCAGTCATTGGTTACTGAGTAAACAACCAACTAGCCAGTCAAATGTTACTTAGTAAACAACCAACTACCCAGTCCGTTGTTACTGAGTAAACAACCAACTATCCAGTCAACGATTACTGAGTAAACAACCAACTAGCCAGTCAAATGTTACTGAGTAAACAAACAACTAGCCAGTCAAAGGTTACTGAGTAAACAACCAACTAGCCAGTCAGTGGTTACTGAGTAAACAACCAACTAGCCAGTCAAGGTTACTGAGTAAACAACCAACTAGCCAGTCAAGGTTACTGAGTAACAACCAACTAGCTAGTCAGTGGTTACTGAGTAAACAACCAACTAGCCAGTCAGTGGTTACTGAGTAAACAACCAACTAGCCAGTCAGAGGTTACTGAGTAAACAACCAACTAGCCAGTCAGTGGTTACTGAGTAAACAACCAACTAGCCAATCAGTGGTTACTGAGTAAACAACCAACTAGCCAGTCAAATGTTACTGAGTAAACAACCAACTAGCCAGTTAAAAGGTACTGAGTAAACAACCATTAAGCCAGTCAGTGGTTACTGAGTAAACAACCAACTAGCCAGTCAAAGGTTACTGAGTAAACAACCAACTAGCCAGTTAAAGGTTACTGAGTAAACAACCAACTAAGCCAGTCAGTGGTTACTGAGTAAACAGCCAACTAGCCAGTCAGTGGTTACTGAGTAAACAACCAACTAGCCAGTCAAAGGTTACTGAGTAAACAACCAACTAGCCAGTCAAAGGTTACTGAGTAAACAACCAACTAGCCAGTCAAAGGTTACTGAGTAAACAACCAACTAGCCAGTCAGCGGTTACTGAGTAAACAACCAACTAGCCAGTCAAAGGTTACTGAGTAAACAACCAACTAGCCAGTCAAGGTTACTGAAGTAAACAACCAACTAGCCAGTCAAAGGTTACTGAGTAAACAACCAACTAGCCAGTCAAATGGTTACTGAGTAAACAACCAACTAGCCAGTCAAGTGGTTACTGAGTAAACAGCCAACTAGCCAGTCAGTGGTTACTGAGTAAACAACCAACTAGCCAGTCAAATGTTACTGAGTAAACAACCAACTAGCCAGTCAGTGGTTACTGAGTAAACAACCAACTAGCCAGTCAAAGGTTACTGAGTAAACAAACAACTAGCCAGTCAAAGGTTACTGAGTAAACAACCAACTAGCCAGTCAATGGTTACTGAGTAAACAACCAACTAGCCAGTCAAAGGTTACTGAGTAAACAACCAACTAGCCAGTCAATGGTTACTGAGTAAACAACCAATTAGCCAATCAGTGGTTACTGAGTAAACAACCAACTAGCCAATCAGTGGTTACTGAGTAAACAACTAACTAGCCAGTCAATGGTTACTGAGTAAACAACCAACTAGCCAATCAGTGGTTACTGAGTAAACAACCAACTAGCCAATCAGTGGTTACTGAGTAAACAACTAACTAGCCATTCAAAGGTTACTGAGTAAACAACCAACTAGCCAGTCAAAGGCTACATACAGCAACATTTGGATATACAGGCCAACTATTAATCCTTGCTCTCAGGCTCATAAAATCTCATGTATCTATCACTGCATGGCCTATAGCAGAAAAGTGCATGGGGATTTAAAAATCAAACATTCACTTAACACACTATAAATGTCTCTGACATGACATGACCTTACGCCTGTGGTCTAACGTATGTTCCAGAATGTCCAGGTGGCAGTTCGGATCTTTGCGAAAATCGAATATGTCAGACCGGTGGATGGTGTAATTGTGTCGTGAGTATTCTAATTAAATAATCATAATTTTTGTTAACAAAGAAGCTTTTGGCTAACCCTGTTTCCTCATGTTCCAGCCGGGCCTTAGGGGATTCATATGAATATTACTTGATTATTGGCTCTGGGGGGAATAGCGGTACATTGTCAGTGGAGAAATTACATAGCAGATAACACAATTGTAAATGGATATGTCAATGGTTAAGATAACGGGTTTATAGTAAAAGAGTCGAAGTGAGCTAAACGGATTTTTTTTTTCTCCCGCATATCCTATTTACATCTCGTAACACCAAGATCACAATATACAAAACACTGATCAGACCATTTGTGCTGTATGGCTCTGAAACCTGGATTACACCGAAAGGAGACGAAGCCTTGCTACAAACCTTTGAAAACAAAGTTTTAAGACGCATCTTTGGACCCATTAGGGATACAAAAAGTGAACAGTGGAAATGAAGAAGTAACAAAGACATTTATGATCTGTTTAAGTACCCGCTAATCACTGGTATCATGAAGGCTAATAGACTACAATGGCTGGGGCATATAGAAAGAATGGAAGATAATTAGTTAGTTAGTTAGTTAGTCTTTCCTCTTGAGCCTAAGGCGGCGCATAGGGCAGAAGTCCTGTCTCTCCATGCCTGGCGGTTCGCTGCTATCTGTTGTAGATCTTGGATATTTACTTGGCCGTTGAATGAGCCTTCTCTAATGATGGTTCTACGCAGGGTCTCTCTTGGTCTTCCCCGTTTTCTTTTCCCTACTAATAGAAGATAATAGGGAAGATAATAGGGAAACAAAACTCGCTTACACTCAGGAAATAAATGACCGTAGACCCCGAGGTAGACCAAGAAGATGGTGGAGAGATAATATATAAACAGACCTACAAGCACTTGGAACCAACGACTGGCAAGAGAAGGTCAACCAGAGAGACGAATGGAGATGGATTGTATCTGCAGCAAAGAACCTCAATGGCTCGGAACGCTGAAGAAGAAGATATCCTATTTACATGACATTGCAGTCAAAACCAGAATTTATCAGCTGCTCTTGCTGTCTTGGCAAGTTTTATGTTCAGTAGTTTGCCATTACCTTCTGAACGGCCGGCTCACATACATTTCTGCAAGAAACCAACGGGACGCGGTCCGCAAACGGAAAACTAGCGAAGTAAAAACTTCAGCAACAGTGATCGTTCAGTCGAGACATTGTTAATACATTCAAGCTAATGTCAACAGAGAGTGCAATATAGCGACACATCAATAGGTACAAAAAAATTAATAAATAACAAATCATGACCAGCAGAATCTACAAATACTTTCATGACAAAGAAATAGTTATTGACTGAAAGCGCGAAGCTGTTGAGTTTTGTGTCAAGAATGTCTCATGGACACGAGTTTGTGTGAATTCGTGTCCATTGTTTCATCGTTACATATTTCGACTGCATGTTATCAAGTTCTCAATTTAATCATCGACTACGACAGTGCGTCCCATTTGTCCACGACATCTCATGCGATTTCATAATTGTAACAGCGCAACTCCAACATCGTGAGCTGTAAGTAGAAACCAATCAGTGTATGGAAGAATGGCCATAGTACGTCTGTCGAAAAGTATCAATCAATCAGAGTATGTAAGAATAGCCGCGGTATGGGTGTCTGACAGTAACAACCAATCAGTGTATGGAAGAATGGCCGCGGTACGTATGTCTGACAGTAACAACCAATCAGTATATGGAAGAATGGCCGCGGTACGTATGTCTGACAGTAACACCAATGAATGTATGGAAGAATGGCCGCGGTACGGGTGTCTGACAGTAACAACCAATCAGTATATGGAAGAATGGCCGCGGTACGGGTGTCTGACAGTAACAACCAATCAGTGTATGGAAGAATGGCCGCGGTACGTATGTCTGACAGTAACAACCAATCAGTGTATGGAAGAATGGCCACCGTACGGGTGTCTGACAGTAACAACCAATCAGTGTATAGAAGAATGGCCACCGTACGGGTGTCTGACAGTAACAACCAATCAGTATATGGAAGAATGGCCGCGGTACGGGTGTCTGACAGTAACAACTCAATCAGTGTATGGAAGAATGGCCGCGGTACGGGTGTCTGACAGTAACAACCAATCAGTGTATGGAAGAATGGCCGCGGTACGGGTGTCTGACAGTAGCAACCAATCAGTGTATGGGAGAATGGCCACCGTACGGGTGTCTGACATTAACAACCAATCAGTATATGGAAGAATGGCCGCGGTACGGGTGTCTGACAGTAGCAACAAATCAGTGTATGGAAGAATGGCCGCGGTACGTATGTCTGACAGTAACAACCAATCAGTGTATGGAAGAATGGCCACCGTACGGGTGTCTGACAGTAACAAGCAATCAGTGTATGGAAGAATGGCCGCGGTACGGGTGTCTGACAGTAACAACCAATCAGTGTATGGAGAATGGCCCCGTACGGGTGTCTGACATTAGCAACTCAATCAGTATATGGAAGAATGGCCGCGGTACGGGTGTCTGACAGTAACAACCAATCAGTGTATGGAAGAATGGCCACCGTACGGGTGTCTGACATTAGCAAATCAATCAGTGTATGGAAGAATGGCCACCGTACGGGTGTCTGACAGTAGCAACCAATCAGTGTATGGAAGAATGGCCACCGTACGGGTGTCTGACATTAGCAAATCAATCAGTGTATGGAAGAATGGCCGCGGTACGGGTGTCTGACAGTAACAACCAATCAGTGTATGGAAGAATGGCCACCGTACGGGTGTCTGACATTAGCAAATCAATCAGTATATGGAAGAATGGCCACCGTACGGGTGTCTGACAGTAGCAACCAATCAGTGTATGGAAGAATGGCCACCGTACGGGTGTCTGACATTAGCAAATCAATCAGTGTATGGAAGAATGGCCGCGGTACGGGTGTCTGACAGTAGCAACCAATCAGTGTATAGAAGAATTGCCGCGGTACGTATGTCTGACAGTAACAACCAATCAGTGTATGGAAGAATGGCCACCGTACGGGTGTCTGACAGTAGCAACCAATCAGTGTATGGAAGAATGGCCACCGTACGGATGTCTGACAGTAGCAACAAGTCAGTGTATGGAAGAATGGCCGCGGTACGGGTGTCTGACATTAGCAAATCAATCAGTGTATGGAAGAATGGCCGCGGTACGGGTGTCTGACAGTAGCAACCAATCAGTGTATGGAAGAATGGCCGCGGTACGGGTGTCTGACAGTAGCAACCAATCAGTGTATGGAAGAATGGCCGCGGTACGGGTGTCTGACAGTAACAACCAATCAGTGTATGGAAGAATGGCCGCGGTACGGGTGTCTGACAGTAACAACCAATCAGTATATGGAAGAATGGCCGCGGTACGGGTGTCTGACAGTAGCAACCAATCAGTGTATGGAAGAATGGCCGCGGTACGGGTGTCTGACAGTAGCAACCAATCAGTGTATGGAAGAATGGCCACCGTACGGGTGTCTGACAGTAGCAACCAATCAGTGTATGGAAGAATGGCCACCGTACGGGTGTCTGACAGTAGCAACCAATCAGTGTATGGAAGAATGGCCACCGTACGGGTGTCTGACAGTAACAACCAATCAGTGTATGGAAGAATGGCCGCGGTACGGGTGTCTGACAGTAACAACCAATCAGTATATGGAAGAATGGCCGCGGTACGGGTGTCTGACAGTAGCAACCAATCAGTGTATGGAAGAATGGCCGCGGTACGGGTGTCTGACATTAGCAAATCAATCAGTGTATGGAAGAATGGCCGCGGTACGGGTGTCTGACAGTAGCAACCAATCAGTGTATGGAAGAATGGCCACCGTACGGGTGTCTGACAGTAGCAACCAATCAGTGTATGGAAGAATGGCCACCGTACGGGTGTCTGACAGTAGCAACCAATCAGTGTATGGAAGAATGGCCACCGTACGGGTGTCTGACAGTAACAATCAATCAGTGTATGGAAGAATGGCCGCGGTACGGGTGTCTGACAGTAACAACCAATCAGTATATGGAAGAATGGCCGCGGTACGGGTGTCTGACAGTAGCAACCAATCAGTGTATGGAAGAATGGCCGCGGTACGGGTGTCTGACATTAGCAAATCAATCAGTGTATGGAAGAATGGCCGCGGTACGGGTGTCTGACAGTAGCAACCAATCAGTGTATGGAAGAATGGCGGCGGTACGGGTGTTCGACAGTAGCAACCAACCGGTATGGAAGAATGTCCGGTACGGTGTGGCGACAGTAACCAACCAATCAGTATATGAAGAATGGCCGCGGTACGGGTGTCTGACAGTAGCAACAATCAGTGTATGGAAGATATGCCGCGGTACGGGTGTCTGACAGTAGCAACACCACTCAGTGTAGAAGAATGGCCACGTACGGGGTTCTGACAGTAGCAACCAATCAGTGTATGGAAGAATGGCCACCTACGGGTGTCTGACAGTAACAATCAACAGTGTATGGAGAATGGCCGCGGTACGGGTTGCCAGTAACAACCAATCAGTATATGGAAGAATGGCCGCGGTACGTATGTCTGACGTAACAACCATCAGTTATGGAAGAATGGCCGGGTGGGGTTACGTAAAAAAATTTTGGAAAACCCCGGATAGGAAAAAACAACCCAAAAGATATGGAAGAATGGCCGCGGTACGTATGTCTGACAGTAACAAACCATAATTATGGAGAATGGCCGCGGTACGGGTGTCTGACAGTAAAACCAATAGTATATGGAAGAATGCCGCGTACGGGTGTCTGACATAACAACCAATAGTTATGGGAAAAATGGCCGCGGTCGTATTTTTCGACAGTAAAACCAATAGTATATGGAAGATGGCCGCGGTAGTATGTCTGAAGTAAAACCAATCAAGTATGGAAGAATGGCCGCGGGGACGGGTGTCTGACAGTAACAAAACCCAAACAGTTATGGAAGATGGGCCCCGTACGGGTGTCTGACAGTAACAAACCCAAACAGTATAAAAGAAAGGCCGCGGGACGTATGTCTGACAGTAACAACAAACTGTATGGAAGAAAGCAAACCCTACGGTGTTGATTTAAAAAAATCAGGTATGAAAATGGCCCGGTACGGGTGTCTGACAGTAAAACCAAAACAGTTATGGGAATGCCGCGGGGACGGGTGTCTGACAGTAACAACCCAAACAGTTATGGAAGAATGGCCGCGTAGTTTTCGACAGTAACAAACAATAGGGATGGGAAAAATGCCCGGTACGGGTGTCTGACAGTAACAACCCAAACAGTGTATGGAAAAATGGCCCCGGGACGGGTGTCTGACAGTAACAACCCAAAAGTATATGGAAGAATGGCCCCCGGTACGGGGGGTTTTTGACAGTAACAACCCAAACAGTGTATGGAAGAATGGCCGCGGTAAGTTTCCCGACAGTAACAACCAATCAGTATATGGGGAAAAATGCCGCGGTACGTATGTCTGACAGTAACAAACCAAACAATGTATGGAAGAATGGCCGGGTACGGGTTCTGACAGTAACAAACCCAAACAGTTAGGAAGAATGGGCCCCGGTACGTAGTCGACAGTAACAACCCAAACAGTTATGGAAGAATGGCCGCGGTACGTATGTCTGACAGTAACAAAAATCAGTTATGGAAGAATGGCCGCGGTACGGGTGTCTGACGTACAACCCAAAAGTATATGGAAGAATGGGCCCCGGTACGTTTTCTGACAGTAACAACCAATCAATGTATGGGAAAAATGGCCGCGGTACGGTGTCTGACAGTAACAACCAATAGTATATGGGAAAAATGGGCCCCGGTACGTATGTCTGACAGTAACAACCAATCATGTATGGAAGAATGGCGGTACGTATGTCTGACAGTAACAACCAATCAGATATGGAAGAATGGCCGCGGTACGGGTGTTGACAGTAACAACCCAAACAGTTATGAAAAAATGGCCATAGTACGTAGTCTGTCGAAAGTATCAATCAATCAGAGTATGTAAGAAAAGCCGCGGTAGTTTTCGACAGTAACAACCATCAGTGTATGGAAGAATGGGCCCCGGTACGTATGTCTGACAGTAACAAACAATCAGTTATGGGAAAAATGGGCCCCGGTACGTTGTCTGACAGTAACAAACCCAAAATTTGGAAAATGGGGCCCCGGTACGTTTTCTGACAGTAACAAAACCAAACAATGTATGGAAGAAAGGCCGCGGGACGGGGTCTGACAGTAACAACCAATCAGTTATGGAAGAATGGCCGCGGTCGATGTCTGACAGTAACAACCAAACAGTTATGGAAGAATGGTAACGTACGTTTTCGAAAATACAACAATCAAGGGATGAAGAATGCCGTACGGGGGGGCTGACAGTAAAAACCAATCAGTTATGGAAGAATGGGCCCCGGTACGTTTTCTGACAGTAACAACCAATCAGTTATGGAAGAATGGCCGCGGTACGTATGTCTGACAGTAACAACCCAAAGGTATGGAAGAATGCCGCGGTACGTTGGGGACAGTAACAACAATCAGTATTGGAAGAATGGCCGCGGTACTATGTCGACAGTAAAAAAACAATCATTATGGAAAAATGGCCCCGGTACGGGGTCTGACAGTAACAAACCCAAACAGTTTTGGGAAAAAGCCGCGGTACGTATGTCTGACAGTAACAAACCAAACAATTTTTGGAAGAATGGCCCGGTACGTATGTCTACAGTAACAACATTTTTATGGGAAAAATGGCCGCGGGACGTATGTCTGACAGTAAAAAACAATCAATGGAAGAATGGCCGCGGTACGTTTTTGACAGTAAAACCAATCAGTATATGGAAGAATGGCCCCGGGACGTTGTCTGACAGTAAAACCAATCAGTGTATGGAAGAATGGGCCCCGGTACGTATGTCGACAGAACAACAATCAGTATAGGAAAAATGGCGCGGTAGTATGTCTGACAGTAACAACAATCAGTTATGGAAGAATGCCGCGGTACGTTTTCTGACAGTAAAACAATAGTATATGGAAGAATGCCGCGGTACGTTTTTGACAGTAAAACCAAACAGTTATAAGAATGGCCGCGGGACGTATGTCTGACAGTAACAACCAATCAGGGATGGAAGAATTCCCGTACGTTTTCTGACTAACAACAATCAGTTATGGAAGAATGGCCCCGGTACGTTTTCGACAGTAACAACAATCATATATGGAAGAATGGCCCCGGTAGTTTGACAGTAACAACCAAACAGTGTTGGGAAAAATTGCCGCGGAGTATGTTTTAAGTAAAAACAATCAGTTATGAAAATGGCCCGGGACGTATGTTGCAGTAACAACAATCAGTTAAAGGGAAAAATGGGCCCCGGGAGTTGTCTGACAGTAACAAACCCTCAGTTATGGAAGAATTGCCGCGGTACGTAGTCTGACGTAACAACCAATCAGTTTTTGAAGAAAGGCCGCGGTACGTAGTTGACAGTAAAAACCAATCAGTTATGGGAAAAATTGCCGCTAGTAGTCTGACAGTAACAACAATCAGTTAAAGGAAGAATTGGCCCGGTACGTATGTCTGACAGTAACAACCAATCAGTTATGGAAGAATGGCCGCGGTACGTTTTCTGACAGTAACAAACCAAACAGTATATGGGAAAAATGGCCCCGGACGGGGTCTGACAGTAACAACCAATCAGTGATGGAAGAAGGCCGTAGTTTGGGCGAAAAATAACAACCCAAACAGGTTTTGAAAATGCCGCGGTACGTTTTCTGACAGTAACAACAATCAGTTATGGAAAATGGCCGCGGTACGGATGTCTGACAGTAAACAACCAATCAGTATTATGGAAGATGCAGCGGTACGGTGTCTGACAGTAAAACCAGTCAGGTATGGAAGAATGGCCGCGGTACGGGTGTCTGACAGTAACACACCAATCAGTATATGGAAGAATGGCCGCGGTAGCGGGTGTCTGACAGTAACAACCAGTCAGTGTATGAAGAATGGCCGCGGTACGTGGGTCTGACAGTAACAACCAATCAGTGTATGGAAGAATGTACACCGTAAGGTGTCTGACAGTAGACAACCAATCAGTGTATAGAAGATGGTCACCGTACGGGTGTCTGACAGTAACAATCATCAGTGTATGGAAGAATGGCCGCGGTACGGGTGTCTGACAGTAGCACCCAATCAGTGTATGGAAGAATGGCCGCGGTACGGATGTCTGACAGTACAGCCAATCAATGTATGGAAGAATGGCCGCGTACGGGTGTCTGACAGTAACACCAATCAGTATATGGTAGACAGGCGCGGTACGTAGTGTCTGACAGTAAAAACCAATCATGTATGGGAGAATGGCCGCGTACGTATGTCTGACAGTAACAACCAATCAGTATATGGAAGAATGGCCGCGTAAGGGTGTCTGACAGTAGCCAACCAATCAGTATATGGAAGAATTGATGGCCGCGTACGTATGTCTGACAGTAACAACCATCAAGTGTATGGAAGAATGGCCGCGGTACGGGTGTCTGACAGTAACAACCATCAGTAGTATGGAAGAATGGCCAGCGGTACGGATGGTCTGACAGTAAGCAACCAATCAGTGTATGGAAGGAATGGCCGCCGGTACGTAGTGTCTGACAGTAACAACCAATCAGTAGTATGGAAGAATGGCCGTCGGTACGGGAGTCTGACAGTAACAAACCAATCAGTGTATGGAAGAATGGCCAGTACGTACGGCTGGTCTGAAAAGTATCATCCAATCAGAGTATTTAAGGAATAGCCGCGGGGTACGTATGTCTGACAGTAACAACCAATCAGTGTATGGAACGAATGGCCGCTGGTACGTCATGTCTGACAGTACCAACCAACTCAGGTATATGGAAGATGGCCGCGGTACGTAGGTCTGACAGTAACAACCAATCGATGTATGGAAGATGGCCGCCACCGGTACGGTATGTCCTGACAGTAACACAATCAGTATATGGAAGAAGGGCTCGACACGGTACGGTATGTCCGGACATTAACAACCATCATGTATATGGAAGAATCGGCCCCTGCTGTACGTATGTCCTGACAGTAACACCAATCAGTATATGGAAGAATGGCCGCGGTACGTAGCTCTGACAGTACAAATCCAATCTATGTATGGGAAGAATGGCCGCGGTACGGTATGTCTGACAGTAACAACCAATCAGTGTATGGGAAGAATGCAGCGGTACGGGTGTCTGACAGTAACAACCAATCAGTGTATGAGAGAATGGCCGCGGTACAGTATGTCTGACAGTAACAACCAATCAGTAGTATGGAAGAATGGCCGCGTACGGATGTCTGACAGTAACAACCAATCAGTGTATGAAGAATGGCCGCGGTACGGTGTCTGACAGTAACAACCAATCATTATATGGAAGAATGGCCGCGGTACGGGATGTCTGACAGTACAACCAATCAGTGTATGAAGAATGGCCGCGGTACGTATGTCTGACAGTAACAACCAATCAGTGTATGGAAAGAATGTACACCGTACGGGTGTCTGACAGTAACAACCAAATCAGTGTATAGGAAGAATGGCCGCGTACGGGTGTCTGACAGTAACAATCAATCAGTGTATGGAAGAATGGCCGCGGTACGGTATGTCTGACAGTAACAACCAATCAGTGTATGGAAGATGGCCGCGGTACGGGTGTCTGACAGTAACAACCAATCAGTGTATGGAAGAATGGCCGCGGTACGGGTGTCTGACAGTAACAACCAATCAGTGTATGGAAGAATGGCCGCGGTACGGTATGTCTGACAGTAACACCAATCAAGTGTATGGAAGAATGGCCGCGGTACGGGTGTCTGACAGTAACAACCAATCAGTATATGGAAGAATGGCCGCGGTACGGTGTCTGACAGTAACAACCAATCAGTGTATGGAGAGAATGGCCGCGGTACGTATGTCTGACAGTAAAACCAATCAGTGTATGGAAGAATGGCCGCGTACGGGTGTCTGACAGTAACAACCAATCATGTATGGAAGAATGGCCGCGGTACGGGTGTCTGACAGTAACAACCAATCAGTAGTATAGGAAGAATGGCCGCGATACGGGTGTCTGACAGTAACAACCAATCAGTGTATGGAAGAATGGCCGCGGTACGTATGTCTGACAGTAACAACCAATCAAGTGTATGGAAGAATGTCACCGGTACGGGTGTCTGACAGTAACAACCAATCAGTATATGGAAGAATGGCCGCGGTACGGGTGTCTGACAGTAACAACCAGTCAGTATATGGAAGAATGGCCGTGGTACGGGTGTCTGACAGTAACAACCAGTCAGTGTATGGAAGAATGGCAGCGGTACGGGTGTCTGACAGTACAACCAATCAGTATATGGAAGAATGGCAGCGGTACGGGTGTCTGACATAACAACCAATCATGTATGGAAGAATGGCCGCGGTACGGGGTGTCTGACAGTAGCAACCAATCAGTGTAATGGAAGAATGGCCGCGGTACGGGTGTCTGACAGTAACAACCATCAGTGTATGAAGAATGCCGCGGTACGGGTGTCTGACAGTAACAACCAGTCAGTATATGGAAGAATGGACTAGCCGGTACGGGTGGTCTGACAGTAACAACCAAGTCAGTATATGGAAGAATGGCCGTGGTACGGGTGTCTGACAGTAACAACCAGTCAGTGTATGGAAGAATGGCCGCGGTACGGGTGTCTGACAGTAACAACCAATCAGTGTATGGAAGAATGGCCGCGGTACGGGTGTCTGACAGTAACAACCAATCAGTGTATGGAAGAATGGCCGCGGTACGTATGTCTGACAGTAACAACCAATCAGTGTATGGAAGAATGTACACCGTACGGGTGTCTGACAGTAACAACCAATCAGTGTATAGAAGAATGGTCACCGTACGGGTGTCTGACAGTAACAATCAATCAGTGTATGGAAGAATGGCCGCGGTACGGGTGTCTGACAGTAGCAACCAATCAGTGTATGGAAGAATGGCCGCGGTACGTATGTCTGACAGTAACAACCAATCAATGTATGGAAGAATGGCCGCGGTACGGGTGTCTGACAGTAACAACCAATCAGTATATGGAAGAATGGCCGCGGTACGTATGTCTGACAGTAAAAACCAATCAGTGTATGGGAGAATGGCCGCGGTACGTATGTCTGACAGTAACAACCAATCAGTATATGGAAGAATGGCCGCGGTAAGGGTGTCTGACAGTAGCAACCAATCAGTATATGGAAGAATGGCCGCGGTACGTATGTCTGACAGTAACAACCAATCAATGTATGGAAGAATGGCCGCGGTACGGGTGTCTGACAGTAACAACCAATCAGTATATGGAAGAAT
The DNA here is from genome assembly GCA_014155875.1 of Cepaea nemoralis. Taxonomy (NCBI): domain Eukaryota; kingdom Metazoa; phylum Mollusca; class Gastropoda; order Stylommatophora; family Helicidae; genus Cepaea; species Cepaea nemoralis. The sequence continues at coordinate 842,880 of JACEFZ010006511.1, read as the reverse complement.
GGCCGCGGTACGTATGTCTGACAGTAACAACCAATCAGTGTATGGAAGAATGGCCGCGGTACGTATGTCTGACAGTAACAACCAATCAGTATATGGAAGAATGGCCGCGGTACGGGATGTCTGACAGTAACAACCAATCAGTGTATGGAAGAATGGCCATAGTACGTACGTCTGTCGAAAAGTATCAATCAATCAGAGTATGTAAGAATAGCCGCGGTACGTATGTCTGACAGTAACAACCAATCAGTGTATGGAAGAATGGCCGCGGTACGTATGTCTGACAGTAACAACCAATCAGTATATGGAAGAATGGCCGCGGTACGTATGTCTGACAGTAACAACCAATCAATGTATGGAAGAATGGCCGCGGTACGGGTGTCTGACAGTAACAACCAATCAGTATATGGAAGAATGGCCGCGGTACGGGTGTCTGACAGTAACAACCAATCAGTGTATGGAAGAATGGCCGCGGTACGGATGTCTGACAGTAACAACCAATCAGTATATGGAAGAATGGCCGCGGTACGGGTGTCTGACAGTAACAACCAATCAGTGTATGGAAGAATGGCCGCGGTACGGGTGTCTGACAGTAACAACCAATCAGTATATGGAAGAATGGCCGCGGTACGGGTGTCTGACAGTAACAACCAATCAGTGTATGGAAGAATGGCCGCGGTACGGATGTCTGACAGTAACAACCAATCAGTGTATGGAAGAATGGCACCGTACGGATGTCTGACTTAACAACCAATCAGTGTATGGAAGAATGGCCGCGGTACGGGTAGTCTGACAGTAACAACCAATCAGTATATGGAAGAATGGCCGCGGTACGGGTGTCTGACAGTAACAACCAATCAGTGTATGGAAGAATGGCCGCGGTACGGATGTCTGACAGTAACAAACCAATCAGTGTATGGAAGAATGTACACCGTACGGGTGTCTGACAGTACAACCAATCAGTGTATGGAAGAATGGCCACCGTACGGGTGTCTGACAGTAACAATCAATCAGTATATGGAAGAATGGCCGCGTACGGGTGTCTGACAGTAGCAACCAATCAGTGTATGGAAGAATGGCCGCGGTACGTATGTCTGACAGTAACAACCAATCAATGTATGGAAGAATGGCCGCGGTACGGGTGTCTGACAGTAACAACCAATCAGTATATGGAAGAATGGCCGCGGTACGTATGTCTGACAGTAAAAACCAATCAGTGTATGGAGAATGGCCGCGGTACGTATGTCTGAACAGTAACAACCAATCAGTATATGGAAGAATGGCCGCGGTAAGGGTGTCTGACAGTAGCAACCAATCAGTATATGGAAGAATGGCCGCGGTACGTATGTCTGACAGTAACAACCAATCAATGTATGGAAGAATGGCCGCGGTACGGGTGTCTGACAGTAACAACCAATCAGTATATGGAAGAATGGCCGCGGTACGTATGTCTGACAGTAACAACCAATCAGTGTATGGAAGAATGGCCGCGGTACGTATGTCTGACAGTAACAACCCATCAGTATATGGAAGAATGGCCGCGGTACGGGAGTCTGACAGTAACAACCAATCAGTGTATGGAAGAATGGCCATAGTACGTACGTCTGTCGAAAAGTATCAATCAATCAGAGTATGTAAGAATAGCCGCGGTACGTATGTCTGACAGTAACAACCAATCAGTGTATGGAAGAATGGCCGCGGTACGTATGTCTGACAGTAACAACCAATCAGTATATGGAAGAATGGCCGCGGTACGTATGTCTGACAGTAACAACCAATCAGTATATGGAAGAATGGCCGCTGTACGGGTGTCTGACAGTAACAACCAATCAGTGTATGGAAGAATGGCTGCGGTACGTATGTCTGACAGTAACAACCAATCAGTATATGGAAGAATGGCCGCGGTACGTATCTCTGACAGTAACAACCAATCAATGTATGGAAGAATGGCCGCGGTACGGGTGTCTGACAGTAACAACCAATCAGTATATGGAAGAATGGCCGCGGTACGGGTGTCTGACAGTAACAACCAATCAGTGTATGGAAGAATGGCCGCGGTACGTATGTCTGACAGTAACAACCAATCAGTGTATGGAAGAATGTACACCGTACGGGTGTCTGACAGTAACAACCAATCAGTGTATGGAAGAATGGCCGCGGTACGGGTGTCTGACAGTAACAACCAATCAATATATAGAAGAATGGCCGCGATACGGGTGTCTGACAGTAACAACCAATCAGTGTATGGAAGAATGGCCGCGGTACGTATGTCTGACAGTAACAACCAATCAGTGTATGGAAGAATGTACACCGTACGGGTGTCTGACAGTAACAACCAATCAGTGTATAGAAGAATGGTCACCGTAAGTATGTCTGACAGTAACAACCAATCAGTGTATGGAAGAATGGCCGCGGTACGGGTGTCTGACAGTAACAACCAATCAGTGTATAGGAAGAATGGCCGCGGTACGGGTGTCTGACAGTAACAACCAATCAGTGTATGGAAGAATGGCCGCGGTACGGGTGTCTGACAGTAACAACCAATCAGTGTATGGAAGAATGGCCGCGGTACGGGTGTCTGACAGTAACAACCAATCAGTGTATGGAAGAATGACCGCGGTACGGGTGTCTGACAGTAACAACCAATCAGTGTATGGAAGAATGGCCGCGGTACGGGTGTCTGACAGTAACAACCAGTCAGTATATGGAAGAATGGCCGCGGTACGGGTGTCTGACAGTAACAACCAATCAGTGTATGGAAGAATGGCCAGCGGTACGGGTGTCTGACAGTAACAACCAATCAGTAGTATGGAAGAATGGCCGCGGTACGGGTATGTCTGACAGTAACAACCAATCAGTGTATGGAAGAATGGCCGCGGTACGTATGTCTGACAGTAACAACCAATCAGTATATGGAAGAATGGCCGCGGTACGTATGTCTGACAGTAACAACCAATCAATGTATGGAAGAATGGCCGCGGTACGGGTGTCTGACAGTAACAACCAATCAGTATATGGAAGAATGGCCGCTGTACGGGTGTCTGACAGTAACAACCAATCAGTGTATGGAAGAATGGCTGCGGTACGTATGTCTGACAGTAACAACCAATCAGTATATGGAAGAATGGCCGCGGTACGTATCTCTGACAGTAACAACCAATCAATGTATGGAAGAATGGCCGCGGTACGGGTGTCTGACAGTAACAACCAATCAGTATATGGAAGAATGGCCGCGGTACGGGTGTCTGACAGTAACAACCAATCAGTGTATGAGAGAATGGCCGCGGTACGTATGTCTGACAGTAACAACCAATCAGTGTATGGAAGAATGTACACCGTACGGGTGTCTGACTTTAACAACCAATCAGTGTATGGAAGAATGGCCGCGGTACGGGTATCTGACAGTAACAACCAATCAATATATGGAAGAATGGCCGCGGTACGGGTGTCTGACAGTAACAACCAATCAGTGTATGGAAGAATGGCCGCGGTACGTATGTCTGACAGTAACAAACAATCAGTGTATGGAAGAATGTACACCGTACGGGTGTCTGACAGTAACAACCAATCAGTGTATGGAAGAATGGCCGCGGTACGGGTGTCTGACAGTAACAACCAATCAGTGTATAGAAGAATGGTCACCGTAAGTATGTCTGACAGTAACAACCAATCAGTGTATGGAAGAATGGCCGCGGTACGGGTGTCTGACAGTAACAACCAATCAGTGTATAGAAGAATGGTCACCGTACGGGTGTCTGACAGTAACAATCAATCAGTGTATGGAAGAATGGCCGCGGTACGGGTGTCTGACAGTAGAAACCAATCAGTGTATGGAAGAATGGCCACCGTACGGATGTCTGACAGTAACAACCAATCATTGTATCGAAGAATGGCCACCGTACGGGTGTCTGACAGTAGCAACCAATCAGTGTATGGAAGAATGGCCACCGTACGAATTTCTGACAATAGCAACCAATCAGTGTATGGAAGAATGGCCACCGTACGGGTGTCTGACAGTAACAACCAATCAGTGTATGGAAGAATGGCCACCGTACGGGTGTCTGACAGTAACAACCAATCAGTGTATGGAAGAATGGCCACCGTACGGGTGTCTGACAGTAACAACCAATCAGTGTATGGAAGAATGGCCATAGTACGGTTGTCTGACAGTAGCAACCAATCAGTGTATGGAAGAATGGCCACCGTACGGGTGTCTGACAGTAACAACCAATCAGTATATGGAAGAATGGCCACCGTACGGGTGTCTGACAGTAACAACCAATCAGTGTATGGAAGAATGGCCACCGTACGGGTGTCTGGCAGTAACAACCAATCAGTGTATGGAAGAATGGCCACCGTACGGGTGTCTGACATTAACAACCAATCAGTGTATGGAACAATGGCCACCGTACGGGTGTCTGACAGTAGCAACCAATCAGTGTATGGAAGAATGGCCACCGTACGGGTGTCTGACAGTAACAACCAATCAGTGTATGGAAGAATGGCCACCGTACGGGTGTCTGACAGTAACAACCAATCAGTGTATGGAAGAATGGCCACCGTACGGGTGTCTGACATTAACAACCAATCAGTATATGGAAGAATGGCCGCGGTACGGGTGTCTGACAGTAGTAACAAATCAGTGTATGGAAGAATGGCCGCGGTACTGGTGTCTGACAGTAGCAACAAATCAGTGTATGGAAGAATGGCCGCGGTACGGGTGTCTGACAGTAGCAACAAATCAGTGTATGGAAGAATGGCCGCGGTACGGGTGTCTGACAGGAACAACCAATCAGTATATGGAAGAATGGCCGCGGTACGGATGTCTGACAGTAGCAACAAATCAGTGTATGGAAGAATGGCTGCGGTACGGGTGTCTGACAGGAACAACCAATCAGTGTATGGAATAATGGTAAGGGTACGTGTATCTGACAGTAGCAACCTGTTAGTTCTGTGGAAGAATGGCCTCGTTAAGTGTTACTGACAGAGTCTGACAACGATGCAGAGATAGTTTTTCATGATCTTATGTTGTGATATTGATATACAAGCATGCCTGTTTTTGATGACTGTGTAGTGTGGCTTCTCTAGACTATGAAGATAATGGTGGTTGGGCTGAGAACAGAAAGAGAGTACCACTGTATGGACCTAGACTAACACTTGCCAGAAATAAGCTAACTGCCTCTTGTGAGTGGTACAACAGCCCATAACTTCGGTTTCTTGCAAGCAATTGCAAGGACTCTTACATCGTGTGATCATTTGTGAATAAATTGTAATCTGCTACTGTCGTGTTTTGTGTCGTGCATTGTGCCTCACATCACTGTTGTTGTTTATCCATCAAGAATGATTATGACCATGCATATCATCCAGTGGGGTTGAAAGTATGGAGCCGTGAGTTCTAAGATGGCTGGTAAGGCTTGTTTTTGGCTCGAAATGCTCTTTGACAATATGGGCAGAGAACGCATGACGTCCCAGGAGGAGAATCTCCTGCAGTGGTTATTCTGTCTAACACATCAGTTTGACTTCATCCAAAAAAAACATATCGTTTCCAAGAATTCAATTTTGATTACTGAAACTTTCAAAGTTCAGTGAATTTCGACTGTTTAACTGTTAATTCATAGTCATGTTTTGATGTACTTCAAGAAATTTCTTTCGAACGTTCTTGGAGAACTGCGTATAACTGTAATTCCTCTGACAACAATTTGTCTTTCTTATTTTTCTGACGTATTCTTGTGTGTAATAACAGACATATTGTCACCTTCATTCAAGTATTTGAGACAAAAAATGTGAACTGGAGTATCCGGAATCTGACGTGTGAATCAACCAGTTCGATGCCGTGTTTTTAGCATCTTTTTACGAGTTCCTATCAGGTAATCGGTAGCTGTCTCCTTCAAAGTGCCTGTTAAGACCAGGTCAGCATGTGAAGTCCATGAGAACAAGCGGTACGGATTCAACTGATGAACAAGTAATACTGTAGATCACAGTCGAGATTTTCGAATACCGTCGAACAACATCCTGGTCCAAACTCAATTTTCATGCTCTTCCATCACACTTACGTCTTGAAAAGTACTAATTTACTGTCCATGTACGCTTTCACTTTAACACACTATGAGTATAACAGTTTATCTGTCAAATTATTTCACGTTGAACTATATTTTCCTGTATCCATGAAGACAAATTGTACTTGGTATCGTAATCCGAGTTTAACTTTCAAATTTTGAATAAATATATTGCATCTTCAGAATAAGTCTTGACGACATGTTAGCTAATGTTCTGATATATGATGTTCGTGTCGCTGGAATATAAAATGTTTATGTAGATCAATATAATCACTTGCGTAAATTCTGATAGTGTTTAAATTTATTTCATCTGTTGCCGTTCTGACTTCTCAATAAATTTCTTCGGCCAACAATTGATTTATTTTCCGTATACTTTATGCGTAATTATGATTGAAATTTTCATAGTACTTCGTTATTCATAGAATTCTTCAGATTATAAACTGTTAGATGAATGATTATCGTTTCCCGGATGTGTGTTATACACAACCAAACTAATGACGTCATGCTAAGTTCTAACCGCTCTTGTCCATGTATTAGAGATTATTCCATCCTGAGTAAATTATTTATAATGAAGTCATGATAAAAATCTGCATTCAACCTTGCCCTTCACTTGTATTCGGCTCGATCTATTGAATGATAAATCTCGAGTTCAGTTAATAATCCCGGACGAGCCCCCACATTTGCCACGAAGTGTTGTTGACATGGGCTCATTGATGTGTCTAGGGTTTAACATAATATGAATACTACTTGATACCTTGTGAGTTCTGAAGACCAAAACACAGCCACTGGAACAAACCTTTACAAGACGACGCTGGGTAGTCCTCTTCATACAATTCCCTTTAATACGACGATCTTTACAACGCAGTCGCTCCACAAGAACCACTTGATAATCACACACACTGACTTAACACAAAGAGCGGCCTAACGAAATGTTAGCCATGCTCAAAAGACATGCTGCGTCCGAACAGGACGGCAGCCCAAGTCTCACTAATCTCTAAGTGACGTTTTTTTGTGTCGCTTTCGCGCTTGCACCAAAAACGTCTTGCACATTTTCCCAATCTTCTTCAACTCATGTTGTGCAAACTGTGTCTCTCCTTTCATAGCCTGGTTTAGGTTATGGCACTCACCCCCTCTAATTTTCAAAATGTTAAAAACATTTTGAGACTTTATTCTGTCATCTTGACAAAGGATGAAGAGTGTCTTACCAAGATTCATTATCTGTATAATAATTACAACCAATCAGTACTTAACTACCCAATAATACACCAATATCTATACATTCATATACATTCATTAACCATGACAAATAACATCACCGACAACCTACACATGACATCATGGTTCCCGTTAATAACCCTCAAAAAAAAATAAAATTATTGACGAGCATGCCCTCCTGCTCACACCCACGGTGAGCGTCATGTGGCCGGCCTATGGGAGGGCCGGACCAACTAATGATACCATTAGTCTCTAATGTCCTCACTCTAGGTCAAAACCCGGAGTTGTGGACGAGAGTATCAATCGGTATCATGCTGTCTGTATCAGTTGCCGATCCTCATTGTCGCTGGTTCTGCATATAATGGTTGTAGGTGAGGTAGAGGCTGTCGCTGATCGCATTCTAATTTAAGGGATATTTCTACTATTATTAAGTATCGTACCAATAATACAACAATATAATTCATTCAACTAGCAATGTCATAATATCACTAGTTCTCATCATGTATCAAATGATCAAACATTTCCGTAAATATTCCTTTCTTCGTGAAGGATAAATTTTTTTCTTACCATATGCATAGTCTAAAACCAATATGTAAGGATCTTTATACTAACATTTAGCACAAATACAACAGATTAAATGACCATCACAAACGAATACAACAAATACACACCATTCACTTAATTTACTATCCTTAAACTAAGGAACACTCTTAATCACGTGCTGGATTCACGTGAGAACAACATGAAATTCTTTTATTTATGATGATGAATTAAATTAAATTATTCCGCCTTCCTCGTATGTATTCGTGTACTTAAATGTCATTGTTAAATGAATTGTTATCCATCGTTGACACAGAAGTTTGTTAAAATGTCTTCTAGTATGCGATATTGCATTTTAATAACACCTGAGGTGGAGTTAATGATGGAGTAATTGGACATCCGTATAAAGGAGGTTTCAAAGCGTTGTATCCACTCATCGATTCGGGCGACAGATTTGTTATCGCTCGAAAAGTTATCGCCTATCCTGAACATAAAAGAGCACGGTTGATATAATGGACGTGGATGAGTAATCATCCGCGGGTTTAGCGATTCAATGTTTTTGGGCAAAACGTTACAATATGCATGGACATTCCTCGGATTTGAAAATGTAGCCAAAAAAGTTGATAATGACTGATTGAGTATCTCGGCCTTGAGCAACCAGTAAAATCTGGTCACGATTTTAGCTTGATAATATCAATTGAATGTAGACTGTTGATTGGAATGGTTACAGTGTTCTGTGTTGATGTGATATCCTTGTGAATGTACGAGTAGAACAAATGAAGTGTGTCTCAGTGTTAGCTCCTGTTAGTGTTGCTCCTGTCTGCGTACAACGATAGTGTAATAAACTTACACTAATACCCTGACCAACGTGGTCCGTGACCGACTTCTGAGAAGTGCTTGGTCGGCTGTGGTATAGACGACGAACCTTGAGTTTAAAATGGGTATGTGTTTGCAAAAGACCCACAATGACTGAAGACCAGTGTGTCTGTATGCTCCATACTATAGTTGATTAATGTGTATGTCTTATAAATTGTCCGTGCTGACGTGTACGATCGGGTAATGATAGCGTCCAGTGTGTAGCGTTGAGGTAGTGAAATGTAGTGCCCGTCTCTGATGTGTGTTGAGGTAGTGTCCTTTCAATATAGTGACAGGTAGTGAAATGTAGTGCCCGTCTCTGATGTGTGTTGAGGTAGTGTCCTTTCCATATAGTGACAGGTAGTGTCCCGTCTCCGATGTATGTGGAAAGAAGGTTGACGTTGTGCCTTCACGTTATCCTTGTCCATAGAGTACAACGTGACACTCGGTGTTGGGTCTCAATATCTAGAGTCGACTTGCTCGATGATAATAACTTGACGATTCGACTATCAATCAATCCTAGTCGTCAGTGTGTGTGATTATCAAGTGGTTCTTGTGGAGCGACTGCGTTGTAAAGATCGTCGTATTAAAGGGAATTGTATGAAGAGGACTACCCAGCGTCGTCTTGTAAAGGTTTGTTCCAGTGGCTGTGTTTTGGTCTTCAGAACTCACAAGGTATCAAGTAGTATTCATATTATGTTAAACCCTAGACACATCAATGAGCCCATGTCAACAACACTTCGTGGCAATCATCATTCTTGATGTGAGACTCCCAAATTGTGTTCGTCCATGTTTGCCTCTGTTGGCTAATGTTCAGTTCGCGATTGACAACAGTTGACACTCTTGGATAACTGTTGCTGTCTGTTCAGTCTTGTTGTTGTTGGTTGTATTTCTTATTTATCGTTGAACTATATTACTTGTATCCTGTTTTGTTGTTAGTGTCTGCTTGTTGTTATTGTTTATGTTTCGTAGTTGTGTTAACTGTACGGTTCTTAGATTGTTTGTTATGTAATTGTTATTTGTTTAATAGTTTAGTTACATTAAATGTACACGTTGCTTATTCATAGTTGTAAAATGACGAGAGATTTGCAAATGATAATTATTTTATTCCATACAGGAGAAACAATGCTCATATTGTCTGCACCCGTCGAGTTATGGACCTGATTGTTCACTGAGTGAGTGACCTGAGACGTGTGTGTGAGTGGAGTATATTGATGGTGTCAGTGGGATTATTGTTGGTGTCATTGGGGTATATTGTTGGTGTCAGTGGGGTATATTGTTGGTGTCAGGGGAAAATAGTGTTTGTGTCAGGGGGAAATTGTGTTTGTGTCAGGGGAAAATTGTATTTGTGTCAGTGGGATAAATTGTTTGTGTCAGGGAAAAATAGTGTTTGTGTCAGTGGGAAATATTGTTTGTGTCAGGGGGAAATTGTTTTTGTGTCAGGGGGAAATAGGGTTTGTGTAAGTGGGAAATAGTGTTTGTGTTAGCGGGAAATAATGTTTGTGTCAGGGGAAAATAGGGTTTGTGTAAGTGGGAAATTGTGTTTGTGTTAGCGGGAAATAATGTTTGTATCAGGGGGAAACAAAGTTACGTATTTGTGTCTGTGGGAAATAGTGTTTGTGTCAGGGGAAAATAATGTTTGTGTCAGGGGGAAGATAATGCTTGTGTCAGGAGGAAACAGTGTTAGCGTCAGGTGTAAATAGTGTTTGTTTTAGGGGGAAACAGACTTACGCAATTATGTCTGTGGGGAAAAAAAACACTCTCTTCAGTGTTGTTTGTCAGTGGCAAATATTGTTTATGTCTGTGGGATATTAGTGTTTATGTCAGTGGAAAATAGTGTTTGTGTCAACGGGAAATAGACTTACATATTTGTGTCAACGGGAAATAGACTTACGTGTTTGTGTCAACACAACATAGGCTTACATATTTGTGTCAACGGGAAATAGATTTATGTGCTTGGTATTAAACGATATAAGTTGTTTGTTTTTTACATTATCGTCATCATGCATCCTGCCAACTGGAGTTGCGTTCATCTCCTCAGACTTTGGTGTTCCTGAAAATTTCACTTGGTGATATCCTTCATACCACCGTCTGATGTCTCTGTGTCTGCCTCTGCATCTTCTGGTTGGTTGGTTGATTTAAAAACAAAAATTCTAAATTCGGCCTCATTCAACCTGCATCTTTCAGCTGTGGTTATTGTTGAGGTCCGTGGTTTTTGTGGGTTTATTCACCCTTATTCTTGTCTTATGAGTCCTATCTCGGACTGGTTATGTTGGTTTGTGTCTGTGACGTCAGCTGGGGGTTGGTCGGTGGCTATCCTTTATGCTCGTCTCTTGTGGTTTCTTTGTTGGTGCAGGCTCCTTGCTCTTCTGGCTTGGCTGGATGCAGTCATTATAAGGACTCTTTGTTTGATGTTTCGTTATCTTTCGTTTTGTTGTGAGTTTGTGTCATCTTCTCGTATTTGCAGTTGTATTCTTCATCCATTTGTTTCCAGATGAGTTGCGTTTCCGTACGAATTTATCTTTCCCATGTGCTGATGTCATTTTCGTATTGTTCGCATCGTAGTCTAGCTTCCTCTACCCTTTTTTCGTAGTCAGCTTCATATATTTTTTTCCCTCTTCCATAGAGGTATCTTGGCTGGACTACTGGCCTCTGCTTGCTGTTTCTGATTGGTCTGTGGCTTGGCTCCATCATGCGTCTTTTTGTCTCCTTTTTTGTGAATTGTCTTCATCCGTTTTTCGATGTTTTTTTTTTTTTTGTTGTGCTACACCTTGCTTCATCTCATCTATTGGTTTGGATTAGTGCTGCGTCCTTTCGGCATTCAGTAGTTCTCTTTCGGTCTTCATCATTTGTAGGATGTCCTCGTTTTCATTCTTCATCTTAGCCATGCGCTCAATCTCTTGTTTTATGTTGTGCTGGATCTCTTTCATGTCGGCCAGTAGCATCTCATTATAGCAGGTTGGTGCTGGCGTCAGTATTGCCTTGACTTGCTTCTTCAGCTCGTCTATTTGGTGCTGCAGTTGGTCTCTTTCAGCTTGTAATATACCCTTGCTGTCTCGCACCTCCGCCTTGCTTCGTTGTATGATGTATTTGTGTTGATGGCAAACTTTAACACGTCTCTGTGTCGTTGCAGGTACGGACAGCCCAAGTATCTTGCTCCATGCTTGCCCATGCAGTTGGCGTACTTTCGTCTGTTGTTGGGTGTTCTGAAGCCCGTGTCCAGCTTGGCCAGCGAACACTCCTTGAAGGCGTGGTGATCGGCGCAGTACCGGTAGATTTCCGTCTTACTGCAGCATGTTGATCTGCTGTGGCCGGCCCTCTGGCATCTTGAACATTGATTGACTCTTGGGATGAATCTCTCTGGCTGTTGTATTTTCTTGCTGACTGATAATGTGGACATTTGATATCATGGCACTGGTTGGAACGTCGGCATCATAAATGATTGGCAAGATAAACAATAGAAGTATGTGGCCAAACATGATCACCTATACCACATAGCATGGACTATAAGAAGACGAAGGGACACTATAGAGAATATGGCCGTCAACCGGGCATAGTGGAGGCAGTTTGTTTGATTTCTATATTGTAGAGGGTGTAAGGTGGCTTCTAGATGTGATGGTTGGGATAAGGGTGCACCACCGATAACTGATATCATCTTCAAGCGCATGGCTGGATATACAATGGTGCATGATTGGAAGGTTTGGGCGTTGGTTGTGTTTCCCTCATGTTGAAGTAGGTATATGTGGAGAAGATATCGACTGCACCGCACACTCATGTACTGAGAGGTATGAGGTGCTCGCTTATAAAGTATTTTTAAACAAATTACGTTGCAAACAAATATACTGTATGTAATATACTGTAAGGAACGCATATTGTTAAAAAAAAATATATACAGTACGTAATTTACATTGCAAGCAAATATACCGTGAGTTAATTACACTGCAAGCAAAAATGCTGTAAGCAAATATACTTCAAGCAAATTACATTGAAATGCAATCACACTGTAAGCAACTATGTTGAAAGCAAATTACATTTTAATCAATATACTGTAAGAAAATTGATTTGTAAACAAAGAAGAAGACTCCTTTAATATTCATTGGCACTCATATTGAGTGAGTAGAGAACTAATTTGTCTCCTCTCATCTCTAGTTTGCAGGTGTAAAACTGATGTTTGCGCCAATGAAATCCATGGTGACGAGTGCGAAAGTGAGTTTGACCTATTAATTTTACATAAATACTTAGAGGAACAGTGGCAGCTACATGTGAGAGTGCTTCAGATAATATAACGCCCATGGCAATAATCATTAGAGCACTAATAATCATGACAACAACAAAAAGTCGTGATAGTTCAATGGCTGGCACACTAGCCTGTCGGCCATGTGTGTTTAGATCCCCATCGAAGTGAATGTATTTAACATGGGGTGGGTTTTAAAGTGGATCCAGCCTACACTGGGCACTAGCAGATGTGCTGGTAACTAAAGCTATTGACCACGTCATTCATGGAGTGCTCCCTGGTTTATACAAATATAGGGCCATCGGTATATAACCAATACCCCTCGAGGTGTGACAGATGTTCGTTACCTTTATCTACGTTACACTACGCTACACTACACTACGCTACACTACACACTACACCACACCACACTTCACTCCACTACGCCACGCCACAATACACCACACTACACTACACTACACTACACGACATGACACTATAATACACTGCGATACACTACACTACACCACACTTCACTCCACTACGCCACACCACAATACACCACACCACACCACACTACACTACACTACACTACACTACACGACATGACACTATACTACACTACACTACACTACACTGCGATACACTATACTACACTACACTACATTGCGATACACTACACTACACTACACTACGCTACACTAATTCACTGCACTACAGTACTATACACTACACTACACAACTCTACACTATACTACACAACTCTACACTATACTACACAACACTATACTACACTACACTATACTACACTACACTATACTACACAACACTATACTACACTACACTATACTACACAACACTATACTACACTACACTATACTACACTACACTATACTACACAACACTATACTACACTACACTATACTACACAACACTATACTACACTACACTATACTACACTACACTATACTACACAACACTATACTACACTATACTATACTACACAACGCTATACTACACTACACTATACTACACTACACTATACTACACAACACTATACTACACTACACTATACTACACTACACTATACTACACAACACTATACTACACTACACTATACTACACTACACAACACGACATGAAACTACACTACACTACACTACATTGCACAACACGACATGACACTACACTACACTAATTTACACTGCGATACACTATACTACACTACAGTGCACTATACTAACCACACGACACTACACTTCACTACCTTACACTACAATACACTACCCTACACTACATTACACGAAACAATACAACACTACACTACACTAAACATCACTACCCTATACTAGCTGCACTACACTACTCTAACTGCACTACACTGCACTATATTACACAACTGCACTACAATACAATACAATATAATACACTACACTAACTGCACTACATTACACTAACTGCACTACACTACATTACACGACACGAAACTACACTTACACTAATTTTAGTACACTATACTACACTACACAACTGCACTACAATACAATACACTACACTTACAAAACTACACTACACTACACTAACTGTACTACACTACATTACACGACACGGCACTACACTACACTAATTGCACTATACTACAGTACTCTACACTACACTATACTACAATAAGTGCTCCACACTACACTAATTACACTACTCTACATTACACGACACGACACTACATTACACGACACGAAACTACACTGCTCTAACTGCACTACACTACAGTACAATACACCAAACTACACTATAGAAACTTCCGGTCCCCAACATGGCAGTTAGGCTTTGAACCGTAATGGCCTCCGACGTGTTTATGCTTGTGGCTACGGTTTGCATGTTCCTCATAATGGACTGGTAGTACACGGTTCTGTCACCCTGCTACTAAGTGAGTGCGTGGAGCGACACTGCGTGCTGTGAAATTCGTGTGGAATGCTTTCACATCTGGCCGATGTTATTTGCATTTGCATTTTTAAGAGTCTCCTGGGAGTCGTCGCTAAAGCTACGTAGTTCGTGCTTTGTGCGGCGCTTTCAGCTATCGCTCTGCGGAAAGAGACAAAGCCCCATGTGGGATGAAACCCGTTTCAATAAAGTCTTTTTGGTGACTACCCATTCTATGGACGATGAACTGTATTTTTCATGGAGGTCTTTTGTGTTGTCATTCTGGCGGAGGCATTATGCACAGTGTACCTGTGCGGGCTTTTAATTTGCCGAGACTCCTGTCTGTTCAACTTTTCACATTGGGCAGTGAGGAGCATTTTATGTGATATTCACTGGCAGAGGAACAAGAATAATGGGGACGACCCGTTGCCGTGAAGTTGGAACCGCGACTAACAAACAAACAAACACTACACTAAATGCACTACACTACACTACACTACACTACACCACACTACACTACACTACACTACACTACACTAAACTACACTACACTACGCTACACTACACTACACTACACTACACTAAACTACACTACACTACACTACACTACACTAACCTATACTATACTACACTATACTACACCACACTACACTACACTACACTACACTACACTACACTACACTACTATACTATACTACACAACACTACACTACACTACACAACAATACACTACAATGCACTACACTACATTACACTACACTACACTATGCTGCACTGCACTGCACTACACTACACTACACTACGCTACACTACACTACACTACACAACACTACACTACACTACACTACACTACACTACACAACACTACACTACACTACACTACACAACACTACACTACACTACACTACACTACACTACACTACACAACACTACACTACACTACACTACACTACACTACACTACACTACACTACACAACACTACACTACACAACACTACACTACACTACACTACACTACACTACACTACACTACACTACACTACACTACACTACACAACACTACACAACACTACACAACACTACACTACACAACACTACACTACACTACACTACACTACACAACACTACACTACACTACACTACACTACACTACACTACACTACACTACACTACACTACACAACACTACACTACACAACACTACACTACACTACACTACACTACACTACACTACACAACACTACACTACACTACACTACACTACACTACACAACACTACACTACACTACACTACACTACACTACACTACACAACACTACACTACACTACACTACACAACACTACACTACACTACACTACACTACACAGTAATTGTTCAGTATAATTGTTCATTATAATTGTTTAACTATAATTGTTCACTATATATGTGTGTGCGTGTGGGAGCGAGAGAGAGAGAGAGAGAGAGAGAGAGAGAGAGAGAGAGAGAGAGAGAGAGAGAGAGAGAGAGTGGATGTCAGTGAGAGGGAGAGAGTGAATGCGTGTGTGCGCACGTGCATGCGTGTGTGTGGAGAGAGTGATTGAGTGAGAAATGGTGGGGGAATGTGTCAGTGCATGCATTCGTACGTGTATGTGTGAGAGTGAGTGAGGGAGTGCATGCGTGCGTGCATGCGTTCATGTGCATGTGTTAATGTGTATGTGTGAGAGAGTGTGATTGAGAGAGTGAGTGTGTGTGTGTGAAGGATTGTGTGTTAGAGAGTGAGACAGTGGGAGAGTTGATATGTTAGTGTGTGTGTGTGTGTGTGTGAGCGCGCGCATGTGTGTGAGTGTGTGTATATGAAAGAATACAGAGAGAGAGAGAGAGAGAGAGAGAGAGAGAGAGAGAGAGAGAGAGAGAGAGAGAGCTGAGCAGATGCATGTCATGTAACACGCATGTTATGTAACACGCGAATCCATATGTTTGTGTATTCTCATCTGTCACATTATCAGTTAAATACCATTTGATTTTATCATGCATAATATAAACTCATGTTCATTACTGTAGTTAGAGTCAGTGAGTGTGAATGAGAGACAGAACGAGTGAGCGTGAGAGTGAATGAGTGAGCGGGAGAGTGAATGAGTGAGTCGGAGAGTGAATGAGTGAACGGGAAAGTGAATGAGTGAGCGGGAGAGTGAATGAGTGAGCGTGAGAGTGAATGAGCGGGAGAGTGAATGCGTGAGAGTGAATGAATGAGCGGAAGAGTGAATGTGTGAGCGTGAGAGTGAATGTGTGTGTGTGTGTGTGTGTGAGAGAGAGAGAGAGAGAGAGAGAGAGAGAGAGAGAGAGAGAGAGAGAGAGAGAGAGAGAGAGAGAGAGAGAGAGAGAGAGCATCACTATTTTTACGTCACATACATTTTATGTACACATTTTTCTCCATGTTTAACATTTTTATGAGACTGCTCATGACAAGTGTCAGTGTATGTGTGTGAGTAAAGTGTGGGAGTGTGTTCATACTAGTTTCAATACTAACGTGAGACATTTTGTATGTGTCTAGATGTGAGGAAGTGTGAGTGTATGTGGAGGATGTGTGTGAGTGCGGGGATATGTGTGGGTGGGGGTGTGTGGGTGGGGGTATGCATTTAGATGGGTTGGGGTGTGTGGGTTTTGGTGGGTAGTGGTATTTGTGGGTGTTGGTGGGATGTGTGGATGAATGTGTGGGGGTGAAAGTAGGGGTGTTGGAATGGGTGTGGGGGATGTGTGTATGGGTGGAGGATATGTGTACGGGACGGATGCAGGGGATGTGTGTTTATGTGGGTGGAGATGTGTGGATGGTTTGAGGAAGTATGTGTGGGAGGTGGGGTTGTGTGGGAAGGGGATTGTGTTGGGTGGATTTGGGATGGAAGGGCGGGTGGGGAGAAGTGTATGGTGTGTGGGTTTGAGATATGTGTGCGGTGTTTTGGTGGGGGATGTGTGAATGATGTGTGGGTGGAGGGTATGTTTGTGGTGGTATGGGTGGAGGATAGTTTGTGGTGTGGGGGATGTGTGTGATGGGTGCGGGGAATGTGCGTATGGGTGGGGTATACGTGTGGTTTAACAGGGGATTGTGGTGGTTGGGGGAAGTATGTGGGGGAGTGTGGGTGGGAGGTGTGTGTGTGTGGGTGGGGGTGTGTGAGTGGCTTAGGTACGTTTAGGTGGGTGAGGGAGTTGTATGTGTCGGGGTGGGATGTGTGAGTGGGTGGAGGATGTGTGTGGGGGTAGGGGTATTGTGATCGAGAGATGTTTGGTTGGGAGTGGGTGGGTGGGGGTGTGTGGGTGCGTAGTGGAGGATGTATGCGTGAGTGAGCGTGTGTTGGTGGACGGGTAGGGAATGCGTGTGTGGGTGGGGAGAGGTGTGTGGTGTGTTGGTTGGTGATATTATGTGGGTGAGGTGTGTGGGTGGGGGATTTTTGTGGTGTGTGAGTGGGGGTATGTGGGGTGAATGGGTAAGGGTATCTGTGTGGGTGTGGGTGGGAATATTGTGTGGTATCTGGGTGGGGGATATGTGTGTGGTGTGTAAGTGGGGATATGTGTGTGTGGTGCGTGGGTTGGGAATAGTGCGTGGTAGGGGGTGTATGTGATGTGCGGGTGGGGGATTATGTGGTGGGGGATTAGGTTAAGGCATATGTGGGTGGGTGGAAGTTGTATGTGTGGGTGGTGGGGTGTGTGTGAGTGGATTTGGGATGTATGGGTGGTTAGGGAGATGTGTGTATGTGGGGGGGGGGGAGGTAGGGACATGTCAGTTGGTGAGGATGTGTGTGTATGGTTTGGGGATGTGTGAGTGGATGTGCGATGTGTGGGTTGGCGGGGGATTGTGTGTGTGGGTGGGGAATATGTTGTCGATGGAGATGTGGCTAGGGGATGGGTGGTTTGAGGTGTGGGTGGGGAGAGGATGTGTGAGGTAGGATGTGTATATGGATGGGCGTGGGATGTGTGGGTTGGAAGGGGAATGTTTGTGGGTGGCGAGTGTGTTTTGGTTGGGGGATCAGGTGAGGGCAGTGTGTGTGGGTGGGGGATGTGCGGGAGGGGGATGGGTCGGTTGGTGGGGTATGTATGTGTCCCTTGGTGTGCGTGTGTGTCGGTAGGTGGGGATGTGTATGTGTCCTTTGGTGCGCGTGTGTGTGGGTAGGTGGGGGTGTTGTGTGGGTGGGGTGATGTATGGATAGGTGGGAGATGGGCTTCATAACATGATAATTAGCCTTGTTTATGTTTACAACATTCATTTCACAATGTTTATATTTCTTCCTATGTAAATGTATAATGCTCTTGATGAACGAAAGACGAGTGATTGGAAGGGCCGAATGTAAGACGGGCCTGTGCGCCCAATGTGTGACCCTAATAAAGTTGATTTGATTTGATTTACACTACACTACACTACACTGCACTACACTACACTACACTACACTACACTACACTACACTACACTACACAACACTACACAACACTACACTACACTACACTTCACAACACTACACTACACTACACAACACTACACTACACTATACTACACTACACTACACTACACTCACTACACTATGCTGCACTGCACTGCACTACACTACACTATACTACACTACACTACACTACACTCACTACACTATGCTGCACTGCACTGCACTACACTACACTACACTACACTACACTACACTGCACTGCACTGCACTACACTACACTACACTACGCTACACTATACTATACTACACTGCACTACACTACACTACACTACACAACACTACACAACACTACACTACACTACACTTCACAACACTACACTACACTACACAACACTACACTACACTACACTACACTACGCTACAATATACTATACTACACTACACTACACAACACTACACTACACAACACTACACTACGCTACACTATACTACACTACACTGCACTACACTACACTACACTACGCTACAATATACTACACTACACTACACAACACTACACTACGCTACACTATACTACACTACAATTACACAACACTACACTACACTACACTACGCTACACTATACTACACTACACTACACAACACTACACTACACTACACTACACTACGCTACACTATACTACACTACACTGCACTACACTACACTACACTACACTATACTACACTACACTACACTACACTACACTATACTACACTACACTACACTACACTACACTATACTACACTACACTATACTACACTACACTATACTACACTACACTATACTACACTACACTACACTATACTACACTATACTACACTACACTACGCTACACTACACTACACTACACTACACTACACTACACTACACTACACTACACTACACTATACTACACTATACTACACTCACTACACTATACTACACTATACTACACTACACTACGCTACACTATACTACACTACACTATACTACAGTACACTACACTATACTACACTACACTATACTACACTACACTACACTATACTACACTACACTATACTACACTACACTACACTACACTATACTACACTACACTATACTACACTACACAACACTACACTACACTATACTACACTACACTACACTACGCTACACTATACTACACTACACTACACTACACTACACTACGCTACACTATACTACACTACACTACACAACACAACACTACACTACACTACACTACACTACACTACACTACGCTACACTATACTACACTACACTGCACTACACTACACTACACTACGCTACACTACACTACACTACACTACACTATACTACACTACACTACACTATACTACACTACACTACACTATACTACACTACACTACACTACACTATACTACACTACACTATACTACACTACACTATACTACACTACACTACACTACACTACACTACACTACACTATACTACACTACACTACACTACACTATACTACACTGCACTATTCTACACTACACTGCACTACACTACACTACACTACGCTACGCTACACTACACTACGCTACACTACACTACGCTACGCTACACTACACTACACTACGCTACACTACACTACACTACACTACACAACACAACACAACACTATGCTGCACTGCACTGCACTGCACTGCACTACACTACACTACACTACACCATACTACAATATATTGTAAGGCATTTATGTGTTTACAATATTTTTGTTCTCCAAAGAAGTTAACCCACATAGAAAACTGGTTATTCGCAACATAGGGAATAGAAGGCTGTGGAGAAACATGATCACACACGCCATACAGCATGGACTACAAGCAATAGATCCTTCTTTTTCTTCCTATTTTTAGCAACCGGGATAGATCAGAGGATGCTGTACAGGCTCTTTCAGCAGTTAATAATTTATGTCATTGAGTATGGTTTGGGGCTGCTGACAGGTATCAAAGAACCAGCTTGAAAGGCTAATGGGCGAGTCTTGAAAAAGGAGTGTGTGGTATATGAGACTATGACCTCTAGCATGAGAATGGAGGTGGAGGCAGTAACTGCGGCATTCCGGTCACTAGAGAAGACTACTGCAACACACACTGTATTCATTGAGAATTCAAAGAGTATGCTTAGCAAGGTGGAGAAAGGAATGTTTCTCGTGGAATGGCTCTCGTCGCTTCAGAGGTCACAGATTGTGAGAATTGTATGGCTATTTTGCCCTGGCCATGCGGGTGTACGGGGGAATGAACAGGCTGAATAGGCTGGCAGGAAATGCACCTCTTGGTGGTATATTGCCTATGGACAAGGGGGAGGTGGTCGTGCTCTTGTGGGACCAGGTGGAGAAGGCGGAGGAACAGATTGAGAACCCATATGTGGAAAGAATGAGATTGCGGGGGATCGGCAGGGATTCTGGAAGAAACTCAAAACTGAGAGGGAAGACCAGGAGAACTTTTAATCAGATAGCGGTGGGAACGATTAGTAGTATGACTCTTGGCTGGCTGTTTAACGAGGGGACGGGGAACGTATGGGAATGTCCTGAGTGCATTGATGTCGGTTCTTAACTCAACTCAACTCAACTCTTCCTATTTCGTCCTCTATCCTCCATTGAGGCATAGTTCCCCAATCAAATCACTCAAAGCTCTCCAATATTAGCTATCCCTGCAGCACTATCAATGTCCTTCCCTTACTGCACATTTCCATTTCTACTTCTCTTCTCCGTGAGCTTTAAGATCGCCTTCTATTCCTTGTTCCCTGTGGGTTCTAGACTAAAGCTTTCCTGGTTATATAGTTTACAATAATAACATGACGAACAATTATATAGTTATTGTTGTTGAAAGTTGTTAAAGGAAATGTGTAACAATTGACAGGCATGAAACAGAGTAATTTGTAATACTATATAATGTAATACATGTGTCTTGTGTATGCAGAAGGAAATCCGTGCCTGAGCTCCGTGTCCCCGTGTGGGAATAACAGTCAGTGCATTCACACAGGTGTAGGAAAATACAGGTGTGTCTGTCGTGACGGCTACACTGAAGATGGGAGAGAGTGTGCTCCCATAAACCCTTGCCAGAATAACAGTGGTGGTTGTGATGTCACAACAGATTGTATATATACGGGACCAAACCAGGTATTCATACGTTAGACCGTATAAGGTATACATTAATTAGACCAAATCAAGTATACATCAATTATATCAAATCATGTATACATCTAAAACTATCATCTACTTCCTATAATACTTAGTTAGTTAGTTAGTCGACAGATCATCCTCATTGCACATCGAACCATTCAGTCCATAAGTGCTCGGATCCCCTCCTCAGCAAATCCCGCAGCGTGTAGCGGCTAACGACGCCAGTTCTGTGTTGGTTTATCAATCTTCTTTGGCTTCCTGCGTAGTGTTCTTGTTTGGCCACCCCTCTTTTAATTTGCTGTTCTCGCAGTCTGGCCATGGTTGTAGATTCACAGTCATCACTTGGTTCACGCAAGAGTCTTACTTCTCGTAGAGCATTCAGAATGTCAGCCTGGTCCATGGCGCGTCCGCCCTCCACAGTAGCCTCACCTGCGAGCTTGTCAGCCCGCTCATTTCCTTGTACTCCCGCATGCCCTGGCACGAAGATGAAACTAATCTTTGCCAGCCGAGACCGCTCCAGAGGCAGCAACCATTCTCTTCGGATCGACCCCTCCTCTATCCTCTTGATCATGTTCATTGAGTCGCTAAGGAAACATGCCCTAGTGAATGTCTGTGTCTCGAGCCATGTTATTGCTTTACTTACTGCCATGACTTCCATAGTCAGGCTACTTGTGGTTTCAGTGAAAGCACCAGAGTCCTCCTTCACAATTCTCCCTCCGGCCCGAGCTGTAAAGGCCCATGAGCTTCTCACATGTCGGACGACCGACCCATCTGTGTAGATGACCGCATCACCGTCTAGCGAATTCTCGAAAATCAACGCTTGTACTTCAGCCTCCACAGCAGCCGGATTTTCTTGTCTGCATTTTCTATCTAGTTGGATGCAAACTGAAAAGGATGTGCAGAAATCTGTTGGCACTTGCACCCACTCCTCGCCAGGTTCTAAGTCCTCAAGTGAACACACCTGTTGAAGAATGTCTTCGGCTTGACCCATCCACGACCGTCCTCTTTTTAACCTGCTGCCCTTCACCTTCATAATTTCACTATGCAGTGGATGTTGTGTGTTTGCGTTAACTCTGAGGTAGGCGCGTGCCCTGCAAACTTGTATTCTCTCTTCAATGGTTGGAAAATCAAGAAGGTAGCGCATCGCCCTGCATGCTGTATCTCTTGTACATCCAAGAATAATGCGCATAGCTTCATTCTGTATCCTTTCCATCCTTTCTATCTGCTTACGGCTGAGAGTCAGGATTGCCATTGCATACTCCAAAACAGACATGACCAGCCCCTCGTACAGAAGACATAGATGGCGCTGCTCACAGTTTGCTGCCGCCATCACCCGCATCGCAGCCAAACCCCGCTTGGCCTTTGTTATCACCTGGTCTATGTGCTCATTATAAGCAAGGCTTCGATCAAACCGTATCCCCAGGTAATTCATTGCCTGCGTTCTTTCCACCGTCTCTGAACACAGCATTACAGTTGGTGTTGGAGTGTTGACAATATGATTATTCAACGAGAACCAAGTCACTGTTGCCTTTGTTGGGTTGACCATTGCCATAGCTTCATCACACCAAGTACTTATGCGTTTGAGTTCGATTTGTAGTTCCACAGCAACCTGCTCTCTATCCTTACCCTGACGATACACTAAAACATCATCGGCATATGACAATGTCCTGCCAGGTCCAGTGATCTGCTCACTGGTGATTCTCACTGTGTAGGCGTTGAACAGTACCGGAGATAATGGTGATCCCTGTGGTAGGCCAGGATATATTGTTGTTGGTTCCGAAGTCCAACTGCCACATCTAAAAACTACTTTCCGTTGGAAGAGGGCTGCAGCGATCCAACTAAGGAGGAATGGACTTACTTTTAGTTCAAGAAGCTGAAGCATTAAAAAATCCAATGGTACTCTGTTGTATGCGTCCTCAAGATCAATCGCTGCAGTAAAGGTTTCAATGCCTGAGTGGAAACCTTCATAGACATCATGGGCAAAGACTGCTGCATTGGTCCAGGTTTCTCTTTTTGGACGGTACCCACCCAGAGTAGGTGGGAAAACACCTTGCCTCTCTAGCTTGGCTTGATATTTTCCTGGCAATTACCTTCTCCAGCAGCTTGCCTATTGTATTCTGCATGGTTATAATTCGATATCCCTGAATTTTTGTGTGGTCTTTGTCAGGCTTCGGCAAGGGAATCAGATAGCTGTGTAACCACTCCTCCTTGATGCTAGCACTCTCTATACTGTTGTTGTACATGTCTGCTAGTTTCTCTAGCTCATTGTCGGTACACCTATTGATGTCGTCGTATCTTATGCCATCAGGCCCTGGAGCGCATGTTTTTTGATCAGTCGAAGTACAGCCTTGATTTCTTTCACTGTCACTGTGTCTTCATCCGAAGTGTTGTGGGCCTTGCACCTGTCTGAGGTGACCTCCTTGGCCAGATTTCGGACTCCCATGTCTGTCTGGTTGCTCTGCTCTAGATAGCGTTCAAAGAGGGCTTTGCCCTTGTCCTCGTCAGTCCTCTGCCAGATGAGGTCAGCACCTTGGAAGTCAGAAATGCTCTTATTCTTGACTACACCACTCATGCTTTTATGTAGTCGCCAGAACAATTTCAGTGACTTGTCTGTGCTTACTCTTTGACACACCTCTGCTCATTTTTCGCTTTTAACCACCGTGACCAGTTTTTGTAAATGGCTTACTTTTGTGTGCATCTCTCTTTCTAAGTGCATGCAGGGACTAGGATGAACAGCTCTGTTCTTCTTGGCATTTTGCTATCTCCTTACAGCACTATGCTTATCCACCCAAGCCTTCTCCACCTCGAAATTCCAATAAGGTGGCTGCTCCCATCTTTTTTCCTGCCCTAAAGCTTTCTGCGCTTGTCACGTCTTATTTTACTCACCACATCTTTCCCTGTACAGTCATACTGGAAAGTCTTCACCTTTAGCTTCTGCTGCCTGGTTCTGCCTTTCTCCACCAATATGCTGCAAGGGTGGTGGTCGCTACCGTGGTGTCCTAGGATACCCCATCTACACACTGTAATGAGTGAAGGTGAAACCAGCGCCAGATCTATAACACTGTCCTCATCGCCTGGACGGCTTGCTGTCCTGGTGACACAGCCACTGTTGATAAAAACCAGGTCAATGGTTTCCAGTCCAGTTTCGAGCCTCCTCTCCCTGTGTATTGGAGGAAATGTTTCCCCATGATCTGCCTTTAGCGTTGAAGTCGCCACAGAAAATAACATTTCTCTCGTGACCTAATATGTCACTTAAGCACTGCCACTTCTGGGTGTCCATACTCGCATTGCGGGCATAAACATTAACCAACACGAATGGTATAGTGGAATGAACTCTCAACGCCTGTATTTGTATATCGTCACTGTCCCAACTGGACATGTCTAGCTCTGACGCCACCATGCTGTCGCGAACGAGAATCGCCATTCCCAGATGTTGTCTGTTGTAGAAACATTTGAAGCCGGCAATTCGGAGTAGCTGATCGCCCAGTCTCGTCTCCTGGAGTGCTGCAATATCGTTCCTGTAAACCAGGGTTTCTAAAATAGAGCCCCGTTGTTTTACGCTAGGCGCAGTTCCAATACAGAATACGGATATTCCTGAGTCCTAGACGGTGACACTTGAGTCTAAAACGTCTCAAACCACCACGCTTACATTGCTTCTTTATGCCTGCGCGGCATCCACGCCGCCTCGTTAGGTTGACTGCTGACCGCTCGGAGAACACACATTGTTCCGCCATGTTGAAAAACCGAATACACAGAAATACACAGAAACCACACACGCTGCCAAAATTCACTTAAGGATTGCTTCGCTCGATGCACGAACTCCGTAGCATCCGCGCAGATCTTGAGTAGAAACTCCTGGTTTTACATCCTGGCACACAAATTACACGCAAGAGATGAATAAATCCATCTCCTACGCGAAAAAGTTAACGGTCACAAAACAACCCGATCGTCCGTCGCCATCTTGAAACAGAAAGGCACTTCCTATAATACTTTGTGGTGTAGGGTGAGGATAGAGGGGGGGGGGGGGGATGTCTTGAGCCATGGATTTAAGGCCACCTGGCTAGTGCAATCACGGCGAACTGTGCAGATTAATGTGTTTCTTTTTTGCCCCTCCCCCCTCCCCGACAGAAATAATCCACACCTTACCAAAGATTCTAATCCGGTTCTCCCGAAGACAATCTCGGCAATCTAGCCGCGCATCAAGCCGCTCCTATTTAGACTAAATCAGACATAATGAATTAGACTAAATCAGGTATACATAAATGAGACTAAACCTTGTATAAATAAATTAGACTAAATCAGGCATACATAAATTAGTCTAAGTCAGGTATCCATAAATTAGACTAAATAAGTCATACATAAATTAGACTAAATCAGTTATCTGTATGATAATCAAAATCAGGTATCTATATTAGACTAATTGTTACCCATATATCTTAGACCAGTCCAAGTACTTATATGTGAAATGAAATATGTCATCCAATAGCTGTTATTATAAATCATGAACTGCATGTTGTGAAAAATGTCGGGTGGCCGGTCGCTGAACAAGTTGGTTTGGTTTTCGCAGCAATAGGTGAGCAACTGCTGAGTTTTCTAGCGACTTGTGCTTCCATTGACTATGAACTGTAATTCCAGTGCGGATCGAAACTGTACCATCTGCGAAACGTAAATCGTTTATATTGCAACCTCCGATTAGTATTTCTTTCTTCTCTTTGATCTCTCTCAATATTACTTCGCTATAGAGGGGGAAGAGATCCGGCGATAAAACACATCCCTGTACTACACCTAGCTTTAATTGTTCATAACTGCCCTCTTTATTTCCCATTTTAATTGCTGCTATGTGTTTCCAGTAAAAATTCATTATTATTCTGAGATCTTTCCTATCATTGTTGATTTCTTACAACATTTTAATCAGTTCACCATGTTTTATAAGTATTATACATGTGTCTCTATCAATCATTATATCAGTGCTCGTAAAGTATATATTGTATTGTTTGTACCTTTTCCTTCCATAAACCCGTACTGCTCTTCACTAGGGTACACCTGCATTTTCTTTCTTGTTGTTTTCATTATAATTCTGAGTAGAAGCTTAGTGACATGGTTTATAAGGTTAATTGTACGAAAATTGCAGTCAGGTCTTAGTCAGATACGACTGAGCTACCGTATAACAGTAGACGGTACTACCTGCTTTCTGTTAGCGCCGAATATTGGGCGGCGCTTACCAAACCCGACACCCTACATTGTGCCAACGGTTTCGGGCAGAAGAGCGCAATTGTGAGGATACAAGCCTTACCCTGGTGCGAGGAAATGCAACCTAAAGACAAAATATCATGGCAGGGCAGACCAGTCCCTAAGCCTTGGTTGGCAGCTGGTAGAGGATCGAAGCTCTGACAGGCGGACAGTTAGAGCATTGCTTTGCTTATCCGGCAGCTTCTACAGCTTGTCTTGTTCCAGATGAATAGGTGTTACCTTTCCTCTGGATTGAACTAGGCAGGCCGAGAGAGGGATCATGCTGCATGGGCAACACATGGTCTCTATCACTTAGCCCAGGCTTTGTACTATGGATAGATCTGATTGGTATGAGATCTCAGGGTCGGCCTCTACTACGATACAAAGATGTGTGTAAGAGGGATATGATCGATACAGGCATTGGTAATGCACACTGGGAGCAAGTCCCCGTTGAACGTGTTGCATGGAGGGCAACTATCAGAAATGGAATAAAGGCAAAGGAGAAAATGATTGCAGATAAAGTACACACACAGCGTGTCACAAAATGAAACCGTGTGTTTATCCGGTTGATTATTACAGAGGATTTTCGGATTAAGCGGACGATCGACCAGCGACATCTATTTTTACTAACTGGAAAAACACAGCGGATGTCAAAATCCCAGGACAATAGATGTAGCTGCACGTGTACATCTATAACGGATTTGGAACATTCGGTGTTGATGGTGACAGGTCCTGTCAACATTTGAATGCAGATGGAAGCCGTGAGATCACAGGAGCAGATGTAAAACGGAAGTACCTAGTACGGAAAACAGGCATCTGTCAATTCCTGGTTTCCGGCACATCAAGATGATTGACAGCTTGGTATCGAAACTCTTTGTTGGGAGTATACAGAAACTAGCTGGCTTGTTGTGAGAATCTAAACATTACTGACAACTTTGACAGGACTAAAGCCAGGAAAATAGTTCTTGACAAGCGATGATTTGCCACTGTGCCACCTGTGTGGGGGAATAAAGGATAACGTCACGTGGCCGACTTTGGTAGTTTGCCATATAAACTCGAGTTGAGACAACTAGGGTGGACTTGGAATAATGCTTTAAACAGAGTGCCAGGGCACTGCAGCGCCTAGTGGAAATAATATCTACCGTGTGTTAATTAGTGACTTAATTTTACACGTGCCTATAATGGCAGATGTAGATATGATTGATAGGACTGCAGTAGTGCCATGTAAGGTATAACTTATTATAATATATTCGTTATAATTACTTTAGGCAGTAGCCTTGTTAAACTATAGTGTGATGATTAGCACTGTTAGTGGAAACTAGCTAGAGTAGTGAAGTGATACTTGGCTCTGTTAGCTAAAATAGATTAGTGAAGTGTTGATAAGCTTTACTAGTGGAGAATTGAGTAATGAGGGATAATTGGGATGTTCCCGTAGGTGTCCCTGGTGGGCGGGGTTCCGCATTCTGTTTGGTGATTTTTTCTTTGTCATAGCCTGATTCGACTCTAGGTGGGTAGCTAATCTGCTCTATGACTAAGTCTAGTTAGCTAAAGATCATTAGGCAAGGTGATAGGCTTACACTCAGCCGAACGGATCAGTGACTAGTACTATCACCAGATGTGTTGTTTCTATCCTAGGTTCCCTACCAGATCCAAGGAAACTCAACAAGTTTTTGGGAAAGAATCCAATCCCATTCGGAAGAACACCAGTTCAACAATCAATAGAGTGCATACAGAAAGTAGCTAGAGGGAAGTTGATTCACCAGGGAGAGTGATGATTACTGATGCACCACACAGTATCAGACAGTAGTAACGAACCGAGAACCGGCTAAGAGTACCTAGTGTTAGTACAGTAACAATTAACATTAACAATTAGCACTTATGGACTGAATGGTTCGATGTGCAACGAGGATGATCTGTCGACTAACTAACTAAATAACTAACTGTGTACACTACAAAGGACTTGTGCAGTTGTTTTAAGGAACATTAGGAACGGACATTGTGTAGAGTGCAACCGGTCCTTGAGTAACTGTTAATACCACCGGTGTCTATTTCGGATGTTCATGAAATTGGATTACCAGAGGTCTACAGAGGCAAAGCAGTATCCGGCAAGATGGTTTCGGCAACGGGTGAGAAGTACATGTTCTGACGTAACGTGCTGTGGTCTATCTTTGCTGGGATCAGCTGACTGGGTTGCTGTCTGAGAGTCAGAGTCTACACACTTTATAGAACACGTCACACATTTTCTTCGCATACACGTCTCATACACGCTACACTTTTCTTTTAATAAATTAATCTTTATTAATTTTTAGAAGCAAGAGTTGTTGAGTATGTTGCGTTGGGAAGTATGAGAGGGGCATAGTACGACAGTGAGAGAGTGTCAGGAAAAGGTGTCCATAGGCTGATGGAGTGTGTTGGACGGAAGCTGGTGGATTCTCCAGAATATTGAGAGGGAAAAAGATATTATAATGTGGGTGTCGGATCTCCTCACTCCAGGGACGACACTTTAAAGGAGGACACGACATTATTGGGGGCTCGTAAACGGAATCTTTGGACAGCGGGATCTCTCGTAAACGGAATCCCTGGACAGCGGGATCTCTCGTAAACGTGATCTTTGGACAGCGGGATCTCCCGTAAACGGAATCCTTGGACAGCGAGATCTCCTGCAAGCAGGAACCTTTGACAGTGGGATCTTCTGACAACGGGGTCTTTTGACACGGGATCCTTAGTTATAAAAGGGAGATATCATTTTGGAGAATCCAGCTAGAGTGAATGTGGATAGGGGTTAGGATTAATATCTTACCTGTTCACACTTCACACGTCTGCATAGGTCTGTGGTCCTGATTCTACTCTTGTCACTGAGTGAATGTGCTGTGTGTGGTATATCTAGATTTATATGTAGTCGATGGTAAAAGAGAAAGGGAGACAATCATAAAGACTGATGCTTCCTTCACTACGGTGCTAAGAGGTAAAGAGTAGTTCTGACTTCGTTACGGCCAAAGAAGAAAAATAGTGAAAAGAGAGAGAGAACCTCACACCGCCTCAACCAACAAAAAAAGATTATAGTAATTAGATAAGAAGATATACGAGATCTCAGACAGAGGCAGAAACTATTTTATAGATGTTCACACAGGAAACACCATGTTTGAGCCCAAGCGATGAATTAAGGTGTTAGATTGTGGTAGAAATAGTGGTTGTAAAAACTAAAAGAGACTAAACAAACAAATTAAAGACAGTACAAAAATGGCTCTTTATTTATCTCCTCTAGCTGAACATGTTTGATAACACATTGCAATAACAGATACAACAGACAACTGTATATATCAAACAACAATGGTGGGTCACCCCCAACCAATCAACACCACTTAAGACAACAGGGTACACCAAGTACCACAACACAGGTGCTCCAAGCAATAGCTGGTTAGACTGACAATATAAAGAACCTTGACACAAGCAACACTGCACAGACAATAAGGCACTACAAAAACATAGGTTACACAACATAAACCCCAAGACACGACATAAACAAAGAGTTGTGACACAATTTACTATCCCACCAAGAACCCAGGCCTGCTGACACTAACTAGTCAGCCGCTCCACTGCAAAACTTCAGGGTCTAACTACTAAACACACAATAGAAATAGGCATTGGCGCCTATTCAAGTCAGTGGGGTGCACTACGGAAAAGGCCAGTTCTACCTGTGTGGGGCCTTATATACTGGGGTCCCAGAGTTCCAGACCAATCAGACGCCCTCTTGCAGAATTCCACCATCATCGCGAGCCGAGTACATATAGTACTTGTTCATATATCTGTATAGTAATTTGCAGTTATATTGTACTAGACCTGATAGCTTACTTGTCTGTATAATGGCCACCCCTAAACTTAGCACAGCAGAATTAAAGGCAAAGGGGGAAGAAATGGGATTGGCTGGTTCTGCTCTAACGGATTACATACAAGAAGTGGAGAGAGAGTATCGTCAAGCAGAAAGGGAAGATCGAAAAGCCGAGCTGGAATTGAGAAAGATGGAGTTGGAACAAGCAGCTAAGAAATTGGAAGCTGAGCAAGCAGCTAAGAAATTGGAAGCTGAGCAAGCAGCTAGGAAATTTGAAGCTGAACAAGCAGCTAGGAAATTAGAAGCTGAACAAGAAGCACAGAAGAGGGAGCACGAGTACCGGATGCGGGAACTCGAGCTCAAGAGTCAATCTAATGGAGAAACTGAGGGAGCAGTTGGAGGTTCCTCCATCCCAGGATCAACACCAGTAGGTGGACATGGGTACCATGCTATGAAGTTTCCTTTAGCGGTCTACGAGGAGGACAAAGAGAAGATTGACCAATACCTTCAACGCTTCGAGGCTATGTCAGTTGCTATGGGTCTGGAGCGTAACAAATGGAATCTTAAGCTATCCCAGGGTTTACGCGGGACGGGATACGAGGTTTATACTCGCCTGCCACCAGGACATGAGAACAATTATGACGAGTTAAAGACGGCTCTGCTGAAACGATTCGAGGTTACGTCACATACCTACCGGAAAAAATTTCGAGCAGCGAAACGAGAACCGGGGGAGTTGTTTGCCGCCTACAGTTTGCGTCTTAAATCTTATCTCCATAAGTGGATGGATTTGGCTGGGTTCGCACATGACTATGAGAGTCTGGAAGAGCTCATGGTGGTCGACCAGCTGAAGAAGCAAATGTCTAAACCTCTCAGGACGTTCCTGGGAGAACAAGGAGCGGAACGTATTGACCTCGTGACTAAATTAGCAGAACGGTTCGTCGAGGTACATGGGGAGGCAGGGGAAAACCTTTCAACCAACACCAAAAGTCAAGAGAAACATGACAAGAAGAAAGCCAAAAACTCAGGAACCAAAAAGTGGGAACCTTATGTGCAAAAATCAGAGGATAGTTCAGAGAAGAAGAAGGAGGGAAGCAAGAGCACTTCAAGCTCTACACCAAAACGACCGTGGTCGGAGAAGTGGTGTTCAATTTGTAAGTCACCCTCTCACAATACGAGGGACTGCAAATCGAAGGCTAAGAACCCTCACTTCGCAGCATGTCAAGTGACTTCCAAGGAGGTTGTCACGGAAAATGCCAAGGTCAACAAGGAAGCTCGCCACCAGGAGAGCTCATTCAAGTCCGACAATAGAAAATCTAGGACAGGGAAATGGTGCAACCAATGCAAGTCAAACACGCACAATGCTATTGACTGCAGGGGAAAGTCAGGAGACTCCAGACCAGGAAAAACCACCTGTAGTGGAATTGGTAGAGGTTAACGGTCGTCAAGTGGAGTGTTTATACGACACAGGACTGGACGGGGAGGCCGTGATTTCTGCGGATCTGGTACATCCAGAACAATTCACAGGTGAAACCATGGAGATACAGCCTGCACAGAAGAGTGCTGTAACCATGAAGTTGCCCATTGCTAATGTGGAGATTCGGTCAAGGTACGTCACCGGCACCATCAAGGCCGCTGTATTGACCGATCCCATTTTTCCAGTCATCCTAGGTTGCCGGTATGTCTTTCTGGGAATGCCCAGGGAGCCAATTCATATGGGAGCAATGCAGACTCGCTCTCAGACGAAAACGGAAGAGGCAGAAGCAATTGTGACTAACCCAATGCCGGGGGAGCTACGAACTGCCCAGAGTGAGGATGATACTTTACGTCCTTGCTACAAAAAGCTGCAGAAAAGTGCTGATCCACCAGGACGGGGGCAGTACTACATGAAGAATAGGATACTCTACAGGAGAGCAGGAAGGGGAGACAACCTATACGGTCAGTTGGTCGTCCCGAAAGCTCACCGGTCCCAGATTCTTCATATGGGGCATACCATCTCCTTTAGTGGACACATGGGTATTGCCGCCACCATGCAGCGGATTTCCTGCCACTACTATTGGCCGGGAATGACAGATGATGTGCGTCGGTATGTGAAGTCATGCCCTGAGTGCCAGAGGGTGGCACCGAAACACTGGACAGCACCGGTGATGTTGGGTGAGATGCCCATCATGAACTCTCCTTTCGAGAGGGTAGCCATCGATATCGTGGGTCCACTTCCCAGGACTAGGAAGAGGAACATGTATATACTCACAATGGTGGATTGCTGTACAATGTGGGGTGAAGCTATACCGTTGACCACGATTGACTCGAAAAGAGTGGCGGACGCACTGATGGAGGTCTTTACCAGATTAGGCTTTCCGGATCAAATTCTGACGGACAATGGATCTCAGTTTTGTGGAAAACTCATGGAGGAGGTATTTAGGGTGTTTCACTCTAACCACATACATACCAGCCCTTACCACCCTCAAGCCAATGGACAAGTAGAGCGTTTCAACGGCACGTTGATGACAATGCTCAGGAAACTAGCGCAGGAAAAACCTGATAGGTGGGATGAATATATCCCAGCAGCACTCTTTGCCTATCGGGAAGTTCCTCATGGCTCAACAGGACTACCACCCGCTACGTTGCTGTTTGGTCGTCCAATCAAAGGACCGTTGGAAGCCATGTTGAGGAGTTGGACTGAAGAGGGGACGTCAGAAGAAGTGATCTCATCCTATCAATACGTGGAGGAACTGAAAGAAAAACTCCACAAGGGATGGACTCTGGCAAATCAAAACTTGAAAAAGGCCAGGAAAAGACATGCGGCTTACTACAACCGTAGGTCTAAAGAAAGATCTCTAGAGGTAGGAGATAAAGTCTTGTTGCTACTCCCAACGGGAAACAACAAACTGGAGATAGGTTGGCAAGGACCATTTCCCGTGGAAAGGGTAATATCCAGAACCAACTATCAAATCCGGATCCGGGGAAAGTCGAAGATTTTCCATATCAATCTCTTGCGGAAATACGAAGAGAGACCCGGAGACAAGGCAGCTCACCTCATGGCAATGGCAGTTGCAGTGGAGACAGAAGTGGGAACCAGCGAGGGCAGGGAATATCCCTTAGTACACCAGGAAACCTATAGGGATGTGCAAGTGAACCCTGATCTGACCTCCCAGGAGAGGGAAAGGATAACCCAGGTTCTCAAGTTGCATAAGGAGATACTGACTGATAAACCAGGACGAACGAGGTTGGTGGAGTTCGAGATGACTTTGACCACGCAGGAGCCGGTTCGTCAAAAGGTTTACCCAGTGCCATTCTCTAAAGAAAAGGCCCTGGAGGAGGAAATACAAAAACTGCTGGAGGATGACGTGATTGCACCATCCACATCCCCATACAATGCGGGGGTAGTTTTGTTACGCAAACCAAGTGGAGAACACCGGTTGTGTATAGATTACCGACTTCTGAACAGTCATACACAGTTTCAGGTGGAATCTTTGCCGAATCCAACTCAGTTATTCGCTAGGCTCCATAAGGCTCGGTACTTTTCAAAGGTGGATCTGAGTCGGGGGTACTATCAGATACCAGTCAAACCGGAGATTCGACCACTGTTAGCTTTCAGTACACCCAGTGGACACTACGAATTCAAGGTCTTGCCCTTTGGACTCAGCAATGCACCTAGTGTGTTTACACGCATGATGAGGACTTTACTAGATCTGTTACAGGATCCGTCCATCATCTCATTCATGGATGATATTCTAATTTCCAGTGACAGCCTGGATGACCACTTACAATCCTTGGAGAGAGTGTTTAATAGACTCAAGGAAGCAGGGCTTACTGCTCGTCCAACCAAGTGCATGATTGGTTACCAGACTCTGGAATTTCTAGGTCACACCATCACTCCAGGACACATTGTCCCAGAAGAGAAGAACCTGGAGAAAATCAGAAATGCACCAAGGCCAAAAACGAAGAAGGATGTGCGATCCTTTCTCTCGTTGTGTGGGTTCTACCACAAATTTATCCCACATTTCACGGAACTGGGAGCTCCGTTGACGGAAACCTTGAAAAAGGGATTCCCGGATCAAATCATTTGGACACCAGAATGTGAGAATGCCTATAGTCAGTTAAAGGAGGCCTTGGTCAGCAAACCTGTATTACAGCTCCCTGACCTTTCCAAACAATTTGTGTTGAGAACAGATGCGAGTGCGATTGGAATTGGAGCCGCTTTGTTACAGGAAGGAAAAGACGATGCTTCGGTTTTGAAACCGGTAGCATACGCAAGTAAGAAACTTCTACAGGCGGAGAGGAATTATTCAACCGTCGAGAGAGAATGCTTGTCCCTCGTATGGGCAGTGCTAAAATTTCAGCCATATTTGTATGGAGTTAAGTTTCGGGTCCAGTCGGATCATCAGCCCCTGATGTTCCTGGCTACTTCTCAGAAGCTCAACGCACGGTTGATGCGAAGGTCGTTGTTACTTCAACCTTATAATTTCACAGTAGAGTACATTCCTGGGAAGGAAAATGTTGGAGCGGACTTCTTGTCAAGACACCCAGCTCCTGAAGAAGAAGAATGAATCATCTGGATTAAACTCACGGTGGAGAAGAGTGAGATGGACTACTCTCTTAGGAGGGGGCCTATGTCACAAAATGAAACCGTGTGTTTATCCGGTTGATTATTACAGAGGATTTTCGGATTAAGCGGACGATCGACCAGCGACATCTATTTTTACTAACTGGAAAAACACAGCGGATGTCAAAATCCCAGGACAATATTTGTAGCTGCACGTGTACATCTATAACGGATTTGGAACATTCGGTGTTGATGGTGACAGGTCCTGTCAACATTTGAATGCAGATGGAAGCCGTGAGATCACAGGGGCAGATGTAAAACGGAAGTACCTAGTACGGAAAACAGGCATCTGTCAATTCCTGGTTTCCGGCACATCAAGATGATTGGCAGCTTGGTATCGAAACTCTTTGTTGGGAGTATACAGAAACTAGCTGGCTTGTTGTGAGAATCTAAACATTACTGACAACTTTGACAGGACTAAAGCCAGGAAAATAGTTCTTGACAAGCGATGATTTGCCACTGTGCCACCTGTGTGGGGGAACAAAGGATAACGTCACGTGGCCGACTTTGGTAGTTTGCCATATAAACTCGAGTTGAGACAACTAGGGTGGACTTGGAATAATGCTTTAATCAGAGTGCCAGGGCACTGCAGCGCGTAGTGGAAATAATATCTACCGTGTGTTAATTAGTGACTTAATTTTACACGTGCCTATAATGGCAGATGTAGATATGATTGATAGGACTGCAGTAGTGCCATGTAAGGTATAACTTATTATAATATATTCGTTATAATTACTTTAGGCAGTAGCCTTGTTAAACTATAGTGTGATGATTAGCACTGTTAGTGGAAACTAGCTAGAGTAGTGAAGTGATACTTGGCTCTGTTAGCTAAAATAGATTAGTGAAGTGTTGATAAGCTTTACTAGTGGAGAATTGAGTAATGAGGGATAATTGGGATGTTCCCGTAGGTGTCCCTGGTGGGCGGGGTTCCGCATTCTGTTTGGTGATTTTTTCTTTGTCATAGCCTGATTCGACTCTAGGTGGGTAGCTAATCTGCTCTATGACTAAGTCTAGTTAGCTAAAGATCATTAGGCAAGGTGATAGGCTTACACTCAGCCGAAAGGATCAGTGACTAGTACTATCACCAGATGTGTTGTTTCTATCCTAGGTTCCCTACCAGATCCAAGGAAACTCAACAAGTTTTTGGGAAAGAAT
This sequence comes from Cepaea nemoralis, assembly GCA_014155875.1. Classification (NCBI taxonomy): domain Eukaryota; kingdom Metazoa; phylum Mollusca; class Gastropoda; order Stylommatophora; family Helicidae; genus Cepaea; species Cepaea nemoralis. The sequence goes on along the minus strand of JACEFZ010006511.1, from coordinate 805,698 downwards.
CCAATCCCATTCGGAAGAACACCAGTTCAACAATCAATAGAGTGCATACAGAAAGTAGCTAGAGGGAAGTTGATTCACCAGGGAGAGTGATGATTACTGATGCACCACACAGAATCAGACAGTAGTAACGAACCGAGAACCGGCTAAGAGTACCTAGTGTTAGTACAGTAACAATTAACATTAAAAATTAGCACTTATGGACTGAATGGTTCGATGTGCAACGAGGATGATCTGTCGACTAACTAACTAAATAACTAACTGTGTACACTACAAAGGACTTGTGCAGTTGTTTTTTAGGAACATTAGGAACGGACATTGTGTAGAGTGCAACCGGTCCTTGAGTAACTGTTAATACCACCGGTGTCTATTTCGGATGTTCATGAAATTGGATTACCAGAGGTCTACAGAGGCAAAGCAGTATCCGGCAAGATGGTTTCGGCAACGGGTGAGAAGTACATGTTCTGACGTGACGTGCTGTGGTCTATCTTTGCTGGGATCAGCTGACTGGGTTGCTGTCTGAGAGTCAGAGTCTACACACTTTATAGAACACGTCACACATTTTCTTCGCATACACGTCTCATACACGCTACACTTTTCTTTTAATAAATTAATCTTTATTAATTTTTAGAAGCAAGAGTTGTTGAGTATGTTGCGTTGGGAAGTATGAGAGGGGCATAGTACGACAGTGAGAGAGTGTCAGGAAAAGGTGTCCATAGGCTGATGGAGTGTGTTGGACGGAAGCTGGTGGATTCTCCAGAATATTGAGAGGGAAAAAAATATTATAATGTGGGTGTCGGATCTCCTCACTCCAGGGACGACACTTTAAAGGAGGACACGACACAGCGTGAGAGACGTAAGATGGTGCATGATTGTTGGAATGATCATATTTTCACATGCATCCACCGTGGACGAACATTTACAGCGCGAAACGGCCTTATCAGCCACATTCACCACCGCCATGGGTTGTAGTTATTCTGCCTTTTTTTTGTAGCACCATGTACCAAACTATCGTCTGTCAAGACGGCAAGGTGCCAATGAATGTACGAAATGTATTTAAATGTTCCTGGTCGTTTTAATCAAGCCATAAATACAGATTTCAGAACATCATTAGGTAAATATCGACTGGTGTAAATACCATTCGATATGTTGGTTAATATTTCGAGTCCAAATTATCCCAATACTTCTAATTCTTCTATTGTCATTTTATCCGGTCCGGCTGTTTTTCCTTTCTTCATATATTTGACAGCGTCAGCTAATTCTTCTTTTAGAATTGGTGGACGTTCTAAGCTACTTTCTTCTGATAATTCTTTTCTGTCTTCATCGTATACTTCTCTTTTATACTCATTCCACCTCTTCATAATAGCATCTTCCTCCAATAATATCTATAATGTTTGTTTTTATTTTTAATTTTTATTTCAAACAAATATGTTTACACTTATTTGTCTTCCTGCCAGCTCAGTGATGTGTCTCTGCATTTTCTTGTATCTTTAATTGCATTTAAGTCAATGTTCTTGTCAATGTTGAAGTCAATGCTCGTTTAACCAATTTTCGTTTGTCTTTAAACATGTATCTATTATTTATTTATTCACCTATTTATACCCCTTCTTGCCATTTTTACTGTGTTTTCTTTTGTCCATCAACTTTAAGATTTCTTCAGACATCTTTTTTTTTTTTAGCTTTTTGGTTACTGTCCTGTATTATTTCTTTATTTGTTTGATTAATGAAGTCCCTTATTAGTTCCCATTGGTCATTTATAATCCGTATTTTAGCTGTTGAAATGTACCTATTTTTCACACTAACTCTGTATTGTTCTTATTTTTTATTCTGCTTTCTGAACATCTTTATTAAGTCTTATTGTCTTTATCGCATTTTCCGCTTGTCAATCTTAATTTTTTTTTTAATCCAGATAGTGGTACATGATAACTATTACAGTCAGCATCAGACATTGTCTGAACATTTACTAAAGCATTTCTGAATCTTTTATGAATACGTATGTAGTCAGTTTATTGATTATTTTCTTATAAGGGCGTTTCCATGTGTAAAGTCTTCTTTTATGGTGTTCAAACCAGGTGTTTCAAATTATATCATTTGTATATTCCCATTCTATTAGTTTCTCTCCTCCTTAATTTCTTGTACCTAAACCATAATCCCTCTGTCAGAGAAATCTTTACTATTGAACACTTTCATTCAAGCACTTCTAAACCTCAGGCAGGCAAATCATGCTTTATACATCACTATACTCGAATACTGGGTATCACAACACTGCCATTCTTGTATTAGTAGCAAAACAGCACATGATTACATACCATAACGTGCCCACTCTGTAGACACTCAACAGTTATTCTACAGACTATCAGTCCCCTTTCTTATCGCCATTCATTCAGTAGCATGTTCTTTGCAGAACCTCGCTGCCATAACAACCTTCCGGAAAACTTCTCGATCACAAGCAAGATGTCCCGCGTCTGATACACCCATCTGGAGATCATCCGCCACATCCTGCACCCATCTTCTCTATGGCCTTCCTCTTCTTCTCTTCCCAGGCATATACCCTTCCATTATTGTTCTCTCCAAACTTTCGTGACGTTTCAAGTGGCGAAAATACTTCAATTTTCTTTGTTTTATCGTCTTTAATAGCCAACCCTCCTCAATATTCAACTCTTGAAGTATGGATGCATTTGTTCTTTTCTTTACCCAAGATATTCTTAGAACTCGTCTATAACATTTATATTCAAAGGCTTTTATGCGCTGTTCAGCTTGTTTAGTAAGTGTCCATGTCTCACAGGCGTATGTTGCAATGGGAAGATGCATGCTCTTAAAAATCTAATTTTTGTAGTTCTGTCTGTCCCACTCCATAATTTATTCAGTTGTTTTAGTCTTTGAAGAGCAATGGATAGTCGCCGTTTAATTTCTTTCATTGTGTCACCGTTATTGGTAATCAATGACCCAAGATATTCAAAATTTTCCACCACCTCCAATTTTCCCCCATTAATGTATATTTCTTTCTCCATAGTACTTTTATCTGTATGCATTGTCTTTGTTTTTGCTAACACCCCACATTGTGCCAACAGCTTCGGGCGGAAGAGCGCAATTGGGAGGGTACAAGCCTTACCCTGGTGCGAGGAAATGCAAGCTAAAGACAAAATTGTCATGGCAGGGCAGACAAGGCCCTAAGCCTTGGTTGGCGACTGGTCTAGGATCGAAGCTTCGACAGGCGGACAGTTAGAGCATTGCTTTGCTGATCCGGCAGCTTCTGCAGCTTGTCTTGTTCCAGATGTAGGGGTGTTACCTTTCCTCTGGAGTGAACTAGGCAGGCCGAGAGAGGGATCATGCTGCATGGGCAACACATGATCTCTATATTTTAGCCCAGGCTTTGTGCTATGGAGAGGCAATAACTCCATCCCTGGTCTTAACTGGTCTCGGAATTAAAGCGAGAGGCAACTGTTACGGGTTATAAGTCCTTGTCAGTTGGCGTAGACATGGGGCGCCAAGCGTTGCCTCTGACGGTGGGAGACACCTATAGGTGTCACTGATCAGCTACCGCCCGCCTCAAGCTGGGCAGCCCCCAGCCAATTGGGTGCTGATCCGCCACAGCCTGCCTGCTTCAATGGGTGCTTGGGGCTAGGACAAAATCTGAATCGCAGGCTGTAAAACCAATGCACCAGGTACCAAAAAAAAAATAGAAACCTCAAGCTACGGCTTGCAACCTGGAACGTGAGAACCATGTGTCCAGGATTTTCGACTGACTTGACCAATATTGACGATGTGATAAAAACGGCTGTGATTGATGCCGAACTCAATCGTCTTAACATTGATATTGCTGGCCTGCAGGAGACTCGCCTCGCTGAGGAAGGGTCACTCAGGGACAACAACTACACCTGTTTTCTGGAAGGGTAGAGGGCAGGCAGAAAAAAGGCAACACGGTGTGGGCTTTGCAGTGAAGAATTCGCTACTGGGAATGATTGAAATTCCAGCAGGAGGAAATGAAAGACTATTATCCCTGCGCTTGGCAACCTCTTGTGGGTTTGCCACCATTATTACTGCATATGCACCGACACTCGATTCCTCTGATGATGTGAAGGATTTGTTCTATGAGGAGTTAGACTCCGTGATCAAGGCAGTTCCAAAATCTGACTACATTTATATGCTCGGTGATTTCAATGCTCGTGTGGGCAAGGACTCAAGTTCATGGCCAGTGTGCCTTGGAAAATACAACATCGGTCGCATGAATGAAAATGGGCAAAGGCTGCTGGAGCATTGCACCAGTAATGACCTATGTATTACAAACTCTTTTTTTAAAACAAAAGAGATGCATAAGGTCACATGGAAACATCCAAGATCCGGCCATTGGCACCAGCTGGACTTCGTCATCACACGGAGACAACATCTGAACCATATATCATTGACTCGTAGTTACCACAGTGCTGACTGTGATACGGATCATTCTTTGGTTGTTGCAAGGGTTAGACTGAGACCAAAGAGTATCTACACGCTAAACACAAATCTAGCCCCAGGATTAATATTATTAACACTCATGATCCTGAAAACTGCTTTCAGTTTCAACAGCAACTTGAAGATGCTTTCACTGATACACCAGAAAATTGTACAGTAAATGAAAAGTGGGGTCAAATTAAGAAAACTCTTTATAAAACTGCCGTAGGGGTTTACGGCACTGTGGATCATAAGAGGCAGGACTGGTTTGCGGCCAACAGCGAGACTCTGCAGCCCCTGATTGATAAGAAGAAGAAAGCTCTCTTAAGAAACAAGGAAAGACCAACGCGTAACACTCTGAGTGAGCTAAGGCAAGCTAGGAAGGATGTGCAAAAGGCTGCCAGGCAGTGTGCAAATGATTATTGGATCAAGTTATGTGAGTCCATTCAAATCGCAAGTGATAAGGGAGACATAAGAAGCATGTATGAAGGAATAAAGATCCAGTGATCAAAAGAAGTGCACCATTGAAAACCTTGACTGGAGAAGTCATCACTGATAAGAAACAGCAGATGGACAGATGGGTAGAGCACTATTTGGAGCTTTACTCAAGTGAGACCATACTAGCGGATGATGCCCTCAACGCCATAGAGACTCTACCAACTCTTGACCACCTGGACACACTTCCCACCATAACAGAAGTTAAGTGTGCTATAAATGAACTTGCATCTGGCAAGGCTCCAGGTAAGGATGGGATTCCAATAGAGGTTATCAGGAGTGGGCAAGACACACTCACTATACAGATCCACCAGCTAATAGAGCTATGCTGGCGTGAAGGACAAGTCCCACAGGATTTCAAAGATTCAAGCATCATAACACTGTACAAGAACGAGGGCGATCGGAGCGACTGCAACAACTATAGGGGTATCTCACTTCTGTGTATTGTTGGAAAAGTATTTGCCAGAATTGTTCTGCGCAGACTTCAAGTCCTAGGACAGTGGTTCTCAACCGGTGGGGAATTCCCCCCCAGGGGGGAATTTTGGGGTTTCCAGGGGGGGGGGGGGGAATGAAGATTATTTCAAGATCGCGTTAATACAAGAACCGATTACTTGATCTTGTTTTTCCTTTCATACTTTACGCTTCTGTACGCATCACCCTTCTGAAATTCATTTTATAACGTAAGTAGATCCGCAAATCACATTTTATGTACATGTCTAGACTTGTTTTAGTATGTGCTATTAAATTTAGCTTCAATTATTACGTATACTGTGTAGGGGCAGGGGGAAATTTTTAGGGAGGAAATACAAAAGGGGGTGGGAAATGACGTTCTAAAAATATGGTAAGGGTGGGGGGGGGGGGGAAGAATGATGTCCTAAAAATATGGTGAGAGGGGGGGGGGGGGGGGAATGACGTCCTAAAAATATGGTGAGGGGGGGGGGGAATGACGTCCTAAAAATATGGTGAAGGGGGGAACGGACCAAAAAAGGTTGAGAACCACTGTCCTAGGAGATCAAGTCTACCCCGAATCACAGTGTGGCTTTCGACAGAACCGGTCTACCACTGATATGATATTCTCATTGCGACAAATGCAAGAAAAATGCCGTGAACAGAATCAACCACTGTTTATTGCCTTCATCGACCTCACAAAGGCATTTGATTTGGTCAGTCGCGAGGGTCTGTTCAAGGCACTAAAGAAGATTGGCTGCCCACCAACTCTTCTGTCCATTGTGGAACCGTTCCACACAGGCATGAAGGGTATAATCAAGTTTGATGGTGCAACTTCTGAAGAATTTGAAATCAAGAGTGGAGTTAAGCAAGGTTGTGTACTAGCTCCCACCCTCTTTGGAATATACTTTTCACTTCTACTGAAATATGCATTTCGTGATCAGGATGGTGGTATATACATTAACTCACGCTCAGATGGCGGCCTCTACAATGCTCAGAGATTGAAGGCTAAGACCAAAATTAGGAGGGTACTGATCAGAGAGTTGCTTTTTGCAGATGATGCTGCAGTTACGCCCCACTCTGAGGAAGAATTGCAATGTCTACTATCTGCATTCTCCAATGCTTGTTCTGAATTTGGTTTAACAATTAGCAAAAAGAAGACACAGATTATGTCACAAGGTGCACATGAGGTACCATCAATCTTTATTAACGACGCCGAACTAGAGATAGTAGACCATTTTACATATCTAGGATCAGTGGTAAATAGCAAATTATCCCTAGATCAGGAAATCAACATCCGGATTGGTAAGGCAGCAACAACAATGAACATGTTAAGAAAAAGAGTCTGGGAGAACAGGAAGCTTATTGCCAAAACAAAAGTCCTTGTCTATCAAGCCTGTGTCCTTAGTACTCTTCTCTATGGCAGTGAAACCTGGACAACTTACTCACACCAAGAGAACAATTTAAACAGCTTCCATATGCGGTGTCTGCGAAGAATTCTTGGTATTAAGTGGCAAGACAAAATCACAAATACTGAAGTATTGGAAAGATCAGGTTGTGTGACAGTTTATTCCATGCTCAGTCTCCGTAGACTTAGATGGATAGGACATCTTAGGAGGATGGATGATGGTAGAATACCAAAGGATATCTTTTTTGGTGAATTACAGATGGGTAAGAGATCTCAGGGTCGGCCTCTACTACGATACAAAGATGTGTGTAAGCGGGACATGATTGATACAGGCATTGATAATGCACATTGGGAGCAAGTCGCCGCTGAACGTGTTGCATGGAGGGCAAATATCAGAAATGGAATAAAGTCAAAGGAGAAAATTATTGCAGAAAAGTCACACACCAAGCGTTTGAGACGTAAGATGGTGCATGATGGTGGAAATGACCACGTGTTCACATGCACCCACTGTGAACGGACATTTACAGCGCAAATTGGCCTTATCAGTCACACTCGCTACCGCCACAGCTAAAAGTTATTATGCCTTTTTAAAGCACAAACTATCGTCTGTCAAGACGGCAAGGTGCCAATGATGTTTTTGCTATGTTAAGATATAAGTTGTGATTTTCACTATTCAATTGGGTTGAGGCTATTAGGTTTTCTATGCCATTCTGTGTTGTGGATAGTAATACTGTACCATCAGTATATCGAATCTCTGGTATGTCATGACCGCCGATATTTAGGGCATTATATAGCTCCCTGTTTATATCATCTCTTACATTTCTCATTATATTTTCGGCGTACAGGTTAAACAAATAAGGTGACGGACTCCTTGTTTGATGTCAAACCAATCTGATGTCTCGCCATCTATTCTATCTGCTGCTTGTTGGTCTAGATAGAGCATTTTTATGAGTTGTACTACATGTGATGGAAAGCCCATATTCCTCATGATTTCCCAAAGTTTCTGATGTTGTACACAGTCAAATGCCTTTAAATAATCCACAAAACATGAGAATAGGTTTACATTAAATTCTCTGCACTTCTCTATTATTAAACGCACGTTGAATATGTGATCTCTTGTTCCTCTTCCTTTTCCTAATCCAGCTTGAACCACGTTAATCTCTTCTTCAATTTTCTTACGAAGTCTTCGCATTATGACTTTTAGTAGAAATTTACTTGCATGACTGATCAGGGCAACAGTTCTTTAGTTGGTGCATAATTTCAGGTTTCCCTTATTTGGTATTGGAATGAAGATAGTTCTCTTCCAATCTGTTGGTCATATACCACATTTCCAAATCTTTGTACATAATGCATGATATATGTGTATGCTTTCTTCTTCTCCCGCTTTAATTAGTTAAGCTGGTATCTCATCACATCCAGGTGATTTACCATTCTTCAGGTTCTTTATAGCCCAAGCAATTTCATCTAATGAGGGTTCAGGTTCTGTCTCTGCTGTCATTGACTCATGTATCTCATTCATATCCTCACTGTCACTCATATCATACATTCCACTGCAGTACTCCTTCCATCTTTATAGAATTTGTCTAGATTCTGTTAAGGTATTTCCCATCTTGTCACAGCTAACATTCAATTAAGATTGAACATTTCTTGTCAATAACTTCGTTTCTTTGAACATTTCATAATCTCTTCCAGCCTTATGATATTGCTCTATCCTGGTACAGCAATCTTGTATGTATTGATTTTTGTCCTTCCTTATCGCCGGTCTATCATTATATTCACACTAGACCTCTACAGTCCTTAAGTTGTCACAACATTCTTCGGTCTCACAAGTCTGTCAAGATCATATTGTAATTATCTCACTCTCCTAAACAAACACATTCTTCTCTGTCCGCAGTCCAACACACACTCCTCGGTTTTCCCCGTTTTGTCCCCTCTCCTCTCTCCCGTGCTCTCCCTTGTCACGGGTCCCTTGTCCGAGTCTGGAAAGAAACATCTGGAAAGAAAAATCAGTACCACAAGATATGAGGGATGCAAACATTGTTACCAGTTATAAAACCAACGGTGATAGAAGCGAATGCAACAACCATCGCGGCATTCCCTCCTCGTCATTACAGGCAAGATGTTCGCTAGAGTAATTCTAAAAAGACAACACATTCTTGCTGAAAGAATCTACACCGAATAACAGTGCGGATTTAGAACCAACAGATCCACCATCGTTATGGGTGATTTTCTCACTTAGACAGCTCCAAGAGAAGTGCAGAGAACATAGGAAGCCATTATACGCTCGTATAATGTCTTCATAGAGACGACCGTTTCAAGATCCTTGAGACGATAGGATGTCCAGCCACCCTGCTAAGTCTTGTGAAATCATTTCACGAAAATATGCAGGGGACCATTTTATTCGACGGTTCAACATTCATCATCATCTGCGGACTAAAGTAGGTCTGCGCGCTTGCTCCTACACTTTTTTTGGTATCTTCTTCGCCGTTCTCTTAAGGCAGTCATTTGGGAATGCCATTGAAGGCATATATCTCCATAATAGATCTGATGGCAAACTTTTTGACCCATCAAGACTCAAGGCAAAAACCAAAATAAGATCAAGATGCATAGGAGAACTACTTTTTGCAGACGATGCAGCACTGACTACTCATGCAGCAGAAGATCTCCAACGGCTCATAGATCGCTTTGCAGCTACCTGCAAGGACTTTGGGCTCACCATCAGCATAAATAAAACGCAGGTGCAAGATACTGGGGCGCCCCCGTCAATCAAAATTTCTAATTACGAATTGAAGTTTGTCCATGAGTTTGCGTATTTGGGGTCGACAATATCAGATAATCTTTCATTAGAGACAGAAATCGACATATGCATTGGAAAGGCAGCCACAACAATTTGCATGCTAACTAAAAGAGTTTGGGAGAATAATAGACTAACAGAGCGCAGAAAAGTTCAATTATATAAACGCTGTGTTGTTAGCACACTACTCTATGGGTATGAGCACGTGTACACCTCGGAGGAGCAGATGGAGCACCATGGTCTGGTAAGAATGAGACAACGAGGTGTGACGAGGGGTTCTGGCCGACGCTCGGCGCTCGGAGGAAAGGCGAGATGGACATATAATCAGATTGCTACTGGAACTATTAGTGTTGGAACTCTTCGCTGGCTGCTGAGGATGGAGACGGAGCGCTTATGGGAATGTCCCGAATGCTGTGATGTCGGTTCCTAGATCAATCAATCAATCAATCAATCTATGGGTCTGCATCCTGGACCTTGTACTCACCATAGGAAAGAAAGTTGAATCCCTTCCATATGAGATGTCTGAGGAATATCCTGGGCATATCATGGAAAGACCACATAACACACAAACACATGCTTGAAAGAGCGGATATTATCAGAGTGCACTTCCTCCTCAAGCAGAGACGCCTCAGGTGGCTGGGCCATGTATCTCGAATGGAGGATGAACGTATTCGCAAAGATCTCCTTTATGGAAAACTAGCCACAGGGAAGAGGCCAACAAGAAGACCCCAAATTCGATACAGGGATGTGTGTAAACAAGATATGAAAACCCTTGGCATAGATCTAGACACATGGGAAAGAGTTGCAACATACAGATGTTGCTGGAGGAGGGATGTACGAAACGGACTGGTGCTCTCTGAGCGCAATCTGATCCAATAAACTGAGGATAGGCGGCACACGTATAAAATGCAATTTACTGCGGGACCTGCCTCTTCTTACAGATGCGGAAACTGTGACAGAGATTGTCACTCTCGCACTGAACTATGCAGTCACCATCGGTGCTGTCAGGTACCTCCCCAGTGGCACATATCTTTAGTCCTTCAGAACTGAAAGCGGCCTACTATTACTGTTGTTTGTCCATCAAGAATGATGATGACCATTCATTTCATCCAGTGGGGTTGAGAGTATAAAGCCGTGAGTTCTATGATGGCTGATAAGGCCTATTTTGGCTCGAAATGTTCTGTGTTAAATCCAACTCTCACGTCTTGTCCTGAGTTGTGGTCTACAATCCTCACTCGTCTGTCCTTGACCTCGAGTGTGGGTGTCTGTCTTATTCTGCGTTGTACAGAACACTACACGTCTTTTAACTCTTGCTCGTCTGGGTTGTCATCAACATCCATTTACAGGCTGTATTTAACTCTATCTGTCCTGTTCTAAACTAACATCAGTCTATATCTATCTACAAGACTTCCACACCATATCCTTCATTTTGTTTCATTTCCTACTTGTGCATTAAACTATCATTGTAATATTGGTTTCTTCTTGTGATCTAATTTGAGATATGGCCATTTCTACTTTATCATACAAGTGCTGTATTTACTCATCACTACTGCTTGGTGCATTTACTTGTATAATATTTCTACCTAGTTGTTTTTTTTTATGTCTACCACAATACTTAGTTAGTCGATAGAACATCCTCATTGCACATTGACCCATTCAAATAAACAATAACTATATTTGTTATGCATGCGTAAACATTAATTAAAATAGCTGTTTTTTTTTTTTAAAACCAGATAGTATTCCTACTCCCTTTTCGTATGTATTCCCTCTAGATTACAATTTGTGTACGTTTGTCAGTTATGATTTTACCAGACCCATTCCATGTTATTTCACTTATGCCCAATATATTCATTTTAATATTTTCCATTTCTCATATAACATTGTTCCATACAAACAGACAAATTGTGACGCAAGGTGCAACAGGGATACCATCAACCTTTATTGACGACGCAAAGCTAGAGATAATTGACCATTTCACATATGTAGGATTGAAGGTCAACAATAAATTATCCTTAGATTGGAAATAAATATAAGGATTGGTTATGCAGCAACAACGATGAACAGGTTAACAAAGAGCGTCTGGAATAACATAAAGCTTACTGTAAACACAAAAGTCATAGTCTAACAAACCTGTGTCCTTATGGTAGTGGAGATTAGTCTACGTACTCACACCAAGAGAAACCTTTAAACATCTTTCATTAGCGGTGTCTGCGAAGAATACTTGATGTGAAATGGCGAGACAAAATCTCAAATGCTGAAGTATTGGAAAGATCGGGTGATGTGTTGGTTTGTTGCATGCTCAATCTTCGTTACCCAGATGGATAGGACACATCAGGTGTATAGACAATTATAGAAAAGCTTTCTGTGGATGATTTAAAGATAGATGAAATATTTCGGAGTCGGTCTTTACTAACTATGGAACAAAGATATATGTAACTGTGACATGAATGATACAGGCTTTGATATTGCACTTTTGGAACAAGTCGTTACTGATCGCGTTGCATGGAGGGCAAAGATCAGACATTGAATACAGACACAGAGTAAAATGATTGCAGATAGGTCAGACAATGAGCGTGGAGACGTCAGCTAATGCGTAATAGTAGAAATGACGATGTACTCATGTGCATCCATGAGTTGTAGTTATTATGCCTTTTTTCAAGCACAATTTAACAAACTATAAATAGTAAGATGTCATAAAGAGAAGATTGAAGACCATAAAGAAGTACTTTAGTGATATTCTACAAGATTAGGGCACCCATAAGGTATTGGAGAACATTGTGACAACTGGAAAGTTCGAGGGAAGAGAGGCAGAGGCAGAACAAGAGAAATGACGCTGGATGGATTGAGACGGTGGCATGGAAGAATATTAACAGCGGAGTTGATCCAGAAAACCAGAGACCGAGATCTGTGGAGAGCAAGAACGCCTACGCCAGCCGGCATGGCATTTGATGATGATTTTGTACTTTTACAAAAATCTGCTTTGAAATTGTCTAATTTATGTGAACTCATCAACAGTATCTTATCTCGGAATCTGAAAAAAAAAAAGATTGCCAATATTAAATGCTACCGGGGTAAAGGCAAGTGGTTTGGAAAGGTGTTTGGGTTTTTCCAAAGGGGATGGAAGGCGTGGTTTCAGGGAGAAGAGGCATAGGTCCACTATCACAAACATGGACACGATACATTGAAAATACCTTAGGTATGACCATGCATAAGGCAAAAGAACTGGCAAAGATTGAAGATACCTGAGGATGACAATGCATAAGGCAAGAGACCTGGCAAAGGTTGAAGACACATTAGGTATGACAATGCATAAGGCAAGAGACCTGGCAAAGGTTGAAGATACCTTAGGTATGACAATGCATAAGGCAAGAGACCTGGCAAAGATTGAAGATACCTTAGGTATGACAATGCATAAGGCAAGAGAACTGGCAAAGATTGAAGACACCTTAGGTATGACAATGCATAAGGCAAGAGAACTGGCAATGATCGAGGATACTTTCATGGGCCTTGGTGAGATTGACAATCTTAAAGGGACGTGCCACATGATGATGATGTTTTATAACAAATCCGCATAACGTCGTTCTCATCACAGCCTCCTAGTACAACTCTAGATCCTTGGATAGCTCCCCTGCCTCGTGATTGTCCTGTCCAGATTGTCTAGTAAGTCCTGTACTCACTGTTGTGCTGGATGGCCACTGTCTCATCTTCCAATGCTATTCGAGTAATACGCTGGTATGTTTGATGTGGCGAAAGTATTTTCAGATTCCAGGACAAGATAGTGTTTACGGGCACGATTTCTTGTAGCATATCTTTCTCTTATTTGTCCACTACACTGCAATAGTTTATTGTAACATGTAAGTTGGAACTATTTCATTATATCCTTTTTATATCCCGATGCAGCACACATGCCAATGCAAGGAGGGTTATGAAGGAGACAACCCTGACAACGGTTGCACAATCAAGGACATGTGCAGCCCAGGTTTATGTGGCCCCACTGCTGTCTGTGAGACCAGAGCACCTCTTAAACACAGGTACTATCACCTGCAGTGTCTGGTTTGTCTATGGGTTGCGGTTTGTATAGGTTCACTTGTATTACACGCCACTTTAAGTGGTCTCATCCCTTACATGGCACAACAACAATCTCAGCACAGTGCGTAAACTCCCCTACATGATACAACAGCAATCGCAGCACAGTGACGGAATCATACAACTATTTAGGTAGAGGTGTAGACAAAGTTGGAGGAACAGATGAAGATATCAGAATAACAATACAAAACGCCAGAGTAGCTTTTATAGCACTGGGAGATTTGTGGAGGCCTGAAGAAACTCAATTTAGCACCAAAAATATTTAACTCTGTTGTTGGGTCAGTTCTAAAGTATGTATAGATCGGAAACACGAAGAACGGCAAAAACAAATACAAATAAACTACAAAAATCCACTAACAGGTAACATAGAAAGAATGCTATGATATGAGAGAATAGTATCGCCAATGAGGAGCTCATGTCGAGAGGTGGGCAAATAAATAATCGTTAATCAGGAAGTGAGGAAAAGACGATGTAACTAGATAGGATGTGCATTGAGAAAAACATGAGAATGGTATAATTAGAGGGGTTTATGTCTGGAATCCATAAGGAGAAAAAGAAATAGAAAATTACCTAAAATCACATGGAGGAGATAAGTAGAAACAGAAATGAATAATATAATGATGAGATGGACGGTGTTGCTAGGGATAGCTGAAGAAAGAAGGGTGTCAGAGTCTAGGGATAGCGTTGCAGCGGCATCGTTACGGTGCCAGACGACTTAGCTCCCTAGTAGGAGGGAAGCAACGACATCGTTACGGCCGGCTGGCGAACAGGAGTTAACAGCCTGTAACATGGCTGGCTGACAAGTGACCAGCGGTCAGACTAACGGCGCCCGACGCACGCATGCCTCGTGACGTCACCTGAGGCAGGAGGCGAGCTGCGAATCAGGTCCAGACTGCGCTGGGACTTTGAGACGACTGGACGTGTGATCGAGAGAAAGGCGTTGTGTGGTTTCTGTATTGAGAGGCGAGTGTCTGGACAGCTTGATCGTATTACCTGTGAACTGTATTGTAAGTGTATTGAAGTATTGATTGTATATTGTTGTAATCACCGTTCTGTATGTAATATGTTAATAAATCCATTGAACGGTGTGCCGTTGAGTCTTACGTTAAATCACGTTGTATTTGTACTGTCTCACACTTGTTAGGAAAGCGAGCCAAGTTTAAGACCCTGACATGTTGTGAACGTGGGTAGCTCGTCCTCGGTGAACGTGGGTAGCTTGTCCTCCGTGAACGTGGATAGCCCGTACTTGTTGAACGTCGGTAGCTCGTCCTCTGTGAACGTGGCGTTACTCGTATTTATGTGATTTTTGTGAATGTGATTGTAGACGGCTCATTTTGATCTATCACTACATTAGTTAAACATGTGTAAGATTATGTGTAAACGTACAGTACATACATATTGTTTGGTCTTGTAAACATGTAAAACATTTGTAATTTGTGAAACGTGTTATCGTTTGACCTTGTCGACATTGTGATCTTGTCGCCATTTTGACCTTGTCGCCATCTTGAAAACTTGATGTCTTTATCCTTACTGAATGTCATCTTGATGTAAGTGATGTGTCATCAATGTTGTGAAGTGTTAAGATACTTGTAGATTGTCTTTGTGCATTGAGTTTGTGGAAAGCAGAAAGTTTTGGAAAGAAAGTAACTTGTATTGAAAAAACTGTTTGACAGACAAACTTACGACCTACAACTATACTCGACGCCATACAAACCTAATCAACACTTAGTGACAAGCAGGCACACACCTACAAATAGACGCTAATTTATTTCTCTCCAAAAACAAAGCAGGTTTTTCCGTACCATCCGAAACCTTGCCGTAGAGGTCATTTGTGTTGCGAAGTAACGACCCTACAGTTTCTAGCCCGAATTCCAACCATCCTTCACCTCACCCAGGGCACTTGAGTATATTTTTTTCTTTTCATATACTTGCATAATGTAATTTGAGGCACACATCGTTAAAAGAAATAAATTGTAAATTGTTGATTACTAACCACTTATAACAATTTTCGTGTGGCTGGTTGTTCATTGAAATTTGTCCATCATGTCTTCATTATTTGATTTCATTGATATGGGGATAAAATTACACTTGACAGGTGATGAATTAACAAAATGGAGTGAGGAGAAATACGCTGAATACCTACTAGTTCAGGAGAATAAGAATGAACGCGAAGACAAGGCGGCTGAAAGAGCCTTAAAGCAAGCAGAAGCAGAAAGGGCTGCCAAGCAACTAGAGGCAGATACAGCTTTAAAGCAAGCCGAAGTAGAAATAGCCGCAAAGACCAAGCAAATAGTAGGCAGAAAACTCAAAGGCCAACCGCTGAGAAGTTTAAACACTGCATTTACTGTAAATGGTCACATCATCAGAACGAAATGTGCGATAAGCACCCAGGGTACCATACTTACTTACAAAACATGGTAAACAAACAAGACAAGGAGCGTAAATCCTTCAGGAGTTTGCGTAAATGCTTCCTCTGTAAGGCGTACGGACACCATCGAGTGGATTGCAAGGGCAGGCAAATGACAAATAAAGCTAATGCCGCCTTGTTCGATAGTTCGTCGTCTGACGAAGAACCGACAGAGAAACATCCTGTGAACTCAGCACAGGCTTTTGACATGTTCAGCGCGAACAAATGCTCTGTTTGTAACACCTTCTATGAAGATGGTATTTTAACATGCGGTCATGCCATCCCTATTGCCAATGAAGAAGCTAATTTGGTAGTAGACTCAAAAGGCAAGATAGTCATCCATCACGGATATGTGAATGGCAAGTCAGCTACAATCCTTCGCGACACGGGAAGTACACTTATTGGCCTTAAGAGAACGTTCATAATGCCTACAGACTACACAGGCAGGCACATAACATGCAGAACATTCTCAGGCAATATTGAGAAATACCCACTGGCATGGGCATATATTGAAACACCTTTCCTCACTGGGAAAGTAAAGTGCGCCGCATTAACAAACCCAGTGTGTGATTTAATTATTGGAAACTTACCTGAGGTGAATGACAAACCTCATGACATAACATCGTTGTGTGTTGATGATACTATGACATCACCATCAAATGTCATCATTAATCATGTCACCTCACCAATTGATTGTATTGATTGTAATGAAGCACTACCATCTCATGACATCATTGATAACACTGTCCCATCATCATCTGATATCATTGAATGTGTGAACGCAGTAACTAGAGCTACTGCTAGAGTGCAAGATGAAATTAACCAAACTGAGGCTATACAATTGCTTAGCCTAGAATCATTACCTACTAACACCATGAAGGACACATTTGTAACAGCCCAAAAAGCTGATCCTTCATTGTCAAAATACTTTAATCTGATCGGCCAAAAGCCAAAGGTAACAAAGAATGTGAAATGGCATTTTGCTTTAAATAATGATATACTCACCAGGTATTACACCAGAGGTGACAATACAACGAAGCAAACTGTTTTGCCAACTAGTTATCGCAAGCAAGCTTTACATCTTGCACACGATATACCTTTTGCAGGGCATATGGCATACGTTAAGACAAGATCAAGGTTATTGACTCAATTTCACTGGCCCAAATTTTGCAAAGACATCAAAAACTATTGCAGAAGTTGTGACACCTGCCAGAAATTGGTAAAAAAAGGTAAACACCCACAGGCAAAGTTACAAGTTACTGACTTAGCCAGTCGACCTTTTGAAAAACTATCCGTCGACATAGTGGGCCCTCTTAATCATACAACAACTCGAGGGAATAAATACATCTTAACTATCATTGATCAATGTAGTCGCTGGCCAGAAGCTATTCCGTTAAAGAACATTACTGCCAATGATATAATGGAAGTTTTCTTCCATATATTTGCTCGTATAGGTTTCCCAGATGTTATCCAATCAGATAGGGGCACTCAGTTTATCGCCGCATCCACCCAGGCTTTCACCAAAATGCTGGGAGTGAAACAATGTTTCAATTCACCCTATCATCCTCAAACCAGTGGAGTAATAGAAAAGCTTAACGGGGATCTTAAGCACATGCTTGCAAAAGTGACGCAAGAACACCCCAATAACTGGGATGTATATCTGCCAGCTATTCTTTTTGCATATCGCGAGGTACCACATTATAGTACCGGTTTCTCTCCTTTTGAACTTATTTATGGCGCCAAACCACGCGGCCCATTAACCATTTATCACCAAATGTTAACTGAATCTACTCCATCACTTAAACCCATATCATCATATGTATATGTCACATCATTGCGTGAAAGAATCATCAAATCATGTATTATTGCAAAGAATGCACTAAAACTATCTGGTGCTACTTATAGACAGTATGCTGACAAAGGTAACAGGACAATAACATTGACACCTGGACAGGACGTTTTATTGCTTCTACCTAGTGACAGACATCTATTGACTGATTCTTGGCAGGGACCATTTAAAGTGACAAGACAGATCTCACCTGTGGATTACGAAATCCTAATAAAAGACAGACACAAAATATTTCACATAAATATGCTAAGACCATACTACAACAGAGACAACGAACAAGACGATACGACAGCTTGTACAGTGATAATAGATCACGAAGATGACGAGGATAGTGACGAAATTCCAACACCTGCATTAGACACAACAAACTGCTTGAAGGAGATCAAGATCAACCCAAAGTTATCTCAAGCAGAGACAGACATGTGCAAACAACTTATACAAAAGTACAACACCATCTTTTCCAACAGCCCAGGACAAACAGAATTAGTACAGCATCACATCACACTCACATCAAACACACCCATTAGATGCAGACCATACACCATCCCATTACATTACAAAGAACACCTACACCAGGAAATCATCAACTTAGAGAAAAACAACATCATACGACGATCCCAATCAGACTATTCATCTCCCATGGTCATTGTACGCAAAAAGGACAATTCAATAAGACTGTGCATTGACTATAGGAAACTAAACAAAATAACTGTTCTGGACCTGAAGCCAATGGCAAATACTGACGATCTTTTGACGGAACTGACAGACGCTAGGTTCTTTACGACGTTGGACATGGCTCAGGGTTATTGGCAGATTGCTCTACATGAAGAGAGCAGACATCTGACAGCATTTGCCACACCGTGGGGACTGTACGAATGGTGCAAACTTCCATTTGGGCTTGTTAATGCCCCTGCCACATTTGTCCGTATGACCCGACTCCTTCTTTTAGACATTCCGAACATAATTTGCTATATTGACGACATATGTGTTCACACAGAGACTATGACAGAGCACATAAAGACATTAGAACAGACATTTGACCGTATTAGACAGCATGGACTGACATTGAAGCCGGCAAAGGTAGACATAGCCTATCAAGAAATATCATTTTTGGGGTACAAAATATCCAATGGCTTTGTCATGACAGACGATAAAATTGTGTCCAAGATTCTAAAACTTTCACTTCCGACTACTAAAAAAACAAGTCAGAAGTTTGTTGGGATTAATTAACTACTACCGGCAGTTCATTCCTGATTTTTCCGAACTGACCGAATTGTTTACTAATTTACTAACAAAAGATAAACCGGAAAAGATTGTACACGATGAATGCCTACAAATTGCATTTAACAAAATCCTTGCATGTTTTTTTCTGATAAGAGTGTAAACAATCTAATCCTGAAA
Source organism: Cepaea nemoralis (assembly GCA_014155875.1). Classification (NCBI taxonomy): domain Eukaryota; kingdom Metazoa; phylum Mollusca; class Gastropoda; order Stylommatophora; family Helicidae; genus Cepaea; species Cepaea nemoralis. The sequence goes on along the minus strand of JACEFZ010006511.1, from coordinate 786,383 downwards.
TTGCCCAATCTCCGTTTACCTTTTAGATTGCGGACGGACGCGAGCTCCGTGGCGATTGGAGCAGTCTTATTGCAGGAGTATAACAACATCCTCCACCCTGTTTATTTTGTATCAAGGAAACTGAAGCCCCGAGAGCGGGCCTGGTCCATCCCTCAACTGGAAGCTTTATCTTTGGTGGTAGGTATCACAAAATTATCCAGATTTCTTCTCGGACGCCATTTCATCGTAGAATCAGACAGCAGCCCTTTACGCTGGATAAATTCAGGTGGGCCATCGAACCATATGATAATGCGCTGGTCTTTAAAGCTGCAGGATTATAGCTTTGAAGTTCGACACATCCCAGGCAGAACCAATTCAATTGCCGATCTTTTGTCCCGTTGTCCGACTGACCCAGAAAGCACCAATGGCTGAGTGCAGCATGCAGAAATACACTCAGACCGACACAGCCAGCTAGCAGTGAATATATGTGTGTCATTCACAAAAAGCTGTGTAATGTATACAATATTGTGATAGGGATTACTACCATTATATATAGTGTTCTTATGTTACTCATTCATGTGATAAGTGTTGTGTATAATTGTGTAGTGTGTGGTAGAAAGCGAACTTTATTAATTGTACATATCTAGAACAAGAACAGTGTCATATTCGCACAAGAACTTACCGTCAGCGAAGTTATACAACTTGACATTGACACGTGTGGGATCTTCCCGAAGTATTTTAATAACCTGTGTGAAAGTTTCAACTAAACAGCGACACCTTTGCAGTGAACCTAAATCCATAATGTTCTACATTGAAACATCTAATACAAGAACAGTCTATCGTAATCCAGGAAGTTTTTGAAACAACTATCAACACATGGACTGTGCACCTTCCGTAACCACATCAGGTGTGTTCTGCAAGCTTTAACATCAGCTGATTTTGAGTGTTCGTGTGTACTTCCGGTGTAATTACATTTTTAGACCAAAAGTAGCAGACATCATACAAAAAGTTCAAAAAGCCATGACGCTTGTAATACCTTTAGGATTCTATAAAATAGAATACACAAATTGTGTGTTCACTTATTTTTTTTATTGTAATCTTAGAATCATATCTTGACTAATGTATTCATATTACCGACTTTTTTCTCGTTAATATGAAGAAACGTCAAGCAATGACACTAAGAAATAAAATAATTATTGTAAATTATTATATTTCATTAATGTTGAAATTATTTCCCTTGCATTTATTTGTTATCACAGTTTTTCACAAAGGGCCATAATTTGAAATATATTTGGTAATGTGTTGTTCATAAACATGTTGTTGCTAGACTGGTAACACAACAGGTAGACATCTGCTGGGCATGGCGGAGTATTGCCAACATTGCAAACCAACACAAGAGCTACTGCCCAAACAAGGACAGGGCGTAAGTGTTTTATACGACTTATACTAAGTAGTATGTCAGTCTGGCTAGATGGTTTTTGTTGCAAGAACCATATTATTATTTTTTTTCACATTGCTGCGAGGTAGATGCGTGAAGCTGGTAACTACCGATCTGACTGGGTGTAAAGCAATTAAGGTAATCAGCCATCGAGAGGATGAAACCTGACATGTGTCAAAGGTCAAACACCACATGTCATTGAGTCCAACTGCCATTTCACATGTATTTCTATGGCATATTTGTAGTTTCAGATCATTGTGTATAACAAGAGAAGGGTAGACTCTGACAAGAGTAGACTACTAACCTAGCATGTACATATAGTATACATGAAAGATGATATCTTTCATGGTTTTGCGGGGGGGGGGGGGTGCATGTCAGAGTCTAGGGATAGCGTTGCAGCGGCATCGTTACGGCGCCAGGCGACTTAGCTCCCTAGTAGGAGGGAAGCAACGACATCGTTACGGCCGGCTGGCGAACAGGAGTTAACAGCCTGTAACATGGCTGGCTGACAAGTGACCAGCGGTCAGACTAACGGCGCCCGACGCACGCATGCCTCGTGACGTCACCTGAGGCAGGAGGCGAGCTGCGAATCAGGTCCAGACTGCGCTGGGACTTTGAGACGACTGGACGTGTGATCGAGAGAAAGGCGTTGTGTGGTTTCTGTATTGAGAGGCGAGTGTCTGGACAGCTTGATCGTATTACCTGTGAACTGTATTGTAAGTGTATTGAAGTATTGATTGTATATTGTTGTAATCACCGTTCTGTATGTAATATGTTAATAAATCCATTGAACGGTGTGCCGTTGAGTCTTACGTTAAATCACGTTGTATTTTTACTGTCTCACACTTGTTAGGAAAGCGAGCCAAGTTTAAGACCCTGACAAAGGGCTTGGAGTGAGTTGGTTGAATGCGGAGATACAGGGTGAAAGGGGAAGACTGAAATTGAGGATCCCAGTAAATACATCCCAGCATTGAGGATCTCACTGAGTACATACCGGTATCTCATACATTATAATATGGGTAGGCTTTATCTTGTCTAAAGTCGAAGCTCAGCCCCATCTCACACATTCTAATGTGGGTGGGCTTTATCTTGTCTAATGTCGAAGCTCAGCCCCATCTCACACATTCTAATGTGGATATGCTTTTGTCTTGTCTAATGTCGAAGCTCAGCCACATCTCACACATTCTAATGTGGGTGGGCTTTATCTTGTCTAAAGTCGAAGCTCAGCCCCATCTCACACATTCTAATGTGGGTGGGCTTTATCTTGTCTAATGTCGAAGCTCAGCCCCATCTCACACATTCTAATGTGGATAGGCTTTTGTCTTGTCTAATGTCGAAGCTCAGCCCCATCTCACACACTCTAATGTGGGTGGGCTTTATCTTGTCTAAAGTCGAAGCTCAGCCCCATCTCACACATTCTAATGTGGGTGGGATTTATCTTGTCTAATGTTGAAGCTCAGTCCCATCTCACACATTCTAATGTGGATAGGCTTTTGTCTTGTCTAATGTCGAAGCTCAGCCCCATCTCACAAATTCTAATGTGGGTGGGCTTTTGTCTTGTCTAATGTCGAAGCTCAGCCCCATCTCACAAATTCTAATGTGGGTGGGCTTTTTTCTTGTCTAATGTCGAAGCTCAGCCCCATCTCACACATTCTAATGTGGGTGGGCTTTTGTCTTGTCTAATGTCGAAGCTCAGCCCCATCTCACACATTCTAATGTGGGTGGGCTTTTGTCTTGTCTAATGTCGAAGCTCAGCCCCATCTCACACATTCTAATGTGGGTGGGCTTTTGTCTTGTCTAATGTCGAAGTTCAGCCCCATCTCACACATTCTAATGTGGGTGGGCTTTATCTTGTCTAATGTCGAAGCTCAGCCCCATCTCACACATTCTAATGTGGATAGGCTTTTGTCTTGTCTAATGTCGAAGTTCAGCCCCATCTCACACATTCTAATGTGGGTGGGCTTTTGTCTTGTCTAATGTCGAAGCTCAGCCCCATCTCACACATTCTAATGTGGGTGGGCGTTATCTTGTCTAATGTCGAAGCTCAGCCCCATCTCACACATTCTAATGTGGGAGGGCTTTAACTTGTCTAAAGTCGAAGCTCAGCCCCATCTCACACATTCTAATGTGGATAGGCTTTTGTCTTGCCTAATGTCGAAGCTCAGCCCCATCTCACACATTCTAATGTGGGTGGGCGTTATCTTGTCTAATGTCGAAGCTCAGCCCCATCTCACACATTCTAATGTGGGAGGGCTTTAACTTGTCTAAAGTCGAAGCTCAGCCCCATCTCACACATTCTAATGTGGGTGGGCTTTATCTTGTCTAATGTCGAAACTCAGCCCCATCTCACACATTATAATGTGGATAGGCTTTTGTCTTGTCTAATGTTAAAGTTGTGTCCCAGAACTAGCCTACATTGCTTTGTCCCACTGAACGGTTATCTTCAACGTGTGTAGCATGTACATGTCACTTCATATTTTTCTCTGCCCCTATCTGAAAAGGCTAAGTTTAGAATGTACTACCAACGGATTTGTGGGGAGCATTGCAATTTCCAATTTTTATTTTAGTAACAGTCATGAGCCACAGGTGATACCAGACCGTCATCCAGCTACTGATGGCAAAATCTTAACTAAAATAAATAAATTTAGAGTAGGAACATGGAATGTTAGGACATTAAATGAGCTAGGAATGTTGACCAATGTTCTAAGAGAGATGGATAGCATGAAAATGAATATACTAGGCGTTAGTGAGATTAGATGGAAGGGATCGGGCAAAATTATAGCTGACAATCACACAATAATTTATTCTGGAGGGGAGACACATGAGAAAGGGGTAGGACTAATATTAGATGAAAAAACAGCCAAGTCAATTAATGGATACTGGTGTATTTCAGATAGAGTTATTATGGTAAAAATCAAAGGCAAACCAATAGACATAAATATTATACAAGTATATGCACCAACAGCAAGCAGTAGTGATGAAGAAATACAACACTTTTACGACGAAATAGAAATGGCGATGGCTCAGATTGGATCACAAGAAATAAAGATAATACTTAGTGATTTTAATGCAAAGGGAAAAATGGAGGATGTAGTGGGGAATTATGGTTTAGGTACAAGAAATGAAAGAGGGGAAAAGCTAATAGAATGGGCAAATATCAATGATATGATAATTGGAAACACATGGTTTAAACACCATAAAAGACGACTGTACACATGGATAAGCCCTGATAAGAAAATACGCAACCAAATTGACTACATACTATTTAATAAAAGATTTAGAAATGCTTTAGTTAATGTAAAGTGCCTGGTGCTGACTGTAATAGTGATCATGTACCACTATGTGGACAAATAAAAGTAAGATTAAAAAGAGGGAAAAAAATGGTTAAGAACATGAGACTTAATAAAGAGGTTCTAAAAATAGATAAAGAAATGCAAGAACAATACAGAGTGACTGTGAAAAATAGGTACAATGCAATAACTAAAATACAGAGTATAGATGAACAATGGGAAATGTTAAGGGACTCCATTCATCAAACTAGCAAAGAAGTATTACCAGAGAGAGGCAAAATAGCTAAGAAAAAATGGATGAATGAAGATATCTTAAACCTGATGGACAAAAGAAAACAGTATAAAAATGACAAACAAGAATACGCTAAGATAAATAAAGAAATAAAAGATAAATGTGGGAAGGCTAAAGAAAGTTGGTTAAACGAGCAATGCAAACAAATTGAATTAAATTCCATTAAAGATACAAAAAATATGCACAGACAAATCAGTGAGCTTACAGGAAAAAAAAATAAGAATAAATACAGGGTGTTTGAAATCAAAAACAGGAAAGATAATATTAGAGGAAGATGCTATAATGAAGAGGTGGAATGAGTATATAAGAGAATTATATGAAGGAGAAAGGGCAGAATTAACAGAAGATAGTAACTTAGAAGGTCCACCTATTCTGAAAGAAGAAGTCGCTGACGCTATGAAACGTATGAAGAAAGGAAAAACAGCTGGGCCAGATGAAATCACAATAGAAGAATTAGAAGTATTGGGAGAATTTGGAGTAGATATATTAACCAAAATGTTGAATGATATTTACAGCAGTGGATATTTACCCAGTGATATGCTGAAATCTGTATTTATAGCTATACCAAAAAGACCAGGAGCAATTGATTGTGAAGATTTTCGTACAATTAACCTTATAAACCATATCACTAAGCTTCTACTCAGAATCATAATGAGAAGAACCAAAAAGAAAATAAAAATGGAAATTAGTGAAGAACAGTATGGATTTGTGGAAGGAAAGGGCACAAACAATGCAATTTATACATTGCGGACACTAATAGAAAGGTCAATAGAGAAACAGAGGGACATATATTTGTGCTTCATAGATTATACTAAGGCATTTGATAAAGTAAAACATGATGAACTGATTAAAATGTTGGAAGATATCAACACTGATGGAAAAGATTTAAGAATAATAAAGAATGTTTACTGGAACCAAGTAGCAGCAATTAAAATGGGAAATAAAGAGGGTAGTTACGAACAGATAAAGCTAGGAGTACGACAAGGGTGTGTCTTGTCACCAGATCTTTTCTCCCTGTATAGCTGAAGTAATAATGAGAGAGATCAAAGAGATGCCAGGAATACTAGTTGGAGGTTATAATATAAATAATATACGCTATGCAGATGACACAGTATTGGTGGCGGATAATTCAACAGACCTACAACAATTATTAGACGTTGTAGTAACAGAGAGTGCAAGGAAAGGACTCTCCTTGAATATCAAGAAAACAGTAACAATGGTAATATCAAAGAAAATGGTGACACCAAAATGTGACATAGAAATAGAAGGGAAAATCCTTAACCAAGTTGATAATTTTAGATACCTAGGGGCATTTATAACATCAGATGGAAGATGTACAACAGAGATTAGGAGCAGAATAGGGCAGGCAAAAGCCGCATTTCATAAAATGAAGAGTATCTTATGCAATAAGTCACTGTATGTAAGAAAGAGAGTGCTGAAATGCTATGTAGAACCAGTTTTGCTGTATGGCAGTGAATCTTGTAATGTAAATGAACAAATTAAGAAGAAATTAGAAGCAACAGAGATGTGGTTCCTGAGACGAATGTTGCGAATTCCTTGGACTGCCAGAGTAACTAACGACGACTGCCTGAAACAGGCTAATGAAACTAGAACATTATATACAACAATAAGACAGAGACAAACAGCTTTCCTCGGTCATGTGATGAGAAGAGAGGCATTGGAGAACATCGTAACAACTGGAAAGATCGAGGGGAAGAGAGGCAGAGGTAGACCAAGAGAAGTGATGCTGGATGGATTGAGACGGTGGCATGGAGGAATATCAGCAGCAGAGTTGATCCAGAAAACCTAAGACCGAGATCTATGGAGAGCCATGAACGCCTACGCCAGCCGGCACGGTACTTGATGATGATGATGATTTTAGTAACTATATCTAATATTAATGTATCAATAATCATATGCATGTGAGACCTTGACACTTATTAAACAAGCTGAACAGAGCATAAATGCCTTTTAATGTAAATGTTATAGACAAATTCTAAGAATATCTTGGGTAAAGAAAAGAACAAATGCATCAATACTTCAATAGCTGAATATTGAAGAAGGTTGGCTATTAAAAACGATAAAACAAAGAAAATTGAAATATTTTGGTCACTTGAAACGTACGAAAGTTTGGAGAGAACAATAATGGAGGGGTATATGCCTGGGAAGAGAGGAAGAGGACGGCCAAAGAGAAGATGGGTGCAGGATGTGGCGGATGATCTTCATATGGGTGTATCAGACGTGGGACATCTTGCTTATGATTGAGAGGTTTTCTGGAAGGTTGTTATGACAGCGAGGTTTTGCAAAGGACATACTACTGAACGAATGTATAATCATCCATAAATGTACTCAAATGTGTTGTTGTTGTTTTTTGTTCGCCCAACCTTGTACATTTCATCCATCCCTGTATCCATCCACGCATGCAAATCATCTGTCCATTTATCCCCCGATCCATCTAATTCATCCATCCATCGATAGAAAACCTTTATTATTACATTTAGCTATTCATCATATCTGTCTGCATATTCATCCATCCGTGTACTCATAACCATTCCCTCTCCCGTCGTCTCAAATCCATCCATCCATCCATCTATCCATTTATCCTTCCATCCTTCCTTTAATCCACCTATAAATTTATTTATCAATCGACCAGAGGGAAAAGAAAGCGTGGGATGTGTGTCTGTGACCCAGAGAAACAGGCATACAGATAAACAGATGGAGGCAGAGAAAGAAAAATATTTTTTTTAAATGTTATTTTATTCATAGAACAATTACTTAATCAGCAGTTATGTTTTAAAGATTGTATTAGACTTACTGTATCTAATATTATTGTAGCTATAATTGTGTCTGAAACATTTATTCGACTTGTTGTATCTAATATTAATGTATATTTCTCATATAAGTGTTTATGAAACATTACATTTGACTTTCTGTCTCTAATATTATTTCATCTACAGTTGTATTAGCAATGAAGGCTACTCGTAGAATGAAGACATGTGTATTGGAAATATATTTGAGGTTTGATGCTGTACTTGTCATACAGATTCGTAAAAAGTAACTAAGACATTAATACATATAAGAAATGTGTTACTGCCCATCATTATGTGGCGTGTCTCTAACAGTGCGTCGCTAACAGTTTGGCTCGCCGAAGCTTCTCGATTCTTGTTCACATCTCCGGCCCCATGCATTCTCATTTCGAAGGTATCTGTAGTAATCCTGTCTCTTTTATTCTACCATGTTGACATATTTGATATGCGTGATGTGCTGGTTTCCCCTTTCTTTCCACACCCACGAGGCTGCTGGACTTCATTTTCATTCTTTTGCAACCTTTTAAATTACTAGGATGAGTTGGTAGTCTACCCTGTGCTACTCTCGCTGTGTTACTCTGATTATGACTGTTTACGACTGGAGACGAGTATAATAGTTTACTACAACTAACAGTTTAATCATTCAGTCCCAAACAAGAATCATGTATGATACGCTTTTCTGCGCGTATCCCAAGCAGTATTAATGGTACCAGTGGCAATCTGATTGAGTGTCCGTGCGTCCTTTCCTAGGAGGACTGAGTGTCAGTCAGATGATCTGATCACTCCCAACCGCATCATTCTCTCCAGGCAATAATGCATCTGTACTTCCACACTATACACACGATCGCAAAGGGTCCCGGACGCATCTGCTTGATCGTGCACCAGTACCTCACCAAGAAGTGCTGATCCAGCCAATCTGCCCGCCTGCTTATTTTCCATCAAAGCATGCCCTGGGGTAAAGATCCTCCCTATGTTAGATTTTGTTTTAAACATTAAGCATACTGAAGCATGCCTGTCTTCACATTTGTCGGCAGACTCTAAGAATCCGGTACAGTCACAACATGTGTGTGTTGTTAAGCCAGCAAAATAATAGAGATTTCAGTGGAGCTTGTTTCGTGACCTCTTGGTATTGGAAGATTTGATATAAGGCCTGCATTGTCCTAGTCAAATGGTATTAAATGGCAACAAATGATACATAGGGCGCCTGCCAGGGTTACTACAGAAACCTGCCCGTTTGTGATATTGTGAAGCAAACAGCAAGAGGGAAGAAGATGGAGAAATGGACGATTTTCAGTCTTGTGATTTGTTTGATGTTAAGTATCATCTGTGAACATATTCTAGGGCAGCCGTCCTCCATCTTGTTATCTCCGAGAACCATTCTAATAATTCATGCCTACGTACATAACTATAATTAAATATTCGTTGATACGTCTTATTAATGGCATATGATGCCATGCAGTTCTCTCAGATAATCTGATCACTCCCAACCGCATCATTCTCTCCAGTCAATAATGCATCTGTACTTCCACACTATACACACTATCGAAAAGGGCCCCGGACGCATCTGCTTGATCGTGCACCAGTACCTCACCAAGACGTGCAGATCCAGCCAATCTGCCCGCCTGCCACACATGTTTTTATAGATCAGTCGGCCCTCGGTGGGTGATGTGGTCTGTGTCACGGTGGCCGCCTTTACTTCCGAAGACAAGTCCTGGTACCCATGCTATACTGGTTCGACCTGGGAGCTCAGGTCCATTTTCAAACTCCACCAGGGTGCGGATTCAAACCTATGACTATGAGCGTTTACATTCGGTATCTAGCCATTGCTTTATGCAAGGCCGACGCTAATCGCATTGTGAAAATCAATACAACGCTGTATGTTATCGAATGACGTGCGGGCTGACTTCAAAATGGGGAAATCAGAATTGTTAAACTGTGTTCACTAACCCCAGGCTACAAACTCAGAGACACACGCACGCAAACACACACACACGCACACATACATAATCTTGAAGTACCTTGCCAACTTGCTTCAGAAATGAGGCATTCCAAAAAACAAAACAAAAAACACACCATGTCCCTGCTGTAATAGATCAATGCTGTTGATGAAATTCCTCGACGCCACCATCTATTCTGATCACGCTCTTCAGTTCTCCAAGTGGTGAATGTAAGACATGGTCGCTGACTATTTAACAGCATCACCGGGAATTGCTGTTTCTCTCTTGCAATCTTGCCATTGTCATCATAGTGTCAAAGGTCAGCTTCACAAGAACCCAATCATAAATACGTCAGCTGTTGCTTCAAAGCTCTTGGTTTGTTGTGGTTGTCTTCTGCTACAAAACTAAATGTCATAATTAATCAACATATGTGATTTGTTTATTGGCGGCACTGAATATTGTCGTTCAATGTGATTGTACAAGGTCTTTGGTGTCCCCATTTCATTCTCGTCTGGGGTGTCCTCTTACTCTGAATAGATCTTCTTTGGTGTTGCATTCTAACGAGATGGCCGAGCCATTTGATCATGTGCCTTCCAGTTTATGTGGCACAAGATGTTGAACTCACTGTCTGCCTTATTACACGATTTCTTACTAGGTCTCAAATAACTGAGTAAATAGTTATTCTCAGGCATCTTATCTCCCAGGTGTTGATTTTGTGTAAGTATGATTTGGATAGTGTCGGAATATGACATTGATAGCATAGGGTTGGGTATGGATATGCTATTTATTTTCTGTCGTTTTGTGGACAAATGTATATTTTAATTCAGAATCTTCAATATGCTGTTTCTAACTTTATTGTTTCAACAAGCGGTTTTTAATCTTTTGTTCTGGCCTACTTTTTCTGATTTCAAATTTATTTTCTTGTGTGTCAAGTATGGCAGATTTGAAAATTTTCCAATTCTTATTTTCACTTGGCACTCATGAAAGAGTTTCTTCTGTACCTTTTTTATTTCGTGTTGGAATTCGCTATTGATCATCTGTTCCTTAAGCCAGCTATAATTAATTGATAACGCCTGTTTTTACCTTTTTATTTATTGTCTTGTGTTTTGAATCCTTTATAAAAAAGAATATTACAACTAGTTAAATATGGGCATCAATGCCTGTGTTCAGAAGTGCTTTAGAATCCATTTGTAGCCTTGTTTATGTTTTCCTAAGTAGAAAACAGTAAATTTGAGATGCTTGATTTATGTTGTTTCCTTTATACCAGGTTTTGGTGTTGCTACGACGATATTGGAAACAAATATTTGTTATTATTAATTCTTGTTTAGGGCACATATTATGTAGACGTTCATCAATGCTATTACATTTAGTCTGCGTGTCGCTGAATAACCCCATGCATTCATCTCACGGTGTTTTTCTTGTGTCTATTCGTCCGTTGAAATCCGTGTATTTCCTCCATAATCCTCAAGAAATATTACGCGAACATATAAACTCCTACCGGTTTGCTAGACTTTCCTAGTTTCATCCTTAATTGAACATGAAACCCGTACATAAATATAAATTATCTATGGAAGAAGTTCCACTTTGACGCTCCTGTATATTTAATGTCCACAGCGGCTTAAAGAGCTCAACACTCAAAACACCAGGTTCAAGGACAAGCTCCAGTACATGGTCAACATAACTGCCAGGTTTTATAGTGAAGTTCTCACAAGACCTGGACCATTCACCATGTTTGTGCCCACTGATCAAGCTTTCAGGTGACCTAGTTTTCTGTTGTTGTATTAATGATATCCTATGTGCTCATAGACCTGATTTTTAAAAAATGTTGGACTTGTGTTAATAATAAGTAATGATAGTTGTCAAAGACTGAACTGCAAGGGGAAGAGAGGTCAACCTAGAGGGAATTAGAGGTGATACGGTAGCCCAAGGGAAGGGCAGAATAGGTAGTGGAATGAGGGACTATTAACTAGTTCTCTCATGAGGCACGGAGGCATTGACCAGATGGTTAGCACTCTGGTCACGACAGCATCACGCCTCGTGGCCACGGAGAAATGGAATGCCCACTCAACATGCCACGGCTGCGATCAGCGTGCCGTGTGATGGCGCACGCAGGGAGCCAGAGGACGCCTCAATGTCCTTCCGCGTGCTGCGTGGGGAAGTGTGTAGAAACGCCAGACTGGGGACTGGACGTTGAAGGAAACAGATCGTTGTAGATTGCTAGGAGTTTTTTGTGTAGCCAAATAGATAGAAATTAGCATAGGCTTTAGGAAACTAGTGATAGGCAATTCTGTGGCTTTGTGTGTGGTTTGTTAGCGACTGTTATATATTTGTAAAGAGCCAACGGCAATAAAATGTACCATTTAATTCCTCGCACACGACTTGCAATCTTTTGTACGGTGTGGGAGAAGTGATCCGATTACGCCTGACAACTCAAGTTGTTGACAGGCTAGGATTAAATGTGGTGTCAGAAGTGAAGCTTGGACGAAAGTTCAAGCTAATCCACTCATCCACGGCTCTTGACTAAGGCTAGCAACATTAAATAGTGAATTAGAAGTTTAATTTATGCTAGTAACTGATAAAATGTGCAGACGAGGACAAATTGCGGGCTAAAGTGTGCCTATCATAACGAAATAATGCTTATTTGTGGTGATTAGAATATTATTTATTTAAATCATGTGTTCTTCAGGTTTGTAAGTATTTATATTATTATCTTCTTGCATTTATTTCAATCATGTGTTCTTCAAAGTTATAAGTATGCATATTATTATTTGTTTACATTTATTCATGTAATTATGTGTTTATTTATGAAGAATTACCAAGCATGATTCATGGCGGAGCGATACACAGGCAGCCGACATTATCGATTTGTGGTGAGCTAAAAATAGCGCTGCGCCTCTGACGTAGTACGGCTGACGAACAGCTGTGTTACACCATTGGTAAGCAGCATTTGGGGGTTTACAAATAGCCAAGCTGCGGCCCGCCTGAATCAGTGTGTTATATTAACGATTATTTGTTTATTTGAGTTAATAATTTAATATATTTATTTATTTAAACATTATTAGTACATTTATATTTATTTAAAAGCAGTTATTGATTTTTTTTCGGTCTTTTTCTATGTGTTTACCGTCGCGATGGCACTACTTTTGGCTATGCAAATGAGATTCGCTCTGCACAGCACTTACATAGATTAAACTAGGTTAGTGACGAAAGGCATAATACGTTAGAACGAAGACAGGACATTGACAATTTAATATTAATTTAACTGTGTTCTTTTTGTTCGTGGGCATGCCATTGTCATTGTTCTAAGTTGTCGAGAATATATTATGTCGTTTACGAGATGATAATTGTTGCTGCTCTGTAAAACAGGGTGAACAACATCTGAATACATAACTCGTGTGTATGCCGAGGTGCCAAATAAGGTGACCTGAATCTAAAACGTGTGTCGATGCCATAGGGCCAAACAAGGTGACCTGTGTTGCCGGATTGCTGTTCCCTGATTCTCGGGAACATTAAGTTGAGTATACTCAATATTTTTGCCATGCAATGTGATTAATAGTGCATCTCTTTTTCAGCTTGTGATGTACTAGCATATTTTTGTGCTCTGGGTTTTCAGGATTAAATTTGTCAGGGCATAAACAAAGAGTACAATCTATAGTGCTCAGCAATTAAGAAACATAACATATCAAAGTTAAATAGGTGACTAAACACGTCAGTGTAGGGCAACGAAAGCTATTTACTTAACAACATGGCAACATTGGCTGACTTCATAAAAGCAGGCAAGGAGTTGCAATACACAGGTAAAGAGCTAGAAGAATATGCTGATAGGAAATGTAAAGAAGCAAAAGATGCGGAGAGAGACGAACGCGCACAACAAAGAGAACAAGAGAAGGAACTTAAATTAAAAGAATTAGAGATTACGCAACAACAGTTAGAACATAAAAAGGATGTTAAACAAGAAGAATTAGATTTAAAGCAAAAGCAACTAGATCAGGAGAAAGAATTAAAGCAAAAAGAAATAGATGAAATGGCAAGAGTTAAGGAAAAACAAATACAAGTAGAATCAGAGACACAGTTAAAGATGAAAGGTATGGATGTAGACTCACACGCAGAGATCTCTGCCACTAAACTAAGAAGTCAACAAGAAGAAAATAAGTTCAACAAATACAAAAATATTATCAAACCATACTGTAAAGAGGATTCCATATCAGCCTGGACAGAGAATGTAGAGTATCAATTTAAATATCACCAAGTTCCATTAGAAATGTGGGCTAGGATTTATATGAAGAACCTGAGTGGTGAGCCCCTTAAAGTAATAGAATCTATACCAATAGACCTTAGATCTAACTATCAGTACATCCATGATAGGATAATGAAACATTTTCTACTTGATGCCCCTGGGTATCAGAATCAGTTTTCAAATTTAAAACCTAAACCTAGTGAGACTTTCATTGATTACGTCTCAAACGTTCAGAGTGTACTAAATAGGTGGCTTAAAGCAGCTAACATAGGAAAAGACTTTGATAGACTGAAAAACCTAATAGCCATGGATAAAGTTATATCCACTATACCATCTCCTTTTGCTAAATTTCTGCAGCAGTCAGACATTGAGAACATAGAACAGTTTGAAAAGAAAGGCTCTGCATAATTTTCTTCTAATAGAGATATTTTTAAGACTTCAAATGACTCTGAAATAGTTTCCTTTGTAAAAGACCAACCCAAAAACTATCAGAGTAACAGAAAACCCTTTCAGAAAAACGACAAGAAAGATAGGAAAGTGTCAAAATGTATTTACTGTCAACTGTTGCATGACACTTATTCTATGTGTGACAAATCGCCAAATTATCCGGCACATCTTGAAAATGTTATTAAGAAGCAACAAAATAAAAGATCTGCATACAGGCGTGCAATCAAATGCTTCTTTTGTTCCAGCTATGGCCATTATTCAATTAAGTGCCCTGGCCGCCAACGTATGAAAGCCAACAATGCTATTTTGATTGATACATCGTCTGATAGTGGTAGTGAGACTGAGTGTGAGATTGAAAATAATTTACCGGTGAACCAATCTGAAGATGTGTGTTGTGTGAACGATATATTAAGTTTTGACAGTTGGGAACGTTGTCACCAATTTCATGCAGACGGAAAATTAGAATGTGGACATACAGTACCATTCTCAACTCAGAATGCAAATGCAGCATTAGCCTCCAGAGGCAATTTGGTGTTCCACAATGCAATGGTCAACGATAAACCATGTCAATGTTTGCTGGACAGCGGCAGCACCCTTATTGGTCTTCGAAGGGAACTGGTGAGTCCAGAGGACTATACAGGTGACTCGGTCAAATGCAGAACATTTTCGGGTAACATTGAAAGTTACCCTTTGGCCAAAGCCCGTATTAACACTCCTTTCCTTTCGGGTACGTTTACTTGTGCAATACTTGACAACCCTTGTACTGATTTAATTTTGGGGTGCTTACCCCAACTGAAACAATGTACTAGCGATGAAATAGCTGCATGGGAAAGATTAAATGCAGCTAATGCAACAACCAGAGCAGACGCTGTAAAACATCAAGACACACTACAAGATGAGAGACTACTGTTGCTTTCTCCAACAGGCACAGATGATACAACTAGGCAGAAATTCATTGAACAGCAGAAAGCTGATCCTAGTGTGTCTCCGTATTTAAAATTGTTAAAAGAAAGTGCCAAAGTGACTAAAAACGCATCATGGGTTTTAGGCTTAACAATGGCATTCTTACTAGATATTATACAACTGGTAACCATGAGATTCAGCAAACGGTGTTACCTGTACAACATCGCCTTACTGTGCTAAAGATTGCACATGAGTCACCGTTTGCTGGTCACCTTGCATATGATAAAACGGGGGCCAGAATTCAGGCTCATTTTTATTGGCAAGTTTTTGCAATGATATAAAAATTATTTTTGTCGTTCTTGTAATGTCTGTCAACAGTTAGTTACGTAAGGTAAACATCCTACAGCTGAAGTACAACCTTCTACACTGGCTTTCTAGGCCATTTGAAAGTGTGGCGGTAGATATGTTGGACCCTGAATCAGGTGTCCAGCAAAGGAAATCGCTTCATTAACAATGGTCGACCTAAGTTCAAGGTGGGTTGAGGCAGTAGTAGCTTTGAAATACATCACCCTCCAAAGACGTTTCCAATGTATTTATCACCTGTTCTCACGATTCGGATTCCCACGGACCATTCTATCCGATCGTGGAACTCAATTCATATCGGCTGCAACGCAAGCCTTACAAAAATGTTAGGGATTAAACAGCATTTCACTACAGCATACCATCCAGCCAGCAATGGAATAGTGAAGAAAATTAACGGAGATCTTAAACATATGCTGGCTAAGGTGACAGTAGAAAACCCAGCTGATTGGGATATACTGTTACCAACAGTGCTGTTCGCCTATCGGGAGATTCCCCATTCAAGCACGGGTTTCTCACCGTTTGAATTAGTGTACGGGGCTAACCCACGTGGACCCCTAACCATTTACCATCAGGTAATAACTAATTCTATTGAAATACACACCCCAAAAACACCTTATGAAATGGTGACAGAAACACGAGACAAAATCATGAAATCGTGTATTCTAGCTAAGGCAGCTTTGGAGAGGAAGGGTCAAATCTAACGCCAATATGCAAACAAAGGGGCGAGAAAAATTGATCTTGAACCTGATCAAGACATACTGTTGTTACTTCCAGACAAACTAAATTTATTATTGACCTCATGGCAAGGGCCATTCAAGGTGGTACGAAGAATTTCAGATGTTGACTATGAAATATCGATAAACGGACACTTAAAGATATTCCATGTCAACATGTTGAAACCTTACTTTTCACGACAAGAGACAGAGGTAGAGACAGACGAACACAGTGCACCCACACCTAGTGATGAGACGACAGACGTACATAACGCAACTACACTAGTTAGCGAGACTGGCATATCCGACAATGTCCATACACTTAGCGAGAATACAGAATACACACTTTGCACCACCACCGTACTGAATCAGATAGACGATGACGGATTGGAACTACCTGTTCCAATTGTAGACAAGACTGCGACAATGGACAGTATACATATAGAACAGGGACTAACGGACAGTCAACGACGACAATTAGTGAAATTAGTCACGGAGTACAAAGACATATTTTCTGACATCCCAGGTAGGACGGACAGAATCGAACACTCCATTCTTCTTTCGGACTCTAAGCCTATCAAATGCAGGCCGTACTCTATCCCACTCAGCTACAGGGAAAATCTGAATAAGGAAATTCTTAATTTAGAAGCTAGTGGGATTATCCAAAAATCCACATCTGAGGACTCCTTTCCAATCGTCCTAGTTAAGAAGAAAGACTCTACAATTCGTCTGTGTGTGGACTATCGAAAGCTCAACAACGTCACTAAGATCGCGCAGAACCAATTCCTTCCTGCGAAGATCTGATTCTTGACATGTCTACCTCCAAAATCTTCTCTAAATTAGATCTTATTAAGGGATATTGGCAGGTCCCTATGCAGTCTCAATCCATTCATCTTACTGCTTTTTCAACACCTTTAGGACTCTACGAGTGGCGTTTTCTTCCTTTCGGACTTCGAAATGCTCCTGCCACTTTCGTACGCTTAACTAGAGATCTACTGCATGGAGTGACGAATACAGTGACTTATATAGATGATATATATGTCCATAATGATGACTGGACAACACACTTACTGAAACTAAGACATGTCTTTGATAGGTTGCGACTCTTTGGGCTCACGGTCAAACCGACCAAAGTTGAACTGGGCCTAAAAGAAATTGACTTTTTGGGTCATGTCATTTCAGAAGGTCGACTTAAGACTGACAATACAATTATTACCAAAATTATGAACCTGACCATGCCTACCACCAAGAAGCAGGTCAGAAGCCTTTTGGGATTAGTAAATTACTATAGTAAATTTATACCAAATTTAGCGGAGATTACAAGTGTATTTTCCAATGTGTTAAAAGCATCTGTACAATTAGATGTCAAAGATGCATTATTAATTTCTGCATTGTCAAAAATGAAAATCCTTTTTAGTAATGTTCCAATCCTCCGCTTGCCTAATCCTAGGCTTGTTTATTATCTTAGGACAGATGCCAGCAGGATCTCCATCGCTGCAGTACTAGGCCAATTTCATGATGGCATCTTCCACCCGATTTGCTACGTGAGCCGTAAGATCACGCCTACTGAGTCCAGATACTCCATATCAGTGTTAGAAGCCCTAAGCGTCATCTATGCGGTGAGGAAACTCCATAGATTTCTAGCGGGTGTTCACTTCATCATCCAGACTGACAACTCCCCAATCACGGTCATACAGAGTGGTGTGCATCGGAATGACCGGATATACAGGTGGTCGTTGATTCTTCAAAACTATACGTTCAGTATAGAGCATATCAAGGGTAAGGACAATATTCTGGCCGATACCCTTAGCCGACCATCTGAGGTAGAAATACCGCAGATTCCACATAAGAGTGTAGATTAATACATGGTAAAGTAATACATAATAATAGTCTATGTGATATATGTTACAAATACATAGACATTATATGCGTAATCATGTACCAAGAACAGTGAACTATCATGTGTCCGTAGACATCAATAGAAGAACTGTGCTCCGATAACAAGAAATATCACCGTATGAACCAGGACAGCTCGTTACCCTGGTCCGGTGCATCATTTGTGTTAACCAGAGAAAAACAGTGCCAGAACAGTACGTT
This sequence comes from Cepaea nemoralis, assembly GCA_014155875.1. NCBI lineage: Eukaryota > Metazoa > Mollusca > Gastropoda > Stylommatophora > Helicidae > Cepaea > Cepaea nemoralis. The sequence continues at coordinate 767,880 of JACEFZ010006511.1, read as the reverse complement.
AAGACAGACACGAAAATATGGTCTACGACACCGAAATTATCTACAAGTGCATTACCCATAGGACACAAGTATGACTGTGCAATGTATTTCATATACCCAGGCCAAGTGTGTAATATATAATGTGCCTATAAAACCAATGTACAAACATTAAGGCAACAACTAACCTGAGGTAATTGAATATAATGTATATAAACTTATTGTGATATGTAATATAACATTTTAATATAGTAATAAATTAGAATGTAGATAGAGAACTTTAATTTATATTTAGAGTTAGGAAATAAAAGAGTTTTCATGTTTTTAGTTTAGATAGATCATGAATTTACCCACTTACCTAGCTTAAAAGTAAATTAGCATAGTAAGTTAGACTTAATAACATCTAATTAAAAAACTAGTATAAGAATTGTGATAGTAATAGTACCATTTAGTTTATTACATTTCACTTAGGTTCATTTCAATTCAGTTCATTCCATCCGAATTCCATCCAAACCATCCATCTAACAAACGTTAGCAGTTACTAGTAGCATTACTTAGATCGTAATAATATAAAAAGATCATATAATTTAACATACATCATTCACACCATTTAAAGTAAGAATATCAGACATATATTTGTTTTTGTATTTAACAACATTAGTTATAATTGTCTTATATTTCACATTACCCATTTTAGAAAGGCACATAATTTGTTTTCACATTACCCATTTCAGAAAGGTACATAACCCATCTCACATTAATTTCATTTCAATATTAAGAGTACATCCCTTAGATTAGATAAAGGTTAGGAGTAATGGAAACATATCTTAGGATTAATGTGGTAGAATAGATTAAGGTAGTTAACACATTAAATATGTATTTAGAGAACGAGGATTAGTATGTCTAGATGTAAAGTATGATTTCAATAGAACATAGTGGTTATTAAGACCAAGGGTACAAACCATCAACCCTTTCTCTCATATGTAAATATATTGTAAATACATGACTTATGTGTCATGACATGAGTCATTAAGCTCAACTTTGTCAAACTGAGCCAGACTTGTACAGTGTCACTCCAAGGTTTTTAAAGAATTGGGAGGATAAAAGATGTGTGACAGAATTAGGAGCAAAAGATGTGTGACAGAATTAAGGGTAAAAGATGTGTGACAGAATTAAGGGTAAAATATGTGTGACAGAAGTGTGAAAGTGAGAGAGAATGTAAATTATACAAGGGAGAGTGAGATCAGGCAGCAAATTTTTTCTGCCCATCAACGCAACTTTTAATTTTTGTATGCGTTAAATGTTTGATGTCGTTGGTGAAAATGTGCTGTGTTAAATGTGTGGTGTGTAGTTTAGTTTAGATCTTAGATAAAGTATTTTATGTCTCATAATAAGGAAAGGTAGTCACGAAATAGTGTTATACACGTGTTTGTGGCCACACTTAACCGAATTATGGCACATAAAAACTAACATACATACACATAATAGTTAGATACACATGTTAGAAGTTACATTAGATTATTTATTACATCCAAACACGCAAACAACCAGAAAAACAAACATGTAAATTGCATACATTCTTTGTAGATCAAAGGGAGATAACTACGGGTCAGGGGACATAATAGACAACGAAACACTAAATTAACAGTGAAAGATAACTTTACACGCGGAAGCGATATAGGTAAACCCTGTCGCACACACCTTGTGTAATGGTTGTTATATATTATATGGGGGACATGAAGCAATTCATGTGTTGACCCTAAGAAAGTCAACTTTGTATGGGTAGTAAGTTAATTTACTATGTGAGGGCAGGTCTTATAAGACAACGGTCCGGTTCAGACATACCTCTAGTTAATATAATATTGCAATTGAGAGGAGGGCTCATGTCAACCAGACAAGGTTGTGGCGATTGCCAGTAGCCAAGTAAAGTGATACTACATTGTGACAATAGTCAGTAGAAGTCTATTAGAGTGCCCAAAGCCAGGTTATCTACAGTCTTTGACAAAACAAAAAATTAGAGACACTAATTTTTTAGATACCTCTTGCGTCACAACCAATGAGTCAAAGTTGGTGACGCAACACAAGAGGGGAGGGTGTGTGTCAAAGACTGAACTGCAAGGGGAAGAGAGGTCAACCTAGAGGGAATTAGAGGTGATACGGTAGCCCGAGGGAAGGGCAGAATAGGTAGTGGAATGAGGGACTATTAACTAGTTCTCTCATGAGGCACGGAGGCATTGACCAGATGGTTAGTACTCTGGTCACGAAAGCATCACGCCTCGTGGCCACGGAGAAATGGAATGCCCACTCAACATGCCACGGCTGCGATCAGCGTGCCGTGTGATGGCGCACGCAGGGAGCCAGAGGACGCCTCAAGGTCCTTCCGCGTGCTGCGTGGGGAAGTGTGTAGAAACGCCAGACTGGGGACTGGACGTTGAAGGGAACAGATCGTTGTAGATTGCTAGGAGTTTTTTGTGTAGCCAAATAGATAGAAATTAGCATAGGCTTTAGGAAACTAGTGATAGGCAATTCTGTGGCTTTGTGTGTGGTTTGTTAGCGACTGTCATATATTTGTAAAGAGCCAACGGCAATAAAATGTACCATTTAATTCCTCGCACACGACTTGCAATCTTTTGTACGGTGTGGGAGAAGTGATCCGATTACGCCTGACAACTCAAGTTGTTGACATAGTGGCAGGGAAGTTAGTGCACTTGTCTGCCAAGACAGAAGTCTGGGTTCAATCCCAGCAATGACAGGATTATTTGTTTCAGACCACTACAGTCCTGATCTCCACCCACATTCATCAGATGTGTGCTTAACCCTTTCAAGAATTGTCTGGGAAAGACAGATAATGAGAAAGCAGTTGGCCACCACACAATATTATGTCATGGCTTAGATTATGTGATGGCCTATTATATAAGTGCCCGATGGCAGACTCTGCTACTGGACGTCATTTATATGTTAATGATGAGGAAAATATACAAATTTATAGGTTTCATCGTGGCTAACTACGTACCATTTGTGGCAGTGAAGTCATGTGACTGAAGTGAGGGGGTCTGCGCTTGTATGCGATGTGGCATTTCAGTCACTAGTCTGCTGTCAGAGTGGTCTGAGTGTGGTCGGTTGGTTGGATGAACTCTGCAAGACTGACTCTAACTTGTGAGTCAGATGTGCCAATGTTCATGTCACGTGACCCTTGACAAGATCTGGCATCTATCGGGCTGAGGCCGGTATAGAGGCTATCGCCTTTACCCGGGACCGATGTAACATGACCACGGTACTGTGTCGCAGAGTACTCCCTTCCCTCTCCTAGTGCAGAAACCAGCTATTTGAGCAAAACTAGTATTTGAGCATCACATCTGTGGAGGCCATGGTGATCCTTGGACCACTACCTAGACTGGGATCCCTGTCTGTGGCTAGCCTGCACTCAGAAGGGATGCTGCAATGTCTTGACCAGTGTACTAGTCTCAGTGCTTGTCCTGTGACTTCTGCTACATCGCCTGGGTTTCACTCCTCAATAGTGAACACTTTAATTTGTGTTATTTTCAATGTGACAGCAGTTGCAACACTTTTTGTATGGTTTCTCAGAAGTCGGATGTGTCGGACTAACGGTACAAGAATACAGCTCTGCTATAAATAGGCATAACGCAATCACGTCCGAAAAAAACCCAAAAAAACTCTCCGATGAACGCAGAAAAAGAAGAAGAAGTATGTTCACAGTGCAAGTTGTCTACCGTGTATGACACAAATGTTCTCTTGTGAATTGCTAGAAATGTGATGAACGACACTCAACTGGCCAACCTTCTGGGAGATGACAACAAGCTGCAACAGATCCTTCGTCAACACATCGCGGCTGGCCAGTTCATGAATACTTCATCCAGTTCATTTTACAACCTGCAAGGAAATCTGGCCAATTTGGAGACTAAGACATCCCTGACATCTGGAGTGAGTGTATTGCATTATTTAGTTGTAAATAGTATGTGTGATTCTGCGTAAAGGACACACCGATTGCCACACTGCCACTGCCTCGTGGAAGTACTTGTAAAAACACAAAGGCTAGGGCAACAAAGCCCGACAAAAAATGTCGGCTGGCAGCGCCCACACGCCCGGGGAGGCAATCTGCCTGTGTTAGGACGCATAGAAAATCGTTCATCGCAGAAGAAGATGAAGAACAAGTATATTTGATTATTTAAATGTGAATAGTTTTATGCTAATACATCGTGGAGAAACTGCAGTGAGAGAATCTGAACAGACTTTCATCAGTAGGTGAACAGATATCATGGCGTGAATATATCTCATGACATGGCCATATATATTCCTCTTGTACCGTGCGGTTTCGAGGTGAAGTATAAACAGCGGGAGAGTGCCCACTTATGGGCTTTATGTATCGATATCCCCATGGACTCTGTTATTACCTGCGTCCATCGTTTAAGACCCATGCTTTATGCTGCTTTCTAAGTCGCTGAGAAAATCAGTTAATTCAGTTCTCCAGGTTGTCTCTTCTCAATTGTGGTAGCCTAGATGTGGATACACGTCTTCACTCCTTGGCTGACGCTGAGGTTGATAGCATCCTCGTCAACATAGAAAAGGGAATCCTTTAATATAATGAAACGAAGCCTACAGGATTTCGTTGCAGATCGACGTCCTTATTGAGAGGCGAAGCATTGAATACAACTCGTCCTTGGGCGACACTTCACCCATTGATCGGACACAGGATAATAGTGGGTTTCCCTTAGTGGGTCGGGATGTTATGTCAAAATCAAATAAATCAAATTCAGGATTTGGAACATAACACCGAGAAAGACCTGGATTCCCGAAATCTCTGCGAAATGCCCGGATCAGACCTATGTATCTATCCACGTATATTCCTACAAATTACATCCGTTTCACGGGAACCCGTGATTTTCACTTATTACCCTAGATTAAAAAAAACCCGAGCGAAAAGGGAAAGGCCTGCTTACTCATAAGAATGCTCAAGTGCGACATAGTAAAAAGTAGAAATGAATATTCGCATACAACGTGACCTGGTGGTAACACCACATAAAGGAGTGGTACAGGTAAGGCGTATGTTAACTGGATCGAGACACGCTTACTTTTTGTTACACCCATAAAGCACGAACACCTTATTTCCATCGACGAACTCCAGAAGTTCTAGAGAAAATTGCCCACGCGCATAGAATGATGGAGACCAGAATCGAACCCACAATCTTCGTAGGACGGCTTAACCGTTTTATAACTGTTTCCCTGGTCACCTCTTCCTCTTGCCCCAAGTATTTTGTCTTCTTGCACTGCCTTTGGTCTATCTTCATATCTCAGCCTGTGACCAGACCCAGAGGGATTTTCTTTCTTCTTCTATTTCCCTCTGTCCCCCATTGTAACATAGTCTCTCAACCAACACACCCCAGCCCCCTATCGTGATCTATCCCACACAGCTCTGTCCACGTCCTGAGACATTGTCCCTCAACCAACCCACCCCAGCCCCCTATCGTGAGCTATCCCACACAGCTCTGTCCACGTCCTGTGACATAGTCCCTCAACTAACCCACCCCCAGCCCCCTATCGTGATCTATCCCACACAGCTCTGTCCACGTCCTGAGACATTGTCCCTCAACCAACCCACCCCAGCCCCCTATCGTGAGCTATCCCACACAGCTCTGTCCACGTCCTGAGACATTGTCCCTCAACCAACCCACCCAGCCCCCTATCGTGAGCTATCCCACACAGCTCTGTCCACGTCCTGAGACATTGTCCCTCAACCAACCCACCCCAGCCCCCTATCGTGAGCTATCCCACACAGCTCTGTCCACGTCCTGAGACATTGTCCCTAAACCAACCCACCCCAGCCCCCTATCGCGAGCTATCCCACACAGCTCTGTCCACGTCCTGAGACATTGTCCCTCAACCAACCCACCCCAGCCCCCTACAGTGAGCTATCCCACACAGCTCTGTCCACGTCCTGTGACATAGTCACTCAACCAACCCACCCCCAGCCCCCTATCGTGATCTATCCCACACAGCTCTGTCCACGTCCTGAGACATTGTCCCTCAACCAACCCACCCCAGCCCCCTATCGTGATCTATCCCACACAGCTCTGTCCACGTCCTGAGACATTGTCCCTCAACCAACCCACCCCAGCCCCCTATCGTGAGCTATCCCACACAGCTCTGTCCACGTCCTGAGACATTGTCCCTCAACCAACCCATCCCCAGCCCCCTATCGTGAGCTATCCCACACAGCTCTGTCCACGTCCTGAGACAATTGTCCCTCAACCAACCCACCCCAGCCCCCTATCGTGAGCTATCCCACACAGCTCTGTCCACGTCCTGAAACATAGTCCCTCAACCAACCCACCCCAGCCCCCTATCGTGAGGTATCCCACACAGCTCTGTCCACGTCCTGAGACATTGTCCCTCAACCAACCCACCCTCAGCCCCCTATCGTGAGCTGTCCCACACAGCTCTGTCCACGTCCTTAGAGATGTTGCTTTTGAATTACTTTACTAGTAGGAACACGGAGGTCACCATGGTCGAATGGATAAAATTGTCCATTCTTAAAAATCCGGAGTGATGATGCTGAGGTATCGGGTTCAACCCCTACACCGATCAGTTGTACAAAAATGTTGACTTCTCGTCCATGACTTGGGGACGCAAATTACAAGTTCCTCTAAAGTCGCAGTGGGTTCATATGATGGAGGGAGACACTGGTAATAGGGGAAGCTAATCCAAATGGAAAACTCAATCCAGTGCACTAGAAGAAGTAGCATGTGTATGGGGTATACTTGAGCTTGAGCTCAAAGACCAAACATCGTTTATAAACATAATCGGAAAACGTAAGTCTGTTCATTAAAATTTAACTGCATTGATTTTACATTTACCAGAATATAACCTTCTTCGTACTGAGCTCTGACAACTCCACATACATGGAAAAATTACAAATAGTTGAAGGCAATCTGGAGGCATCAGACGGAATCATCCACATCATAAATGATGTGATGGGAATGAATGATGTCATGTTTGGAGGAACTCAGGTAAGACTTAAACTCTGAACAAAATATATGCGTTTTAATATACCATTCGATGCTGTTTTGTTATTGTTAATATAAAACACCACCACTAGTTTCCATTGCCCGAAATAGAGCAACAGTAACCAGAGAGAAGAATAAAGAGAAATAGGGAAGAATAACAAGAAAAAAAACAACTCCACACCTTACCATGGATTCTAACACGGATCTCCCGAATGAGAATTCGGCATTCTAGCAACTCGGCCAGCCGCTCCTCTATAACCAGAAATCGGGGAAGAATAAACATATATAGGGAAGAATAAACCGAAATAGGGAAAGAATAAACAGAAATAGGGGAAGAATGAACAGAAAGGGGGGAAGAATAACCGTAAAAATGGGAAGACTAAATAGAAATATGGAATCATCATCATCAAGTGCCGTGCCGGCTGGCGTAGGCGTTCATGGCTCTCCATAGATCTAGGTCTTTGGTTTTCTGGATCAACTCTGCTGCTGATATTCCTCCATGCCACCGTCTCAATCCATCCAGCATCACTTCTCTTGGTCTACCTCTGCCTCTCTTCCCCTCGATCTTTCCAGTTGTTACGATGTTCTCCAATGCCTCTCTTCTCATCACATGACCGAGGAAAGCTGTTTGTCTCTGTCTTATTGTTGTATATAATGTTCTAGTTTCGTTTGCCTGTTTCAGGCAGTCGTCGTTAGTTACTCTGGCAGTCCAAGGAATTTGCAACATTCGTCTCAGGAACCACATCTCTGTTGCTTCTAATTTCTTCTTAATTTGTTCATTTACATTCCAAGATTCACTGCCATACAGCAAAACTGGTTCTACATAGCATTTCATCACTCTCTTTCTTACATTCAGTGATATTGACTTATTGCATAAGATACTCTTCATTTTCTGAAATGCGGCTTTTGCCTGCCCTATTCTGCTCCTAATCTCTGTTGTACATCTTCCATCTGATGTTATAAATGCCCCTAGGTATCTAAAATTATCAACTTGGTTAAGGATTTTCCCTTCTATTTCTATGTCACATTTTGGTGTCACCATTTTCTTTGATATTACCATTGTTACTGTTTTCTTGATATTCAAGGAGAGTCCTTTCCTTGCACTCTCTGTTACTACAACGTCTAATAATTGTTGTAGGTCTGTTGAATTATCCGCCACCAATACTGTGTCATATGCATAGCGTATATTATTTATATTATAACCTCCAACTAGAATTCCTGGCATCTCTTTGATCCCTCTCATTATTACTTCGCTATAAAGGGAGAAAAGATCTGGTGACATATATAATATGGAATAATAAACAAAAATAGGGAAGAATAAACTGAAGTAGGGGAAGATTAAACAAACTTAGTGAAGAAAACATAGAAATAGAAGTAGAATAAACAGAAATAAGGGAAGAATAAACCAAAATAGGGAAGAATAAACATCAATAAATGAAAAATAAACAGAAATATGGAAGAATGAACAGAAATAGAGAAGAGTAACTAGAAATAAAGGAAAGAACAACCGGAAACAATGGAAGGGTAACCAGAAATAGAGAAGAATAAACAGAAATAAGGGAAGGATAAACAGAAATATGGAAGAATGAACAGAAATAGGGAAGAATAACCAAGATTATAGGAAAGAACAACCAGAAACAGGGTAAGGGCAACCAGAAAATACGATAAGAATAGGCAGACATTGGGCAAGAAAAATGGGACTTTGCAGAAGGTAAAGATACAGCAAATACTGTGCACTTGTCTCGACAATTAATACAGCGGTCAATAGAAGTATACAAAGACCGACATCTTTGCTTCATTGACTACACAAAATCTTTCTACAAAGAAAGACGTGTATGTGATCAAGATGCTTACAGATCTCCAAACTGACGAAAACAAAGTTTAGACTTGTATAGAACATACTCTGAATGGTTCGATGTGCAATGAGGATGATCTGTCTGCTAACTAACTAACTGACTGACTGACTGACTGACTGACTGACTGACTGACTGACTGGCTGGCTGGCTGGCTGGCTGGCTGGCTAACAAACTAACTAACTAACTAACTAACTAACTAACTAACTAACTAACTAATTAACTAACTAACTAACTAACTAACTAACTAACTAGAGCATATTCTGGAAGCAACATGTTGTCAAAAAATATGAGTCCGAGTAAAAACACAAAATAAGAATGAAAAGTTCGACGAATGTAAATAAATTACCAAACACTTAACATTTGATGGGTGATACCCTATAGAGACTAGAACAAGTATAGCCGTGGCAAATGTAGCCTTTTGAGGGTTGGAAAACATACTCACCAGTAAAGAGATGTCAACTGCAGCGAGAGGAAAAGAATTGTGAAGTACAGCATTGATACTAAACTGTTGCATTCACGTGAAACATGGACAATAGACAGACGAGCTGATAAACATCTAATGGCTGCAGAAATGTGATTTCTGAGGAAAATGAAAATACTTTCTATGGGCTGACAGAGAAACGAGCGAGGCAGTTTAAAAAGGAAAATTAAAACTGTAAATAGATTAAATAAATTAGACGTAGCCAGCAAGCAATTGCGAGTATACTACGAGGGAGCTTCAAATGTAAACTTCCGCCCTCTATCTATCTGTCTGTCTCATCTTTTTGTTAAGCTAAATAACTGTTTTTCGTACCTGATCTTACATCGTATGTACATGCGAGCTGTCGCTGATGCGGTCTCGGCTGGCAGAGATTGGTTTCATTTTCGTGCCAGGACATGCGGGTGTACGAGGAAATGAGTGGGCTGACAAGCTTGCAGGTAAGGTTACTGTGGAGGGCGGACGGGCCATGGACCGAGGCTGACATTCTGAATGCTCTACGAGAAGTAAGACATTTGCGAGAACCAAGTGATGACTGTGAATCTACAACCAGGTCAGACTGCGAGAACAGCAAATTAAAAGAGGTGTGGCCAAACAAGAACACTACGCGGGAAGCCAAAGAAGATTAATAACCAACACAGAACTGTTGTTGTCAGTTGCTACTCGCTGGAGGATTCACTGAGGAGCGGATCTGAGCACTTATGGACTGAATGGTTCCATGTGTAATGAAGATGATCTGTCGACTAACTAACTAACTATGCGAGCTTGCGTCTTCACGATTATCTGTCTGCTCGTAAATAGACACCATTCAATCATCACCCTCTATTTTCTACCTGCAGGAAACTGCCATGGATCTCATTAAAAATCGGGCAGATTACAGCACAATGTACTCAATGATTATGGTAAGTATGTAATTACATCAGATGGAAGATGCACAATAGAGATTAAGACCAGAATATGACAAGCAAAAATTGCATTTCAGAAAATTAAAGATTTCTTATGCAGTAATTCACAATCATTAAATGTAAGAAAGAAGGCGCTGAAATGCCGAATAGAACATGTTTTGTTGACGATGAATCTTGGAATATAAACGAACAAACAATGAAGAACTTTTAAGCAACAGAGATGTGGTTCCTGAGACGAATGTTGCGAAATCCTTGGTCTGACAGAGTAAATAATAACGACTGCCTGAAATAGGCTAATGAAACTAAATCATTATATTCAACAATATGAATGAGACAAACAGCTTTCTTTGGTCATGTGATTAGGAGAGAGGCATTCGAGAACATCGTGACAACTGAAAAGATCACAGGGAAGAGAGGCAGAGGCAGACCAAGAGAAATGATGCTGGATGGACTGAGACGGTGACATGGATGAATATCATCAGCAGAGTTGATCTAGAACACCAAAGACCAAGAAATGTGGAGAGACATGAACGCCTTCGCTAGCTAGCAAGGCACTTGATGATGAAGATGTTATAATTTACTCAGGTATTACTATTAGTAAAATAATTTTCACAATGATTCGTAGTACCATATACTCTATCAATGAGTATATTAAACGCAAAATGCTTTGTCAGTGTTTACTTTAGTACACTAGACTCAGCTAATTATTATAGTAAATACAAAACACGTTATAAGTGATTAATATAAATAACTACAATTGATGTAGTTATTTATATTAATCATTTATAACGTGTTTTGTATTTATTATAATAATTAGCTGTACTAACTATCACGATGATAATAACAAAAACGACATCATGAATGTTTATTGTAAAGTACATGATGCATTGCCGGCTGCCTGGCCGAGGGGTTAGCAGCGTTTCTCCGTTAATCCCGAATACTCTCGTGGTCGACGTGAGCGGACGAGAATTAGAAGTGGTTCGAGTCACGCTAGTGACTTATGAGAGTATGGAGCCGGTCGCTCTGAAAGTCGTGGCGTGCTGATGAGCCTCATCTAGCCTAGGAATCAACATACAGCTGAAAGATGCTGGTGTTGACCGCAATATCCTGAAACAGGATGGAAACGCGGAAAAAAAGCAAAAACATGATGCATTGCTAAATGTGTAAAGCAAAGTTCTCGTACCAGTTAGATGGGTACCTTCGCACAGACATGTTCATGTAAATTTGAAGTCCTGTTGTTTTCCTCCACCTATTATTAACCACCCATCATTTATCACCCTGGCCGAGCGGCTATAAGGTCGGATTCTTCTTCGGCAGACCCCGGTTAGAATCATCGATAATATATGGAGTTGTTGTTGTTTGTTCTTTTCTGTCGAGGACAGAAAGACAACTCAAACCTGCATCGTTCGCGACCATTGCACTTGTCAGGCGGTCTTAATTCCTCGGGCTGAAAACCCTCATGCCATACACCGCAAGGTACTATATTGGCAATAAATGACATTTTAACAGTTATGAGTGACCACCCAATATTGACCACCCATCAATAACCACCCATCTTTGACCACCCATCATTGACCGCCCAGGATAAAGTAACTAAGCCATCTCTAGACCGCAATTTTTGAAGTGATGTTATCTAAAGCCAGCAAGTCATCGGGAGCCGAGGTAGGACAGTGGTCAGACCTTGCCTTCCGGCCAGGTTGTCATGGGTTCGTTGCTGTGCGAAAGCCTATTTTAACATTGACATGAGCTCACATTTCCAGCCAGCCTGTATTGTGTACCAATAGATTGCCTGGAGAGTGAAGGCGGTGTGATACTGACCATATCACCCGGGAGTGCCAATGGGTTTATACAGATATGGCTCTACGACCATATGCCCGAGACATCGTATGGCAGGTACAAGTGGTCATCTACTTGCATATGCATCTACGTCATCATACAAAGACTTAGAAAAATTGAAGTAATGGTTATTACAAAGAATACTGTTATACCCAAGCTCAACATCAAAGTACATGGAACAATTCTAACACAAGTCTACATATTAATTATTTGGGTACTTTAATAACAACAGATGGAGGGTGTATTATAGAAGTTAAATGTAGAATAACCCATGTAAAAACAGCATTTCATAAGATGAAGAATGTTTTCTGTAATGTATCTTTGTCAAATGAGGTAAGAAAAAGAGTTCTGAACATAATAAAAACTTTTAATATGAGCCAATCCTGATGTACAGGGAGCGATCGTGGACAATTAGCAGACACGTGAGGAATCACGTGAAGGCTGCGGAGATGTGGTTTCAGAGAAGTATGAGTTACCACACTTGGGGAATACAAAGAGCAGTTAAGATATCTTGAAAGAAGTTAACTCACAAAAAGAACAAGTTACGCGCATCACATGACGACAGTCCAAATTCTTTGGGCATGTCATCAGAAGGCGAAAGTTGGAGTATTTAAGGTTGGTGGGGAAACGGTATTGGAGGTCATAAGATAAGAGGCTGGACAGTTTGACGTCATGACACGGAGGAACATCTATATCAGAAAATGTTTACAGTACACGAGTACATGCTGTATACGGGTAAATGGAAATATTCTTAAACAAGTGAAACGATACAAGTATCTCGGAATCATAACATCTGATGGGAGCTGCCTTGAAGAGAATAGAACAGGAATCGCCATGGTGAGGGTAGCCTTTTCAAGGTGAAAAACATACTGACCTATAACAAGATGTTAACTGCAACTAGAAAAAAAGAGTTGAAGTGGTACATAGAACCTGTACTTGTGCCTGAAAGTAAAACGTGGATAAGCAGCAGACATTCTAAAAAATAAATAAATAAATTGGCAGTAGAAATGTGGTTTCTGAGCAAAATGCAAATACTACCTGGGCATACCAGACCTAAAAATAAGAAATAAAAAAGAAAAAAAAAACAGATCAGCAAGTCCTACAAGAAGCAATTGAAAACCGTAAATATATTAGAGAAAGTAGACTTTGGCAGTCTAAATATTTTGGCACGTTTATGAGAAGAAATAAACTAGAAAACTTGATGACAACTGGCATGATTGAGGAGCAAGGAGCTATGGGAATGCAGACAAGTAAATGTTCTGAATGGCTTGGCCACGTGGCTTGGTAGACCCAAGAACAGAAAGCTGATCCACGACTCTAGTGATCGTGTGTTTAGCGAAACTTGACGGCCTACGCTTATCGGCATGGCACATGATGATGAGACCTGGTCGACCCAGTAGTAGGGGGCTGAGTGGTCTCGAGGTATGGTGTCCGCCTCAAATGCTGGAGGTCCCGGGTTCAGGCCCCGGTGAGGACCGGGATGTATTTAAAAAATCCACTTGGACTTCCAGTAATAAAATTTCCCCTGGTCTCTGGGTAGTGAGATCGGACGCCCGTGTGTATTGTTGCGCACGTAAAAAAATCCCTTGGCAGTTGGAAATCGAAAAATAGTAGCCTAACGGCGCTGCCCGGGCAAAATTTCGAGTTAAAAATCTACCCAAAGTATTTCAGGATCCTCGCCGATGCAACGGAGTTCGTGCATTGAGCTGAGTTTCTCCAGACTCAGGTTTGAGTTAGGAGGAAAACGGAGCACTTATGGGTTAAACCGTGTGCCGTGATGTTGATCCAACGACTAAACTAAACTAAACTAAACTAAATCCAATACTAAAATTGACTTGGGCAGTAAAGGCAGCCGGTGTGCTACTGACCACACCCCACCTTATGCCAATTCGTCTATTAAAAAACAGGTCTCGGGAGATATTTCCATTGTGCCTTAAGACGTGAAACATGGTCCACCTACCTACCTACCTACTTACCTACCTAATACCTACCTACCTACCTACCTACCTACCTACCTATCGGCCTGTCTGTCTGTCTATACCAAGCTTTATTCTTGTACGTTTATCGAATTAAAATGCTCGTGTTTGATTGCTCTAAATGTTGAAGGCTGCAGGACTTTCTGAGCTGTTCTCTCGGTCAAATACAACCGTACTCATCACCAACAATAAAGCTTGGGACGCCCTGAGTCTGCTAGAACACTACATCTTGAAGAACGAGGAAGTAAGTATGTGAACTGTTCTGGCAATGATAAGTTAGATAAACAAAAACTGTACTAATTTGTTACAGAATGATGGCAGTGCTGATTGGTTAGTGGAATAAAATTATACTAATCAAAACAATGCTTTCCCGTAACAAAGACACAAACACTAGAATACACGATTTATTGCATAACATAATTCCGGCATGGCACATGATTGATTGATTGATTGAATTCGCAGTATCTCGTCAGGTACATAGTGCAGAAATCACACAGCATAAACTAAAGTAATTAGATAAATCTTTCAGGCTGAAATATACAACATATATATTCAAATATAATTTCAATTGTCTACCACGGTCATTGTTTAACTGATGTATTATTGTTTGCACAATATTGGTTTCTAAAAAATGAATGGAAATTGCTTCTGCCAGCTTTAAAATTACACCATTTTGTGTGTAAAACAACATAGGAAACACACTGTACATATAAATCACATTATGCCGTCCAATCGATGAACTAGGAGATTTGTAGTGTGTTGGCTTTGCAATGAGTCTTTGTTTATTATTCTGCCAATCATATTGCGGATGTGATCTATCACCCTGTTATTCAACTGCCTCTCTTCTTTGCTAGTGTGGGTAGAAGGATCTGGATGCAAAAATGTGGAAAGAGATGCAGTCTGCAGTCACTTGTAAATGAGAAACTCATCTGTGAGGTTACTGTAAAACTGCTCACACCGCGTAGCTTCGTTATTCACATTATACTGATTGACTAGAAGAGAACATTGTAATTGGTTAGAGAAAGGCAACTGCAATTTTTGATTAGATAAAGACAACTGTGGTTCGAGTGGCGCCAGTGACTTATGAGAGTATGGGGCCGGTCGCTCAGAAAGTCGTGGCGTGCTGATGAGCGTAATCTAGCCTAGGAATCGACATACAGCTGAAAGATGCTGATGTTGACCGCAATATCCTGAAACAGGATGGAAACGCGGAAAAAAAGACAACTGTACTTATTGGTTAAATAAGGACAACTGTACTAAGTGGTGAGACTAAGAAATTGTGCTGACTAGTTAGACAAAGACAACTGTAATATTCCGTTATACAAAGGCAAATGTAATGTCAGGTTAATCAAGGGCCAACTGTAATATTCGGTTAGACAAAGACAATTGTACTATTTACTTAGATAAAGAAAAATGTAATGATTGGTTAGATAAAGACAACTGTAGTGTTCGGTTAGACAAGAAAAGTTACATGACAGTTTAGACAATATAGTTCACAGTATAATAATATATATATATATATATATATATATATATATATATATATATAATTATATATATATATATATATATATATATATATATATATATATACAATAATATATATACAATATATACAATAACAGTTCACAATAGCTGAAGCTATACTAATCAACCTTCGTAAGCCGTCCTTGTGTAAGCAGAAAGACATGTTAGTCAGTTTAAAATTACCGTGGTAGACAATCGACATTACTGTGCGAACATGTGTATATTTCAGTTTGAAGGATTTATCTAATTAATTCACGTAAGTTGTGTGATTTCTGCAGTATGTACCTGACGAGATGCAGCGAAATATGCCAGGCAATGAATCGTGCAATCTATTGTTTGTGTCTTCGTTATTCAAATTCATCACGGGAAAACATTGTTTTGAGTTTAGACAATATTGAAATACGTTCCTCTCATAATCTAGGAATCGGTTAGAACACTCATGCTGCACTCTGACCTGTTTCAATGTGTCTTTGTCTCTTTTGTCTACAAGGATGTTGGAGCACCCATGCTGCACTTTGTATGACCAGTTTCAATGTGTATCTGTCGCTTGTTTGGAAGGATGTTAGAGTACCCACGCTGCAATCTGTATGACATGTTTCACTATGTCCCTGCCTCTTGTCTAGAAGAGCACCCTGTTAGATATGTATGATCTGTTTAAATGTGTACCTATCTATGATCATCATTTCAGTGTCTACCTGAAGTTTTTATATGTTTCTGAATATTATCTTTCCAACACATTTGATGTCTTCCTCTCTTTCATTTTCAAAAGACTTTAGGTAAGAGTCAAGAGCCGACATCACAGCACTCACAGTACTTCCATCTTCAACAACCAGCGTAGAGTCCCAATGGTACCATTTGCAATCTGATTATGTGTCTGTGTGACCTTAACTCGGAGTACTGAGTATATGCATATCTTCTAAACACTCCCTTGGGCACCATTCTCACCAGGAAATGATATACACATTATCCAAAAAGGACATGACCACAACTGCCTTATCGTGAAACAGTAACTTTAGTCTATTAGTGTGCACCAGTGACTAAAATCTGTTGCTGAGGAAAATGTGAAATCACTGAATTAAATTGATAAATGAATTCATACGTATAGGATGATACCCATTGAAGTAAAGCAAAGAACATCTAATAATTGATAACTATCGGCAACACCGAGATTTGAACGTCATATATACTCTATACACGCTTCTCTACATCTCTAGTATACATAATCTACATATCTGAGAGTGTTATGTTGTTTGTCCATCAAGAATGATGATGACCATTCATTTCATCCAGTGGGGTTGAAAGTATGGAGCCGTGAGTTCTAAGATGGCTGATAAAGCTTATTTTGGCTCGAAATGTTCTTTGACAATGTGGACAAAAAATGCTTGACGTTTCTGGAGGAGGATTTCCTGTGGTTTTTCTGTCCTGCCTTTTCTTCACAGCTCTTGCAGTCCTGGTTGCCTCACATGTGACTGCACCCTTGCGTAATGATGCACGCCACGAATTTCGGTCTCTGGCTGCAATCTCCCAGGTATCATGATGAATTCCAAAAGCATTCAGTGAGATTTTCAGAGTGTCTTTAAAGCCTTTCTTCTGGCCGCCTTGGGAGCGTTTGCCACAACGCAACTCGCCGTAAAAAATTCGTTTAGGGGGCCTGTGATCTGGCATGCGAGTCAAGTGGCCAGCCCAGCGAATCTGATTCTTCACTAGTAGAATGTGGATACTGGGCATGGACGCTCTTTCTAGGACTTCAGTGTCTGGGATCTTCTCTTGCCATTTAATCTTCAGTAGCTTCCTTAGGCAGACTGTGTGGACGTGGTTTAATTTCCTAGCGTGTCGCTGATAAACAGTTCAGGTTTTACAAGCATATAGCAGTGTGGATAATACAACTGCTTTGTAGACAGTTAGCTTTGTTTGCAGGTTTATTCCAATTCTGTTCCATACATTCTTGTACAGTCTACCAAAGGCCGCACTGGCCTTGGAGATTCTTGCATTCACTTCGTCATCAATTGTGGCAGCTTGTGACACAGTGCTGCCAAGATAGGTGAATTTGTCCACAACACTTAGTCTATGACCATTCACTTTGATATTCGGCACAGTGTGATTATTCCCTGGAGCTGGCTGGTACATAACTACAGTCTTCTCCAAGTTGATATTGAGCCCAAAGTTGGCACAGGCATGTGAGAAAGCCTGAAACATTATGTTGCATGTCCGCCTCTGAGTTGGCGTATAGAGCGCAATCATCAGCAAACAGGAGCTCTCTGAAGGTGTCGCTGTTAATTTTGGTTTTAGCTTTCAGCCTTCTGAGATTGAATAACTTTCCATCCATATGGTAGTTGATGTCTATTCTAATGTCGTTGTTCTCGAAGACATTCGTCAACATAGCTGAAAACATGAGGCTGAACAGTGTTGGTGCCAGAACACATCCTTGCTTCACTCCATTGGTGACATGAAAGGGCTCAGACAGTTCACCATTTTCCTGTACTCTTGCCTGCATACCATCATGAATTAGCCGCACTATTTGCACAAACTTTCGTGGACAGTCATATTTTGCCATAATCTTCCACAGTCCTTCTCTGCTGACTGTATCAAAAGCCTTTGTAAGGTCAATGAAAGTGGAGAACATTTCGCAGTTCTGTTCCTGACATTTCTCTTGCAGCTGCCTTGCAGCGAAACTCGTGTCAACAGTTCCTCGTTCTTTTCTGAAGCCACATTGACTTCTCAGGAAGAAGACCTTGATCGAGATGGGCCGTGAGGCGATTGAGAAGAATTCTGACGAGTATCTTCCCTGCAATTGAAAGCAAGGAGATGCCTTCGGTGGCTTGTCACAGGATTGGCGGTTTCCTTTACGTTTGTAAAGGTGGACTATTGACGCGTCCTTGAAATCTTGTGGCATGGTCTCGTTCACCCATATGTTTGTAAAGACTTGGTGAAGCTGCTCTGTTAGGACCGGCCCACCTGCCTTGTATATCTCTGCTGGGATGGAGTCAGGACCAGGTGCCTTGCCGCTGGAGAGTTTCTGGATGGCTTTGTTTACTTCCACTATGGTTGGCAGGTCATCAAGTGTATCATTAGTGGGAACTTGAGGAAGGCAGTTGATGGTGTCATCATCGAAGAAGGAAGTTGCATTTAAGATGTTGCTGAAATTCTCTGCCCAGCGTTGAAGGATTTCTTTCTTATCGGTGACCAATGTTCCCCCATCTGCACTGAGGAGGGGAACTATGCCTGGTGATGTAGGACCATAGACCGCTTTCAGTGAGTCGTTGAAGTTTGTCATATCATGTATGTCAGCAAAGCCTTGAATTACATCAGCTTTGCTGCTCAGCCAGGAGTCCCGCACGTGCCGAAGTTTCTGCTACACTACTCTCTGAATGTTCGTGAAGGTATCTTTTTTTAATGTTGACTTCGGGTCATTCATGATTATCTGATTGTATTGGTGTAATATTCTATATAGTCTCTCCACTTCTCTATTATACATAATCTACATATCTGATTGTGTATTGGTGTAATAATATATACAGTCTCTCCACTTCTCTATTATACATAATCTACATATCTGATTGTGTATTGTGTGTAAGAATCTATACATTCTCTCCACTTCTCTATTATACATAATCTACATATCTGATTGTGTATTGTGTGTAAGAATCTATACATTCTCTCCACTTCTCTATTATACATAATCTACATATCTGATTGTGTATTGTGTGTAATAATCTATACATTCTCTCCACTTCTCTATTATACATAATTTACATATTTGATTGTGTATTGGTCTAAGAATCTGTACAGTCTCTCCACTTCTCTATTATACATTTACCAGGAAGGACGTAGAAAACTGGAGGTGATTTTGAAAAATCACGTGTTCCCTGGTGTCATTGACGTGACTGACCTGTTTAGTACACGCAATATGAAATCATATGCAAATATTGATGTCAAGATCCACCTATCAGATCACGTAAGCATATATGAGTAATTGTTGTTGTTGTCGATGTTGGTGTTGCCCCTGTATAAGCCCTGTCGTTTGAATTGTCCACCCTTACATGGCATGAAGATATTGGACATATGCAAATGTTAATGTCAAGGTCAAACAATCGGGTCAAGTAAGTACATTGGAGGAATTGTTGTAGTATGAATCTCATCGTTCCAGCTGTACACTCTTAGACAACATGAAGAATGTGGAGAGTGATGGTGATGTTGTTTTGATCCCAACAGGAAAGTAGCACTCTTATTCAGATGATGTGTATTAGAATACATGTTCCTCTTGTACCTTGCGGTGTCGAGGTGAAGTATAAACAGCGGGAGAGTGCCCGCTTATGGGCTTCATGTATCGATATTCCCATAGACTGTTATTCCCTGCGTCCATCGTTTACGTGGTCGGTCTCTTCCTCTGTTTCCTTCTGGTCTGTACATCATTGCTTGTTGTGGTATACTGTTAGTTTGTAACCTACTTGCATGGCCAAACCATTTGACTTGCTGCTTTCTAATAAAATCCAGTGCAGCTATAACCCCCACTTTAGTCCTGATTTCTTCATTTCTGATCTTATCTCTTTTTGATACATTGACTATTCTTCTCAGGAATCTCACTTCTGTTGTTGTGATTTTTCTTTTCTCTTTTTCTGTCATTGTCCAGGTTTGGCATTGGTAACATAGAGTTGGTAGGAAGATTGTGTTGTAAAGTGCTTTCTTAGTAGTTATTGATACATGTTTGTTCTTTAGTATTGGTGTCATTTGTCCAATGAGTTGGTTTGCCTTATTGCATCTATTTTCGATCTCGTCTTCTGATTTGCCATTTGATGATATTATACTTCCTAGGTACTTGAAACTCTTTACTTGTTTCAAGGGATGTTCGTTTAGGTAAATCGTTGCTGCTTTTTCTTCTTTAGTTATAGGGAGTACCTCTGTAACGTTGGAGACAAACGATCGCGTAGAGTACAAACAGTACTACAGATGAGTTTGTGGATCTTCAGAATGAACAGCAAAAGACATTAAACGAGGAGAAGTCGTCTGATGATGAGGAGTCAGTGACCGTTTCAACTGCCAGGATTAACGAAATTTGCAGCAAGTGGACAGACGTCGAAGGCTTCATTGTGAACCATCATCCAAACAAACTTGTTGCTAACAGGGCAGTAAACCTGATGAATGATAACATGATGGCCCACTTCAGAATGATTCTCCAGCAAAGGAAGCGACACATTTTCATTGATAGTTTCTTGGTACAGAAAGATTTCCAGTCGGTTGCCAAGAAACAGCGACAAGATACTCCTGAAACTAATGATTCAGAATGAAAAAGAAAGTGACAAATTTCCTATGATCGTTTTCTTTATAATAAAGATAAATTAACCCTGTTGTTTTAAATTTTAAATTTAATTTATTTAGTTAGTTTCTTTCTCTTTATTTAATACTTGAAGAACACGGATTCTCTGCGTTATGTCAGGTAAACGACCGGATGTTAATTAAAAAAAGAACCATTCTTCCATCCTGAAAAGGACTGTCTTTATTTCATTGATTTCATTGTTTCGGATTACGAACGTTTCGGGTTACAAACCAAGTTATGGAACGAATTAAGTTCTTAACCTAAGGTACCACTCTGTCTGTCTGTCTGTCTGTCTGTCTGTCTGTCTGTCTGTCTGTCTGTCTGTCTGTCTGTCTGTCTGTCTGTCTGTCTGTCTGTCTGTCTGTCTGTCTCTCTTTCTCTCTGTGTGTGTGTGGAGTGTGTGTGTGTGTGTGTGTGTGTGTGTGTGTGTGTAAAATAAATATATAAAATACGACAAGGGTAGGGGTGGGGAACGCCCAGGTTAGCGAAAGGTAAGAATCGGGATTAGTAGAGCACTATAACCGGTTATGTGTCAAAGGTGTCAAGGACGCAGTTCCCAATTACGCATCCAGTGCTCGAAACACAGCTGCGAACGATTTGAATGCACACGGCACTGCGTCTGTGGGAGAAAGGAATAGCACCCTTACAACTGTGGCCTCTCGTCGCTTCAGAGGTCACAGATTGTGAGAATTGTGTGGATATTTTGCCCTGGCCATGCGGGGGTACGGGGAATGAACAGGTTGATAGGCTAGCAGGGAATGCACCTCTTGGTGGTATTTTGCCTATGGACAAGGGGGAGTTGGTCGTGCGCTTGTGGGACCAGGTGGAGAAGGCGGAGGAACAGATTGATAACCCATATGTCGAAAGAATGAGATTGCGGGGAATGGCAGGGGTTCTGGAAGAATCTCAAATCTGAGAGGAAAGACCAGGCGAACTTTTAATCAGACAGCGGTGGGAACGATTAGTAGTATGACCCTTCGCTGGCTGTTGAACGAGGGGATGGAGCACGTATGGAAATGTCCTGATTGCAGTGATGTCGATTCTTAACTCAACTCAACTCAACTCTTACAAAAAGTAGGATGGGAGGAATACGTGCGAGTCAGTTGGTTTATAGTAAACTGTCGTGCATAGACCAGCGGAACCTAAAGAGACTGTTAGATCTAAGAAATTGACAGTCGACGAAGAGATAGTGGAAGTGAGTCTGATGCTGAGATAAAAGTCGGAGAAGAATGGCAATAAAGTCCTGGAGATCATACAACAGCATGTCGAAACCTCAAAGCAGTCATTTAGTTACCTCCCGTAGAGATTCGGGAGTACATTTTTATTGACTCCATACCTAGTGCTCCAGATAGCCTGTGAAAAGACAGACATAATTCGGACCCATCTTAGTTCCTACGGCCACCCCGCTAATGTGGTCGAAATAGTCCCCATTGAACTCAAATGAATTTAGGTTGAGGACTAGCTTTGCGAGACTCAGCACTGGTTCGGTGGCTATGGTGGGGACGTGCCTTTTGTCCAAGAAGAATTTCAAGGCTTTAGAGATATGGTTCTTTGATTAAATCATTCGGTTCAAGATGGTCGAATTGTTGAAAAGCTGGCAAATCATCTTCGAAATCACTTTCACTTGTTGTTCGGGACGCAGAGGTGTTTCCAAGGCACCAGGGCCGGGTTATATACTGGCCAAGACCTATTGACGCGTCCTCGTCGAGCGTCCTGGGCAACAGGTCCCTTCGGGGTCCTGGCTAAAGTCAGTAGGATCGCCGATTCCTCCGAAGTCGGAGAGTGTCTGCCTGTACGGCGAGGAACCACCAGTCTGCACACCAATAAGTCAGACATGGGACAACGGATACTCACGCAAAACTCAGGTCCTGTATGACATCACACTGATGTTGGACAACAGGATGCCTTCATCCGACATACAGGACTTCGCGTTGGAGCTCAAGCCAACGAACACAAGCAAGCAAGCAAGCAACTTGTTGTTCAACATGCCACTGCTGTTTCATCTACTAGCAGGGAATCCGAAATGTGACTGACAATCGGAATAGGTACATCATCTTCGCGTGGACACGTCATCTGGCAGACTGTCAATCTGGATAGTTCCATTTTCTGTGATTATTTGTTACATTAATTCCTCTGATATTGACAACACAGAAATAACAGTCATCATAGTGGTTCTTGGGCTCTCTGTAAGTAAAGAAGCAGTTTCATTTTGTGAGGGTCTAGATAGTAATCTTTTTTTTTTTTTTCAAGAGCGTTATACATGCCATACTGTAAACAGATTAATTAAACACATAAATGCCCGTGTCTCAAAAATCAGATCTGCAACAGATATATACATTTAATATTTACATTTATCAGGCTTCATTTATGCAAAATCAGGTCAACAATGTTTGACAGAACAAAATAAATTGTGTGGGGCTATGTTAAATATTACTATACCAAACGTTGATAAATGACATATTAGGCAAATTATAAGTAGTTGTGTAAAAAGTAATGGACCTCTTAATGCGGTAGAATTGTGGTGGTCGCCGCAGAGTAGTTTACTCTATGTTCAATTATACGTCAGAGTTCCCATCGCATGATTTCATGCCGCAAAGGACTAATCACTCGTGAATACACACTCGACTAGTTTTTGCAATGTTACCTACCTTTAAAAAAATATTTTGATTGTAGTGGGTTTGGTTTTAGTGTCGTAAATACTATCAACATACGCAGGGTTACGGGTACATATTCGGGTTACGAGTTCACAGATCTTCAAATGAAAACCGTAATAAAGTAAAGATGGTGGTTTTTATGGTTGTAGATGTCGGGGTGTGTGACTTTTGGTGATCGAAATTAGTGTGGGAAAGAGTGTCCGCCGTCGTTATTTGGAGATGACACGTTCGAATCCCTGTGTCGGGTTCGAGGATTAAATAGAGATATTAGAGAATAAGAGTGGGTGGGGTGGCCGAGGGTTTGTGCGACTGTGTTATCGATGGGTAATGTATCAATAGTGTGTAAAGGTTGTGGCTTGGGTATGATGGGTGCCCTGAGTATATTTTTTCATACCTAAAAGTACACTTGTTCTTGCAATGAGGTGCCGTGTGAAGGTAACAGGTTCGAACACCAGGTTTGGGGTGGTGAATTGATGTTTCTAAGGGCAGACAATTCATGACATTTCTATTTTAAATTAACGTTTTAAAAATTTAAAGATGGTTGGGAATGCGGCTGCTAGGTAGATCGTTTTAAAAAGTTAAAGAATTCATAACACAAAAAGTTAAAATTTAGAAATGTTAAAGTTTCAATCATTTTAAAATGTTACAATTTTAAAAACTTAAAAATTGAGAAATCTTAATAAGTTATAAAGTTTTAAAAGATAAAATTTAAAAAAAATAGAAAAGTTAAAACTAAAAAAAAGTGAAAATTTGAAAATTACAATTAAGGAACTAAATAATTTAAAAAATTTAAGTATAAAAATTTTTAAAAGTTAAACAATTTCAGAATCTTTAAAAATAAAGTAAAAATTTAATAAGAAATTAATTGTAAAATGTTTACACTTTTTAATTTTTTTTTGTTCTTTAATTTAAATTTCAGAATATGTTTTACCTTTTTAAAAATTATTTTAATCTTTTCACTTTTAAACATTTTGTAATTTTTTACTTCTTTAATTTTAACATTCTGAATTTTCACACTTTGGAAATTTTTAAGATGTCTTTACGTTGTAAAAAGTTTCCGATTTTTAAATTGTTTACGCTTTAAAATTGCTTTTTTACTTCTTTAATTTTAAGTTTCTAAATTTTTCACTACTAAACATTTTGTTTTAAATGTTATATTTTTACATTTTTTCTTCTGCTTCAACTTTGTATTGTTTACTTTGTAAAATTGTAACATTGTGTATTTGTGAAGACGTAACATTTTAAATTTTGAGCTTTGACATTTTTTTTTATTTTAACGTTTTAAAATTATAATATTTTAAAATGTTTTGAATTTTTTTACTTTTTAGAATTTTAAATTTTTGAATTTTAAATATTTTGACTGTGTAAAACCACCTACCGACCGATCAGCATTTTTTCCAACCATGTTTAAATTTTATAAATATTAATTTAAATAGACCCGTCGCGAATTGTCTGCCCTTAGAATATCAATCGTGACTCTGCGGTTCGAACCTATCACCTCAACACAGCATCTGGCAGCAGGAACAAGTGTACTTCCAGGTATGACTAAATAGACACTGGACGCTTATCATACCCACGACACCACCTTCACACACTGCTGATATATTACCCCTTGATCACACAGACACACAAACCCTCGACCATCCCTCCCAAACCTAGTCTCCATCTCTTATTAAATAATCCAACCCGACTCTGGGATTCGAAACTGTCACCTCCAAATAACGGCGGTGGACCCTCTTTCCCACTCTACACTTCGACCACCCCAAGTCACACATCCCGATCTCTGCAACCACTAATAACCACCATCTTCCCTTTATTGCGGTTTTCGTTGAAGATCTGTGACCCGTAACCCGAATTTGTACCCTTAACGCTGTGTATGATGATAGTGTTTGAGACTCTAAGCCATACCAACAGTAATCAAAAGAAATAAACAAAAAGAAGTCACATTGTAAAACCAGTCGAGTGGGTTACTCATAAGTTATATCCCCTTTGCGGCACGAATTTACGCGCAGTGACGTCTGACGTCACATTGAACATAGAGTTTAATACTCTGCGGCGGCCACCGCATTTCCACTGCATTTAGGGGTGTCATGTGGCAATAAATGGCATACAGCATTAAGTTTACGGGTTAACAGAAAGACTACTAAAAGACCATTAAAGGGAAAAGTGAGAACAATTCACGCAGCAACGAGTAACTGACACGCTCTGATAAAGCGTGTAAAGGTATATCGGGCACATGATGATGATGAATAGCACTAGGGGAAACTACTTAAGAAAGTTGCGGAACAGATTAGTTCACGAGAAAAGAAACAACTTAAGGCATTTAGGTCTGTAGGTTGACAGCGAGAGGAATTTTTCGGAAGATATTCTGCTGTGAGGAAATGTTTCTTATTAAAAGTCATGAAAGACTTGTGTAATTGTGATAATGGCGAATTTAGATAAGGGTTTGTAAGAGCGCAGTGTTCTTTACAACGATGGCCATCGGTATAACAGCAAGAACCTGCGAGGGACAGTTGTGTGAAACCAGTTATCCGAACTGCATGAAAAGTGTTCGCAGTTCGACATCGACTGTCAACTCAAGGTCACTGCTCGCCAGCCACTGAGAAGAGACGTAAGTTAGTGTTCTTTAGCTAGGCAGTATTCCTGAGTGCCGTGGAATGTCAGTCCACGGAAACGATTGCTAATCCGAACATTATTGAATTGTATTCAGCGACAAGATTGATATTATTATTGTATTATTATATTATAATATGAATCACCTCCCCCCCCCCCCCCCCCCCCCCCCCCAGCAATATGGGAACAGGTGAACAGGCTGTCGCAATCGAATGTATTAAAAGTACGATTATCATGTGCGTCTGTGGTTGCTCAAGTTCCTGTGTTGCTTCTGTGAATCTGCTATGCTTTTTGGACAACGAGCGAGAGAAAAGGTGTGGCAGGGGTCCATTACAACTTACACGATTACTACTATATACAAAAAGAATGCTAAACTATGTACCACATGTTTTATATATATATATATATATTCCCAAATGATATCACTCTACTACACAAATGCTCAGTATTTTTATGTTATTATTTACTAAGACAAACTCTGTCTTCTAGGGTCAGATACGAATAGATGATGACCTAAACATAACCAAGGCAAACATTCCCGTGAAGACTGGCCTCTGTCATCGTGTGGATAAAGTCATGGTTCCTTCTTACTTAATCCCATTTGTCAATAGTGTCTGTCACGTGGAGGAACCACATATAGTTAAGGTAAAATGTTTAATGAACAACAGAATGTGGATAGGAATATAATATTGTTGTGTATTTATGATGTAATGCATGGCATGAACATGTTAAGAACAGCGTAGAATGGAACAACAGTTGAGAGCAGCTATTGCCACCCTTTGGTCGATAAGGATTCTAAATGCATGTGTCTGACTGATCGTCGATTCCTCACCATGAAGTACCATTTAACATTGAATGTCGCCTAAAATGTAACGGTGTCTTCCTTTTGCACTCGTATCCTCCACCTTTCCTCTGTTCTCAATATTTTAACAACGAGCTATTTTTCTCTATGTGGCGAAATAAATGCCTGGCCTTCCATTCATTAATGTGTTCTTAAATTTCAGTTTTTGGTAAGCTTCATTATTGTGTCCCATCATATACACGATTTCTTTTGTATGAAATGGTATCTGTGCCGGTCGTTCAGAAAGAAATGGGACCCTACTGAGCGTAATATTGCCCATGAATGACGAACAGCCAAAACATGCTGGTATTGACTACTACGTCCTGTAAAGGATATGCAACTACCTAACATTAGATTCGTTTTAAGCTTTCTCGTCATGCAAAAATAACACTTTCAAAATAGAATTATTAATTATATGACACTTTTGCAGTTGTCATGACATTATCAGTGACATTTTAAAAATATTCATGGCTTTTTCAATGAAACTTTTACAACTGTATTGAAATGCTTTTGAAACAGCCTGCCATTTTTAATGATACTTAAACTACCATAATATTACTCTGCATACCCCTTGTTGTTTTCCCTTCAATCTTGCAAGTTGTCAGTAACTTTTCTCGTTTAAATCTTCTTGTGACGTATTCAACAAATCTTGACAGTCTGCATCTAATTTCTCTCATCAATTTACAGTTTTCATGTTCTTCTTGTAGGACTTGCTCATTGGTCTATTCTATTTGTCTGTTGTATTCTTTGCATGTTCCTTAGAAAACACATTCTCAGTGTTTTTACATGTTTCTCATTTTGACTACTTATTGCCTACGTTTTACATACATTTAACAGTAAAGGTTCTAAGCAGCACGTCAACAATCTATGTATTTTTCAGTATGGTTTTCCTCTTGCAAACGGCTACCGTTGCTATAGCGATTCTTATTCTAATTTCTAACTGTTTGTCATGGTGTTGTTTCGATTATTCTTTGTTAGATTGAGATTGCTCGTTTGATTGCTTCTGGATTTCTCGTTCTCAAAGCGAAGAACTGCTGATGTGGTACACTCCCCTGGCTGTCGGCTATACTATTATGTATTGTGGAAGTCATGGCCTTATATGTCAAAATCTCATAAGGTCAGAAGAAACACCATCTCCCATCACTTACTACAAGTGCCGACTTCTCTATAGCCGTACTAATTCAAGCGTACATATATAAAATGACTGCATGCCGCTCAGCTTTCGTAATCTGCGTTATTCTCTTAAGGGCTGTCCACTGGTCGACTTAAACTTTGTTAAGTGGCGTTTGTCAATACCTCAGCATGGTGACTGTTCCCATAGACTGGTTAACTGTAGTTTCTATACTACACAATATGACGGGCAGAACGCAACTATAAAGTGACACAACTCAAACGACGTTTTCACACTTATATTAAATACAATACATTTAACGTATTCATCAATTGTTCGACACGCAATCAAATCTAATAGACTTGACACTGAACTCTAATAGTAATAAAAGCGGCATATTATAAGCCGTGGCCTATCTTCGAGACTTGGTGCGTCCACGACGACAACCACAACTTGAATGCACTTGTCACCTTCGCAAAATCGAGTCTCTTGCTCCGGTGCCAACCTCGGCCTGCGCCATATGGGTTGAAACCCACGATTGTCACGTCCTTCCGCGTGACAATCTTTCAACATGCCATGAGCTCCAATTCGACTCATGTCACCGATATTATGACCGTTTCGAGATGTCACAGTTACAGACATATTTACAGATGTCATGACATGTTTGCTGAAACGTTTACATATATCATGTTGTGGTTACTAACACATGTAACATTTATCGTGTATTGATTTCTAACACGTTTTTCATTTATCAAGACAAGCTTTTCAGGCACAGATTTATATGTGCTTGCACTGTGTTAGCGCTATGATGTCTGCCCTAGGAAGGCTAGGTTTTGATTTGTTTAAGGGAAACAAAGTGCACCATATGTCGACCCTTCTTAGCTAATGATGAAAGCTAAAACTCAAGTGCACATTGTGCGCATTTACAATCGAAACGGTTAAGCTGAATAGAGCTCTGCCAAGACTACATTTCAAATATTATAAGACCTACTCACAAAGTAACATATCCAGCTTTTGTGATTATGGTATTCACATATATGGCGCTTGCAGGTGACACCGAGTTCGTGCACTGTGTAATAATTTTACTTGCATGATATAGAGGAGCACACTGGGACACATGATGAATTATCTAAGTGTAATGAATGTTATCGTCACACATCTTTAAAAGACATGAGAGGAATGGTTATTGGAGAAGATAGCATTAACAATATATGATATACCAGATGATACAGTGCTAATTGCAGAGAATTAACAGGATCAACTCGGGTTAGAACTAAAATGCAAGAAGACATACCAACCATCTCTAAGACGAAGTCACCAGACTGCTGAACACAATATATGATATTGGGGATATACCTCTCTATTTGGTCTCGAGGTATGGTGTCCGCCTCGAGTGCTGGAGGTCCCGGGTTCGAGCCCCGGTGAGGACCGGGATTTTTTCACATGGACTTCTAGTAACAAAATGTCCCCTGGTCTCTGGGTAGTGAGATCGGACACCCGTGTGTATTGTTGCGCACGTAAAAAATCCCTTGGCAGTTGGAAATCGAAAAAGAGCAGCCTAAAGGCGCTGACCCGGGAAAAATTTCGAGTTAACAATCTACCCAAAGTATTTCAGGATCCTCGCCGGTGCTACGGAGTCGTGCACTGAGCTGAGTTTCTCCGGACTCAGGCTGGAGTTTGGAGGAGAATGGAGCAATTATTAGTTACACCCGTGTGCCGTGATGTTGATCCTTCGACTAAACTAAACTAAACCTCTTGAATTATGTAATTCTATACTTATTGCAATCACGAAGAGCCACACCACGAAGATTTTGGTAAGAATTGTCATGCAAGCATCAAGAAGAAAATACAACCCAAAATAGGAAAAAAGCAATGATCGTTTGTAGAAGGCATGGGTACTGTACATTTTGTGTATATGCTTAGAACATTAATTGAACGTTGTCTTTAGACGTAAAGAAAGACATACTGTGAGATATTCCCAGCCAACTCACAGCCTTCAACTTCATAGTTCTGATAAAAACGGCACGCCATACTTTTGCGTTGCGCAGAGACGATCAAAACATGCCTATTGCCGGAAATAGCAGGCGGAAGCCGCTAGGCACAATTGTGGGGGAACAGGAAATATGACTCTCACTCTAGATTGTAAGTTCACATGTTGTGTTCAAGCCTAGCAGGTGTTCTGGGTCCTCGACAGGCAAATCTTCATTGTGTGACCAATCTATTCTTGAAGCAAGGTAATACAATGATTACATTTATTATAATGCTGATGTACTGTTTAAAATGTTTACAAATGATCATAGTCTAACTTTGTGTTCTTGTGGGATTGAAAACAAGCGCCATGTTTCTGTTTACTGCACTTGTTAGTAGAAACTTCAGCTAGACACTCTGTTGTCATTGACTACTAAAGAATATTTCCTTACATTTTGTGGCAATCTACTAGTAAAGAATATTTCTTAATTCTTTCACGATATGCGGCTAAAGTAATATTTCTTTATACTCTTTCACATGTGGCTAAAGAGTATTGGTGTTTCATTCTGTTGCCATGTGTGGCAAAAGAATATTTCTATTTTGTTAACACGTGCTACTAAAGTATATCACTATATCTCTTTATAGTCGGTTACATATGCGACTAAAAGAAGATTTCTGTATATTTTGTGACAATATGCCAAGGAAGAAGATTCCCTTCTATTCTTTTACAATGTATATATTTACTTTTCTCAATATATGAATAATGGGCTTTTCAAATGTACTTGCTGAACATTGATGCTTTCACAGAGGAAATGTAGATTAAGAGTCTATCTCTTTAAAACCATTTACACTGACTCATATATATATATATATATATATATATATATATATATATATATATATATATATATATATATATATATATATATATATATATCTTGTTATTCTTTTATTCACATTTTTCCCCTGAATATGTTTTGTGAAATTGACATGTTTGTTCTTAGAATAAATGCTCATTAATAAGAGTTGCACCATATACCCAAATGTTAGCCGGACGTTGCACACACCGACAACCTTACGTAGTCATATGATGATTAGGTGGTTCTTACGGTCAAGGGCATGCCATTTATGTTCTGAAATATGATTGGAAAACAGCCCATTTCTGTCTGTGTGCATGAGATAACCTGAAATCTTGGGTGGTTTAACAATGTCATCCTGCAGCCCTTTGTTTAGAAGAGACCGCGGGGAATGACCATACTTGTTTTGTTTAAACCAGTGCGTATGCTAAATACATAACGCGTATAAAGGCAGTTATATCAATACATGATGATGATGATGTTGATGAGATTATATGGTGGACAATTAACTCTCAACACTTGAGGATGATGATGATGGTGATAGGCATTGGAGATCTAAGCTGAACACAGAGAAAATAGTATGAGCTTATTTACAGGCACCTGATGATGACAGTGATGATGATGATTTTATAAGGTTGACCCTTAACTCAACTTACATCCATCTCAACACACCCTGTCTTATCAAGCAACAGTCTCAACCTATCTCTGGCTTACTAGGAAGTGTCACTACATGCACCTTTCCCATGCATCTACCATAGTATGCATCTAGTTCAACCCACTTTCATCACAATATAACTTGATCTTAATCACATCATGCCTCTACCACAAGATAACTTCTTTACAAACATGTCTGTTACATCCTGATGACTTTGAATCAACTTAATTTAAAATAACCAGATGACCTGATCACAATCAGACTCCCTGGTCTTAAAGTTATGACTATTATATTCTTATTTGTCCTGGTTGCACCCAGAGTTGATCCCATCAGGACCATACAGCATGATATGATGGATTGAATGCCATCTATACAGATAAGAGGGATGTGCTCTCACTATTGAGGAGACACATGCTTCCCTCTCTTGTCTTATTCTTTTTTTTTTTTGGTCTTTATTTTGTTATTTTGTTTTATTGTTTCATGACAGGTTTTATGATTTACTGATATGTAAATTGTAGGCAAATGCTTATGAAGTTGTATTTTGTTTGGACCATCAGATGAGGCGCTTAACCAAAAGCCTACGGTTGTGAAGATGCGGTCTTGGTTGCTGAGGACGGTAAACTTGTATGTCATGTCCATCTTTTGCAAGCCCAAATATTAATACAGCCCATTTCCTTGCATCATCCACCACCCCCATCCTACCAAGATCTCACCCATGTAACCCATGACCCCAGTGAGAATTCCTGATGTTAGATCCAAATTGAAGACCTTACCATTCCTCACTCACTTTGATGATGACCCCTTGAGAGAAAACTGGTTCCCCGGAAGAGACCTGCATCCATTTGAATCTTAAACCCACCGAAGTACCTACCGGCAGATATCAACTGCATCAAATATATGAATATCCTTTTTTATTACTTTTGGTAGTACTTTGTTATACATTATGATATTGTAATGATGTTGGATGATTTCACTATTTGTGTTTCCACAATTATGCAGTTACCTCAGCTGATATTCCATGTGAACCTGACAATGTTTTCTCCAGAGATGTAATCAATGTGAAGAATATATTTGGTTGTCATATTTTTTTGATTTATTACACTTTATGTTACCAGACCATTTGTTGATTGATTCTTACATATTGTTTGTAAACACAAATATTATGTGATGTCACTGTATGTCTTGTTTATACTGTGAATGGTTTGTCATGATATTGTTGGTCTGGTCTATCAAATACTTGTGTATTATAAATCATATGTGACCATATTAATTTAGACCATATGAGGGCGGACACCAGCACACTAGCACCTTTTCCCCAGTGATAGAAAAGGGCATCCAATTTTGGGATAGTGGCAACAGTCCGTGGTCTCCACACCTTTCCAAGAAGCTTAAACTTATATCTATATATATATTTTTTTTCTTCATTAATTCGTGTTGATACGACACATCCTTAGTATCTTCACGTGGGGGCACGAGCCAATAAAATTTAGCTTCCAGAAGGTGATCTTGATAGAGGATAGGAACCCATCCCCTTTGGGCTTACCCTGATAATATTCCTCAGACAATTAAATTCCTCTTAAAAGGGTGTTACATTCTAACAGATGTAACCCCTAGAAATAAACCTCACACATACATGTGTGGTTTATTGACTACAAAAAGGCTTTCGATAAATTAAGACATGTAAACATGATTGAGATGCTTGCAGATCTACAAAATTATTGGAAAGACATTCATTCAT
The DNA here is from genome assembly GCA_014155875.1 of Cepaea nemoralis. Lineage (NCBI taxonomy): Eukaryota > Metazoa > Mollusca > Gastropoda > Stylommatophora > Helicidae > Cepaea > Cepaea nemoralis. The sequence goes on along the minus strand of JACEFZ010006511.1, from coordinate 734,553 downwards.
TGGCACCTTGCCATCTTGACAGACGATAGTTTGTTATATTGTGCTTCAAAACGTCCTAATAAGTACAATCAATAGCGGTAGCGAATGTGACTGATAAGCCCAATTCGCGCTGTAAATGTTCGTCCACAGTGGATGCATGTGAACACATGATCATTTTCACCATCAAGCACCATCTTACGTCTCGCACGATCAGTGTGTGACTTATCTGCAATCATGTTCTCTTTTGTCTTTATTCTATTTCTGATATTTGCACTCCATGCAACACGTTCAGCGGCGACTTGCTCCCAATATGCATTATCAATGCCTGTATCAATCATGTCCCGCTTACACACATCTTTGTATCGTAGTAGAGGCTGACCCTGAGATCTCTTACCTATCTGTAATTCACCAAAAATGATGCCCTTTGGTATTCTACCATCATCCATCCTCCTAAGATGTCCTATCCATATAAGTCTACGAAGACTGAGCATGAAACACACAGTCACACAACCTGATCTTTCCAATACTTCAGTATTTGTGATTTTGTCTTGCCACTTAAGACCAAGCATTCTTCGCAGACACCACATATTAAAGCTGTTTAAACGTTTCTCTTGGTGTGAGTAAGCTACCCAGGCTTCACTGCCATAAAGAAGAGTACTAAGGGCACAGGTTTGATAGACATGGACTTTTGTTTTGGCAGTAAGCTTCCTGTTCTCCCAGTCTCTTTTTGTTTCCCTGTAACTTTGAGTTATTGATGTTTGGTTCAGATGTTGTCTCCGTGGGATGATGAAGTCCAGCTGATGCCAATTACCGCATCTTGGATGTTTCCATGTGACCTTATGCAGCTCTTTTGTTTTAAAAAAATTAAGTTTGTAATACATAGGTGGTTTTTTGTGTAAGGCTTAAACAGCCTTTGCCTATTTTCATTCATGCGACCGATGTTGTATTTTCCAAAGCATACTGGCTATGAATTCGAGTCCTTGCCCACACGAGCATTGAAATCACCGAGCATATAAATGTAGTCGGATTTTGGAACTGCATTGAACACAGAGTCAAACACCTCATAGAACGAATCCTTCACATCATCAGAGGAACTGAATGTCGGTGCATAGGCAGTGATAATGGTGGCAATACCACAACAGGTTGCCAAGCGCAGTGATAATAGTCTTTCGTTACCTCCAGCTGGAATTTCAATCATTCCCAGTAGCGAATTCTTCACTGCAAAGTCCACACAATGTTGCCTCTTTTCTGCCTGCCCTCTACCCTTCTAAAAAACTGTGTAATTGTTTTCCCTGAGTGACCCTTCCTCAGCGAGGCGAGTCTCCTGCAGGCCAGCAATATCAATGTTAAAACGATTGAGTTCGGCATCAATCACAGGCGTTTTTACTCACACAGTCAATATTCGTCAGGTCAGTGGAAAATCCTGAACACATAGTTTCCAGGTTGCAAGCCGTAGCTTGAGGTCTCTATTTTACATTTTACTAGTAACTGGTGCATTGGTTTACCAGCCTGCAATTCAGATTTTGTCCTAGCCACAAGCACCTATTGAAGCAGGCCAAAGTACCAAATTGACCGGGGGCTGCCCAGCATAAAGCGGGCAGTAGCTGAACAGTGGCACCTGTAGGTGTCTCCCCCCTCCCCCCCCCTTCCCGGTCAGAGGCGAAACGTGGCGCCGCATGTCTACGCCAATTGACAAGGACTTACAACCCGTAACTGCTACCTCTCGCTTTGATTCCGAGACCGGTTAAGACCAGCGATAGAGTTAAACCCCTCCATAACACAATGCCTTGGCTAAAATATTGAGACCATGTGTTGCCCATGCTGCATGATCCCTCTATTGGCCTGCTAGTTCACTCCAGAGGAATGGTAACACTAATACATCTGGAACAAGACAAGCCGCAGACGCTGCTGGATCGGCAAAGCAATGCTCTAACGGTCCGCCGGTCCGAGCTTCAATCCTAGACCAGCTGCCAACAAATGCTTAAGGCCTGGTCTGCCCTGCCATGACATTGTGTCTTTAGGTTGCATTTCCTCGCACCAGGACAAGGCTTGTACCCTCCCAATTGCGCTCTTCCGCCCGAAGCCGTTGGCGCAATGTGAGGTGTCGGGTTTGGTAAGGCCGCCCAACATTCGGCGCAAACAGAAAGCAGTTAGTACCGTCTGCTGACATTACGGTAGGTCAGTCATATCTGACAAAAACCTGACACCACATTAGACTTGTAAAAGTAAATAAATTGGATACAACAAGCTGCCATAAAGATTGATAATGATATAGTTTAATATCAGCGTATTAAAAGAGGTGTGAGACAGGGATGTGTAATGTCTCCAGATCTTTTTTTCCCTCTGTATGATAACAATATTTTCAGAAATGTAGAAGATATGAAAGGAATCATCATTTGGGGACGTAACATCAATAACATTACATATGTGGGTGATACAGTATTTATTGCAGACGATGAGCAGGATCTGCAACATTTAGTAGATGCGGTTGTTGCACACAGTGAACAACTAAGGTTACAATTAAATTGAAAGAAGACACAACTAATGGTCGTCACTGGGAAGAAGGTAATCCCACAATGTAATATACAAGTAAATGGGAATATTCTTCAACAAGTGAATCAGTACAATTATCTCGAAACAGTCATAACATCTGATGGGTGATGCCTTGAAGAGATTAGAACAAGAATCGCCTTGGCGGAGGTAGCCCTTAGCAAGATGAAATACATAATGACCAATAACAATAAGTCATTTGCAGCGAGAAAAACATGTTGAGGTGTTACATACAACCTGTACTTTTGCATGTATGACAAGCGTGGACAATGAGCAGACACTCTGAAATACGGCTGATAGCTGTGAAAATTAATATCGTTTCCGGGGAGACTACAAAGAACACCATAGACAGACAGAAAAACAAATGACCATGTTATACAAGAAACACATGAACACAGTTAACTGATTAGAGAAATTAGACGTAGACAGATATCATTTTTGGCAACGTTATGAGAAGAAATAAATTGGAGAACTTGGTGACAACAGGCAAGACTGAGGGGAAGAGAACAAGGGAAAGTCAGAGAAGTAAATAACTGGCTGGTGATCGAAACATGACCGCTCACGCTTATCGGCATGGCACATGATGATGATGATAACGATATCTAGGGAAGCACATGAACCTTTTGCCAGTTGACAGGGCACTTGGTGACCACAGTGCCTATCACGGTTCTAGTTATCGTTGTTAAAAAACTCATTATTTTCTGTTTCTGTTTCTCAAAGGGACCTTGCACACCCTGCGAACTTCCCCTTGATTGCGAATGGGATACAGATTACACGAACAGTAAGGGTCTCATTGTTTGTAATCTTGTCATCAGATGAGACTGTCCGTCCCTAACTAGATAGTACGAATACTTACTAGCTTCGATGTCCAATGTTTGTAATCTTGTAACGGTGTCATCAGATGAGAGTGTCCGTCCCTAAATAGATAGCTAGATAGCACAAACACTTGCTAATTTATATGTCTACTGTTTGTAATCTGTTTATCAGATGAGAGTGTTCGTCTCTAACTAGATAGCACAAACACTTGCTAACTTAGATGTCCAGTGTTTGTAATCTTGTCATAAGATACGAGTGTTCGTCACTAACCAGATAGCATACACATTTGCAAACGTAGATGTCCAGTGTTTGTAATAGTGTCATCTAATGAGAGTGTCTGTCCCTAACGATATAATACAAACACTTGCTAACTTAGATGTCCAGTGTTTGTAATCTTGTCATAAGAGAGAGTGTTCGTCACTAACCAGATAGCACACACACTTGCAAACGTAGATGTCCAGTATTTGTAATAGTGTCATCTAATGAGAGTGTCCGTCCCTAACGATATCATACAAACACTTGCTAACTTCTTGTAGATGTCTAGTGTTTGTAATCGTGTCATTAGATGAGAGCGTCCGTCTCTAATTAGATAGCACAAATAATTGCTAACTTAGATGTCCAGTGTTTGTAATAGTGTCATCTAATGAGAGTGTCCGTCCCTAACTAGATAGCACAAACACTATTTGCTTACTTAGATGTCCAGAATCAGCGATACTACTACGGTAGCCAGGACCCCGAAGGGACCTGTTGCCCAGGACGCACAGCTAGGACGTGTTAGTAGGTCTTGGCCAGTATAGAACCTGGCCCTGGTGCCTTGGAAACACCTCTGCGTCCCAACGGGTGAATGGATATCCTAATGAAAAGAGCTTTAATTTACGTATGCACATGACAAGGGTAAAATAAAATTATTACTGCACTATCATTTAGCGCCATATTTTACTAATATGCTGAGTTAGTTCCCCTAGGATCATAGGAACCTTTCATTACTACATCTATTATCAGTGGATAGGTTAATGGAATTAATCAGTCAACATGGGGTAATTGAACCTACATGAAAGATAGATTCTTGCCTACTTATTAATGGACAACAGTAGGAAAAGTAAATCTTTTTGGTGTGAACTGAAGATAGTTTCCTACAATTCTTACATTACTTGTCTTCAGTAGAATACAACTTAATAACATCATTCAAAATAACGACTAAATTTAACAGTGCTGGTTAAGGCGAATTATGAACAAGCAATATACATTACTCCAAGGCCTTTCTTTCTATTAAGCTACTTTAATCAGATTAACATCAGTTCAGGAATAAACATACGTCAAAGCAACCCACACTTCAAATCCTGATGTTGCCCAGCGAATCACACGTCCTTCTTAGAAGGTGGGTCTTTCACAACTGCCCTTGTTTCTATGATCCTCGTCATAGGACGACCCCCCTAGCTACATAGCAGTTCTTAGCTACCCCCCTACTATGGTGCTTGCCCGTGCACTATTTCATTATTGACTATGCACACCTCACTGTCCCTTCTTCCTATTACTAACTCTGTTATATTCCCCTCTTTCCTCAACCAAGACTTTTCCGGCTTAAACCCAAAACCCTCTCTAATTTGTAGCAAAAACATCTAAGTAATATAACCTGGGACTTTTCATAAGGCCCTACTATGTCTTCTCACCAGAGTCTTTTTGACTCTTATTATCTTCATTAATCGCTACCCCATCACTACTTTAAGTTCTCTTGAGATCTATAGCCATCCGCTACCACCACCCACAACTCAACTTTACTCAACCACTCATGGGTTGTCCTATAACTATCTGTCACCACTCCTCCAAGATTACATAAACCTTAAAACTAAGTAAGTTACAACCCCGCATGAAACTTAGCTATCCGCCAATTCATTATACAACACTTCTTCTTCTATATACATCAATGCTACTTTTTCTTCTCATCTGCAGGGTTACAAGCTATCCGCTTAAACCCTTTTTAATTTTACTTCTCATCATGTACATACATATCAATATCTGATCTCGACCATAAAAATTCAAAAAGCATACTCTTCAAAAACACATAGACACAAGATAGAAAAACAGAGATGGTACGCACCAAGGAAAGAAAGATAGCAAAGTAAAATATTTCATTTATCCTCCCTTTCACACACGAAACTTTATGAAATAAGTTTCTCAAATACAAATCTAAAAATGATATGTTTTTATCTTCAACATTAGTATGTACGATCTGAAAGCTCTAACCTTCCTCCAAAGTAAAATATCTTCTAACATAGCTCATCTAATCTCTGACTAATACACGTTCTGTCTATAACCTCCTCTTTATTCTTTACTAGGCCACGTATCATGGACTTTTACTATCAACCTCTATCTCCTGCCTTCTCTTCATGTTTACCGTAACCACAGTATCCTAAAAATATGTTATGAACATAGGTATAATTATCGAAAAAATAATATTACCGTTCTCTTGCCGTGGGCATTCAAGCTATATTCATCTCGGCCCATGCTGCAATCACAGCACGAAAGACATTCATAGTTCATATATTATGAACTTGCCTACTTAATCCACCCCACCCCCAATATGACGCTCAGTCCGTGTTTATTCCAATCATTGCTGACAACCGCAGCGATTTTCAATGCCAACTATGTGCCTTTGTTATGGCTTTTACCTGTTATCTACAGAAACTATACCACTACTGACCTCATGTCTGTAAATGTTTCCCTTGTCCAACCCTTTTGTCATCGCTAATGTCTAAAACACCACAATAGTATCTATAACGCCGTTAAACACAGCAGTTATAGGATATCTACAACATCATGGCACTCAATCCATGTGTACTCCTATTTTCACTGACTAACGCAGCCCCCTTTTAACATATTTCTTAATTCTCGACTATTATGACTTATGCTGTTATTCACAGCCTTATTTCCGACTAGCTTCAAGTTAAACCCCATAATCCCCAGATTCAGAACATGGCATTCAATCCATGTGTTCCTATTTTAACATCTCTCTTAGACATCTCTGGCATTCATCGTTAATTTGTTATGAACGTATCTAATTTAGTCCTGGACCATTATGATATGTGCTGATATCCACAGCCCCATCTCTGGCCACCCCCAGTTAAACTAAGCTCTCAGATTTCAAACATGGCCCTCACTCCATGTTTATCTAAACTTACTACCACTAACAATGCGAATATGTCTCTCTTTATAGTCTAAAGTCGTTTGCTTATTATTATCTGAACGAAGGATCCTATTACTTATTCAATAAGGCCCAGTCTTATTGATCTAAACCAACTCTTTACTCAGAGCAAAATAATAAAAGTTTTTTAAACAAGTCTTAACAGTCATCAACTTAATATACTGATTTTAAACAAGTCAAAATAACTGAAACTACAAATTATGAGTCATTAAAAATCAAGCGTAATTCAAAACAGAACGCTTTCCCCCCAAATTGACATACATCATTTTATCCCCGACATTTTTCAAGATAAATATACATAATAAAACAAGCATCAATTTAAATCAAGACAGAATTACATAGTGTCATCCAACATTACATTACCGGTCACTTTTACGGACCGATAATTTACACGTAAAAGAAGGAAAACACAAGTCATATCCTAAAATTAAATGGCAGCTAAACAATATGTATCCCGTTAACCACGGTAACCCCGCAATGCGAAAACCATCCGAAGATGTCTATTTACTATAGACCTCATTAATGTGTATTGATACACATACCCCCCAACCTTAATTAAAATAATATATACTCCTCTTCCTACAAGTCGTATCTTGTGGGTAATGCATCTAGCTACTGGATTTGTACCAACAACTAATTCTACTTTCACTTCCTAAGGACATTCTCTCAGTTCAAGTTTCTCATCCAATTTCGCCATTCTTCTGTAAACTACAGGTACCATATTACATCCATTATAGTTATATAGAATGAGCTTTCTTCCAATCTTCTTAATACCAAACCATCGATAGTTTATTACATCAAGCTTTTTCTCCTGCTAACTGCAGAATTTCTCTTCAAGCCATCTCTCCACTTCATCAATAATGCTAGATTTTTCTCTATAAGCGCCATGTCTACATCAATGTCTTCTTTTTCACTTATAATGTGTTCACTCATGCTAATGTTTGCATCAGCCTCTGATTCTTCATCCATTTCTTGTTCTTCTGTATTTACGTTGCTAGCCTCCAATTGTTTCCGTTCTATATCTAATCTAATCTGTTTATCCTGATTTCTTAATAACCTTTCTAAAACTGGGATATCTTCGTCACTTGATGAACCTTCCCTAATTCGTTTTTGTCTTTTAATTTCTCTTTCTCTTTGTCTATCTAGTCTTCTTTTCACTGCTTGTCTAGTATTCTTATACGGAGCGTTTACTTCCTCCATAGACTCAACGCTATCAGGTCTGTATCCATCATACCTCTCGTTTTCCTCTCTCATAAAAGTTTTTGGTATTGTCTTCCGACTGTTCATCCGTCTCATCATGTAATGGTAGGTGTTATTGTTTTTTCTGGTACAAGGACCTTTTCAGGTTCCGGAGGTATCACATATTTAACTCGTCTGAGGCGTTGTCCTTCTGAATAAAACCCTTCTGAACAATTAACATCAACTTTATTTTCTTCATCATCACGTCTCAGGTGCTCCACATGTGCCCGTGCCAGGTGCCCTGTGATTTGGTTCTTGATCTGATATGATACTGGGCCTAATTTCTCTAGAATATAGTATCCTGAAATCCATTGGTTATCGAATTTAGAATCCCTTCTGTGTTTTTTTTTTTAATAGTAAACTCTTTCACCTACTTTAAATTCTTGTAGTTGTTTCTTTTTATCTGCGTACTTTTTCTCTAGCTTTGATTATATTACTTTTCAACCTTACATGTGCTTTATGCATTTCTTGCAAAATCATCTCTTGAAATGTCTCCCCCATGTACTTCCGTCGAGGTTTGAGAAAATTGCCTATTGGCAGTATAGATTCTCTTCCATATAACAAATAGAACGGTGAAAAGCCTGTACTCTAATTTTGGTGTGTTCGTATCGCTCCCAATGTAGGTTCTAAGTACAGATCCCAGTCTCTATCATGTTCCTCTACGTTTTTTGCTATTATATTGTATAGTGTTCGGTGTTGTCTCTCATTCTTCGCATTTGAGGAAGGTCTATAGTAAGAAGTTTTTATGTGGACAATATTCGTCTTCCGTCGAGGTTTGAGCATATTGTCTATTGGCAGTATAGATTCTCTTCCATATAACAAATTGAACGGTGAAAAGCCTGTACTCTCATTTTGGTGTGTTCGTATCGCTCCCAATGCAGGTTCTAAGTACAGATCCTCTTGGTACCCTAAGATCACCTATGTCCATAGAGCAAAAACTACAGTAATCACATTTATGAGGTTTTATTGTTCCTTATGAATTCTTTTGTGTTTCTTAAGAAGAGTACTTCGTGTGAAGTCAAGACCACATATATCACATTTGTATGGTCTTTCTCCTGTATGTATTCTTTTGTGCTCTTTAAGATGACTACTTTGTGTGAAGCTAAAACCACAAACATCACATTTGTAAGGTTTTTCTCCCGTATGACCTCTTTTGTGTTGCTTAAGATGACCACTTAGTGTGAAACGGACATCACAAACATCACATGTGTAAGGTTTTTCTCCGGTATGAATTCTTTTGTGTTCCCGAAGATAAGCACTTCGTACAAAGTCAAGACCACAAACATCACATTTGTAAGGTTTTTCTCCAGTATGAATTCTTTTGTGTTCCCGAAGATAATCACTTCGCATGAAGTCAAGACCACAATCATCACATTTGTAAGGTTTTTCTCCGGTATGAATTCTTTTGTGTTCCTGAAGATAAGCATTTCGCACGAAATCAAGACCACACACATCACATATGTAAGGTTTTTCTCCTGTATGTATTCTTTTGTGTTCCCGAAGTTTAGCACGTCGCATGAAGTCAAGACCACAAGTGTTGCATCTATAAGGTTTGTCTCCCGTATGTGTACTTTTGTGTCTTTTAAGATCACTACTTCTTAAAAAGGTTTGATGACACACTTAACATCTATAAGGTCTTTCCCCTTTATGTATTCTTTTGTGTCTCTTAAGACTACCACTTTCTGTGAAGTAGAAACCACATTCATCACAAGTGTAAGGATTCTGGACCTTAAAAACACTACTGTCTGTAAAGTTCAGACCACAAGCATCACTTTTGTGAGGTTTTTCTGCAGTGTGTTTTCTTTGGTGCCTCTTTAGGCTCCCACTCTGTGCAGAAGAAAATTCACAAATATCACATTTGTAAGGTTTTTCTCCTAAGTGTATTCTTTTGTGTTCATTAAAGTTAAAACTCCGCATGAAGTCAAGACCGCAAATATCACATCTGTATGGTTTTTCTCCTGTATGTATTATTTTGTGTACCTTAAGCTGACCACTTTGTGTAAAGCAGAAATCACATATATCACATTTATAAGGTTTTTCTCCTGTATGTATTCTTCTGTGCTTCTTTAATTCACCACTCCGTGCAGAAGAATAATCACAAACGTCACATTTATATGGTTTTTCTCCTGTATGTACTCTTTTGTGCTTCTTTAAGTCACTACTGTGTGTTAAGGAAATACCACAATCATCACAAACGTAAGGTTTATCACATTTATGTATCTTATGATAATTCTTTTCTGAAAAGTCTTCTGTATGTATCTGTTTATGGACCACGACCTGATCACTATCTGTAAACTGAATGTGACACACAGAGTTGTTAAAAATCTCTTGTGAAAGTCTTTTTTCTGTATCAGTGGAAACACAGAGAACAGATTGGTTAGAATAATCCAACTGACATTTATTGCCATCAGGAAACTTCACATTGTCATCAGCTTGATTTGTAATTATACCTGCATTCACTATCTGACAATTTCTATCTCCTACTGACTCTGTAGCTTCAGTTAACATTGGTTTCACTTTTTCTGCTCTCAATTTTATATTATCCAAAAATGAAATATTTCCATTACTGAATATTGAATTATGGTCAGAAATAATTTCTGAGAATGCATCATGTTTCACAATGTCTGACTGCTGTGTGTTGTATACATTGTTCGTATCTTTCTGGTCAACACCAACATGGTAATGTGACTGCTGACACTTAGTAAGGGAGCAATGTTCTGAAATACAGAAATAAAACAGCAGTATAATTATGAACTCAACAATAAGATACTCCTAAACCACTCTCTTATTCCATAACACTTAATTGTGCAATCAGTTATTTAATTACCCCAACTATGACCCATCTGTTTGTCGTAATGGATATACAAGAGGAAGTCATTCAGTAACAGGCATTTTATGAATAAAATTTCTTTTTACAATAGTGCAAACTAGAAATTGTGTGTGTGTTATTTCTCAACTGTCTCCATACTTAAACATCATTCGTCTGAAGATTTCACAAGGTTTCACATCCAATGATCATAAAAACTTATTACGCATCGATGTTCTTTCAAGGTGCAAGTTGATAGTGGGGCAGTAATTTTGTAATTGCTAATGCACCTGTCTAATTTGCTTGATGCTCATGATGACCCCTACATTGGGTATTGCTTAAAAGATCCAGTTTTTTCCCTGAAATAAGATTTTCCATTGTCCATACTCTTCCATGCACTTTATAATAAATTTCCTGTCACTTAATTACTTCCCTCGTATGTGCATTCAAGAGGTCTTCCAGTGCTCCTTATCTTTAGCTTAACATATAAACGTGGTAATGCTCCACATCCTGCTTATCCACACATAGGAAACCAGCTCTGTGCTTCATGCGAAGAAATTAGCTATGGAGAATACAATGCCAACCGCTTAAGGCGATCTCGAATGTGGCAAATTTCTGTTGTGAAGAACAATATTTTATTGTACGTTGTGAATGAATTACTATGTGCTTGAACTCTTATAAGAGGAATTTCTGATTTGAAGAACTATTTCTTGGGTCCCAGGTGAGTTTGCCTTATCATGTCTGCACTGTATAAACATCCTTAAGCTGAATATAGCTGGACTCCAAAACAAAGCAAAGCAGCCTGTAAAAGTACTGCCTGAAAATTAAGTGAATGTTGCTTCTTTGCAGACCACCATGTTTATGCAGAAAGTCTTCATGACTGTAACATGACTTTGGTCAGAAACAAGTCCAAGCCAGCAAAACCAACAATAAAGGTGGTTAGGAAATAAAACTCCTGGACAACCATCCATCCATCATGTGCCATGCCGGTAAGCATGGGCGGTCATGTTCTGCCATCTCACTCGATCACCAGAGTCGTGGATCAGCTCCGTGTTCCTGTCTCGACCATGCCATGTGGCCAATCCATCCAGGTATTTAATTCTCGATTCTCCCCTTGGTCTCTTCCCTTCGATCTTGCCGGTTGTCACCAAGTTCTCCAAGTCACCTCTTCTCATGACATGACCAAAAAATTTTGACTGTCTACGTCTAATGACTCTAATCAGTTTACGATCTTCATTTGTCTCTTGAAGGACTTGCTCATTGGTTTTTCTGTCCGTCCATGGTATTCTTTGCATTTTCCTAAGGAACCACATTTCCACAGCCATCAGCTGTTTTTCAACTTGACTGCTTATTGTCCACGCTTCACATCCATACAAAAGCACAAGTTCTATGTAGCACCTCAACACTCTTTTTCTCGTTTCAATTGATATCTTTTTATTGGTCATTATGTCTTTCATCTTGCAAAAGGTTACCTTCGCAATGGCAATTCTTGTTCTAATCTCTTCAAGGCATCTCCCATCAGATATTATGACTGGACAACAACCGAGCAGAATTTAGACGCAAGTATCCTATAGATGACTCTCTGTTCAGGTGGTTCATGGATTTCAAGAACAAAGGAGTACAGCAGCTGTATGCATTGACTGCTAACAAGTCTATGACAGGATCTTAAGAAAGCATCTCTTGTTGAAGATAACTAGGATGGAAATAGGAGGGTAAATATTGCCAAGTGGATGTAGGTCTTCTTGACTTAAAAGTTGACATCACTGCACTCAGAACATTCCCATATGTGCTCCATCCCCTCGTTCAACAGCCAGAGAAGAGTCATACTACTAATCGTTCCCACTGATATCTGATTTAAAGTTCTCCTGGTCTTCCCTCACAGTTTTGAAATTCTTCCAGAACCCCTGCCGATCCCCCACAACCTCATTCTGTCCACATAAGGGTTCTCAATATCTCCTCTGCCTTCTCCACCTGGTCCCACAAGCGCACGACCACCTCCACCTTGTCTATAGGCAATCTACCACCCACTTGTCCATAGGCAATCTACCATAAAGAGGTGCATTCTCTGCCAGCCTATCAGCCTGTTCATTCCCTTGCACCCCCGCATGGCCAGGGCAAAATATCGATACAATTCTCACAATCTGTGATCTCCGAAGCGACGATAGCCCTTCCACACGAAACATTCCTTTCTCCACCTTACTAGACATACTCTTTGAATATGTAATGAATACAATGCGTGTTGCAGTAGTCTTCTCTAACCAACAGAACAGCTGTTACTGCTTCCACCTCCATTCTCATGCTGGAGGTCATAGTCTCATATGCCAGACTCTCCTTTTTCAAGACTCGTCCATTAGCCTTTACAATAAAACCCCAATCACTATGTCTGTTTCTCACCACTGACCCATTGGTGTAGATCACTGTGTCACCTTGATGTGTGTTACTCTGGATCAGTTGTTGCACTTCAAACTCAGAGCAACCCGCTGTCCATTCTCTGCCTCACGACCCAGTGTTACTATTACATTGTGCCAGTCCATGATGTTTTCCGGAACTTCAATCTACTCTTTTTCACAATTGATGGTGTCTAGAAAACACACCTGATATATAGATAGTTCTGCCTATGCCATCCAGGATCTGTCTCATGCATATAATTGTTGTGTCCTTTGTGCACCCCAGGCAGCATTTTGTATGCGCTCCAACCTTTCAAGCTGGCTCTTTGATACTGTCAGCATCCCCAAACCATACTCAGCGAGAGAAATTTTTAACTGCTGAAAGAGCCTGTAAAGCATCCTCTGATCTACCCCGGTTGCTGTCATCGCCCTCTTGACTTAAAAAAATCACATCTACAAGACATGCAGTCACAACCTGGGGCAAAAGAACCCTTGAAGAAGAACTTTCCCAAGACTCTTCCTTAATGCACTTGAATGTATCAAAGTGACTGTATGAGGGGAATTTATAGGGAGAAAATATGAATGGGGAAATGACATTCTGAACATATGGTGAAGGGGTGCATGGGCCAAAAAAGTTTGAGAACCACAGTTCTAAGCATTTTCTAAACTGGAAATTTAAAATCAGCATTCAGAAAACCGTCTCTGTCCTAAGTTTGTTTGCATGGAAAATATATTACAATTTGCAATTAAAAGAATTTGCAACCAAAAATCCAAATTTTGCACCAACAATAAAAATAAAAATGCATTAAAAACTCAACTGCCCGGCAGTACAATATGATCAATGTATATTGATATTAACAAAAATAGGAGTGATTGCTTTCGACATGATAGTGAAAGTGAATTAACATAACAACTGAATTGGAAGCTTGATAAATGAAAGACACATACAGTCCAAAAAACATTCCAAAGTCTTTATCAATGAACAAACATAAACAGGATTTTATAGCTTCAAACTGAAATATCCTAAATCACACACAGTAATACAAACATCAAGCCAAAATAGATAACATTTGTAAATTATTTCATCTTGATGCTTGAATTACTGTGTGCAAATTAGGACACTTGTGTTTTTAGTGAAGTTTCCTTGTGTTCTGCTTTTGTTGATAAAGACTGGTTGAAACCTTCACTGTATATATGTCTCTTTTGTCTGTCAAGTTTCAGTCATATTTTTATGTTCATTGGCTATGTCATTATTAAGTGTATTATATGGTTGCTCATTAATGTTTGTTGTGGTGATGTTGGTTTTAATAGAACACATTCACCCGGGAAGGTTAACCTGGTCATCAAGCACCCAAAGTTGTCCGTGTCAGTCGAAAAGCGCAAATAACGAAGGTCTGCTGAGAACAGGCACAATGCATTTATGTCCAAAACAAACATTTCAAATGAACGAAGAATAAATAAAGAAAAAGAACACATTCAAAACTCTTTTCTGTTGTTAATTGTAATGTTTCCTAAGTTCTCCTAGATTATATACTTCTGACGGTTTCCTGGGATGGCAGTAGTAAGCAACAATATGTACAAACTAGTATGCAACAATATGTACAAACGAATAGTTTGGACTATTTAAACCTGTAAGTTATGATTTCACTAATCAATCATGACAGCTTTATACACATTAATGACTATTTGTAATAATGTAGTCTTTTCGTGAATTTAAACACAGATGCCATAAATAAAATATTGTGAGATTTCTTGCCTGGAATATTGACCTGCATCTTGTCAGATACATAACATGATATATAACCCTGCAGTATGCACCTGATGAGATGCAGCGAAATATGCCAGAAAAGAAATCGTGCAATATTTTATTTATGGCGTCTGTGCTTAAATATTTGTAATAAGTCTGAACAGCCTTCTAAGAGTTTCTCTGTCTACTTGGAAACCTATAGAATCAAGAGGTATAAAGTAACTAAGTTTACCTTCTTTTCCTCCAAGAGAAATAGTGTCTTGTATATGTTCATGTTGTACTATACTTCCTTTCAATTCTTCATAACCAGTATTATTTTTCAGCACCTGAATCAAACACAAGAAAATATACTGATAACACACAGAAATTAACATTTCTTATCACAGGCACTGAAATACAGATATGATGTTTTGTTGTTGCTTGTGTTTAATAACTAAATTTTGCCATGTTATTTTCATACAAGATATAATATGTTCATATAAACTAAAACATCTAAACACAAAAGTCACAAACAAAATGTTGCACAATTTATTGCCTTGTATATTCCGCTGCATCTCATCAGGTGTGTACTGCAGAGTTTAATATTATAAGAAATGAATAAATAAATAATACTTTGGATGACATTCTTAAAACACATAACCACAGGTATTGTTTGAACAGTGAGCATTTCTGATCCCAATGGTCATTTCATATTTAAAACAAACACTTTCTGTTTGCACAAAACTGGCTGCAATTGCCTAATTGCCAAAGCCTCACTATATTTGAGCAATCTTTTATTGTTCATGGAATACAGTATACAAAATACGTTTTCTTTGTTAAAGTTATGAGGGGTTGAGAAATCGCTGAGGAGGGTGTTTTATAGCCTGTTGACAGCACTGGCATTCCTGAAGAATGATTAACTCTCTTTTTCACCCACACTGGTATAAGTTCTGCTACTCTATATGCTAACTGTCTTTCCATTGTGTCTACTTACACTGCTTGGCACTCACAGTGGAATTAATAAATGCATTTATTTTAAATTCTGCACTACTTTTGTCTTCATTTTTCAAACAATTGACTTCACACTTGTAAAAAGTGCTATGCTTTTCCCTGTATTTTTCCCTGTCAATGGCATTTCTGATACATTGTTCAAAGCCATTACCTCTGCTCTGGAGATACTTGCATATCTTACAGTTGTTACTATCCGTGTCTTCTGTGCTCCATTGTGAAGAGCCAGGAAAACTCCATGTTCTATTGAGTTTAATTTGCTGATCCATCTGAATATGTATGGTTTTTAGCGTGCTGAGTTGCATTGTTTCGTCAAGCCTAAGGCTCAGTACATCTGACTTCGACAAACATTATTTTGAGTATACTTTCCCTAGCCTTTGACTGTCCCCAGGTACCTACTGGGCAGGAGGTATTTCTTCCTAACTTTTTCTAACCTTTGGCTGTCCCCAATTTACACAATAGGCAAAATGTTTCTTACTTTATGTGCTTTTCAAGTTTACTTTCCTGGCCGGCGCTGTGGCGAATGGCTTACGAACGCAATTCGTAATACCACATACCATGTTCGAAACAAAGCTGCGGGCGATTTGGAAGCAGACTGCCTTGTGCAGGTTTTAATTCACTGGTATGAGCGCTGGTCATTCAGAAAGCAATGGCAAACTACTGAACATAAACCTGCCAAGAAATCACAAATAGCCAATAAAATACTGGGGTTGACTGTGACATCCTGTAAAGGATATGCAACTTTTACCTTCCCTAGCTTTCACTGTCCCATCTACCTGCTAGACAGGAGGTTTTTATTTAGTTTTTGAGTTTACTATTCCTAACATTTGGCTGTCCCCAGGTTACCTCCTAGGCAGCAGCTTTGTCTATGAGGGGGCTTCAAATGAAAACATTAAATGTTTTTTTTTTAACGAACATATTCTGAAAAAGTAAAGAACAAATGTATCATTTTTTGATGTAGTCACCACTGCATTCAATGCAAGTCCTCCAACGTCAGTAAAGTGCTTGGATTCCTGTATAATAAAATTCTCCTGGTAGCGTGTGTAACCACTCATGCACCATCTGCTGTACCTCTTCATCAGAATGAAAAGTCTTTCCTCCTAATGACTCTTTCAGTTGTCATTCCTTCCATGCTCTCTTTGCTTCCGGCTCGTGGTAGTGAACCCAGGTTTCATCTCCAGTAACAATTCTTGATAGGAAGCCATCATCTTCTTCTTCAGAACACTGCAAAAGTTCTTCATAAGCATCAGTGCAATGTTGTTGTTTCAATCCTGGAGCAAGTTGCTATGACATTGCGGTACTATAGCACGTCATGGATAATGTGGTGTGCTGAACCTGGACTGATGTCAAGATATGTGATAATGTCACTCACAGTCAAATAATGGTTTTCCTGCACAAGGCCTTCAATAGCTGCAATCGACTCTAGGGTCATTACTCGGTGTGTCTGGCCCAGTCGTGAAAAGTCTGTCACAGAAGTCACACCGTTTTGAAAGTTCGTACTCAATTCATACTTGCTGTACTGACAGGCATGCATCACCAAAATGGACATTCATTTTTCACTAATAAAAAAAAATAACAAAATGCTGCTCCTCTTTGGTACATGTCAAAAGTGGGGCTGCCATCTTTAAACTGTCATGATGTCAAAGTGTTTGTACCGTGATGTCATGTGCTGAACGCTCTTGACATTCTTAACAACAATACTGACAGGTTACAAGACAATGGCATGTTTTTTGTAATTTCTATCACACTTTAAAGGTTTTAATTTGAAGTTTACATCCAGTAATTTGTCATTATTTTCTGAATCACTGACGCTCTTACCACTATATGAAAACCTGCGCAAGGAGGTCAAGCAAACGTTTATGCACAAATATTAATGAAACTAAATAGAAGATAATCTCATATTACCAATTCATACCTTTGAGACATCAGTATGCCTAAGTAGGTCAAGTTCGAGACTGTCATCTTCCAACTCTACTTTAATTTCCGCAGAATCTGGAAAACACATAGGCAATACAATTTAAGGTAAAAATGTTACCGAAATAAGCTATAATAGCACTATAATCAGTAATTTAATTCAACTCGTAACTCAAATAACAGAGAAAGTTAAAATATTTATTAATGTAACCAAAAATAAATATTTTGAAAAGTGATTGTTTTAAAATGGTATTACATGTTTTGACAAATATGCCATTTAACGGATACCAGTCCACTGCAGCCTATTGGGCAACGTGGTAACAGACCAAAATCTGTACAGGAATATCATGAACCTGAAACCAAACTGCTTTTACTGGGGTCAATAACATGGCAGTCTGTGTGCAAACGAGAAAGGAGATGAAATATTTATGAATTAGTTAAAAACACAATTTGCTATCACAACTGTTTGAAAATACTTTATCAGAAATAAGTTGAACAATAAGAACTTACGGAGATACTCATCCTGAAATGGAAAAGGAGCTGAGCTGTTTGATCCATCAACTGTCTTTTGAGTAATGTCTGGTTTCATATCCCATTTGTTAACATCACACAACTACAGAAACAAGACACAATGTATATAACATTTCAGTTTGTGTAGACACTGTTACATTAATTAAACAACAAGACAAATATTAAAAATCACATGCAAATTTTCAGCATTCACTAATGAATAAAGATCAGTTCAAAGAACAGTAATTTACAAGAAAAACAAATAAATGTGTCATATGTGGCACATATCAGTGGAACATCAGTGAAAAAAAAATTATTGGCATATCATGCATGTTTAAGATAAATAGCACGCACACGCATGCCCGCGCACACACACACAAACACAAAATAAGTTTTTTGTGCATGCATGTGTGTGTATGTCCCCTGTCAACACAGCCAGGCTAGGTTCAAATCTTCCTTGAGGTGGTATTTTCATGAATGCCTGGTACTATGACTGACACTCATAAAATGTGTGTGAAAAATTGTTTAATATATATGAGATCGTTTAAAAAATTATCAAAACTTTGGCTTTAAAAATATGATTACTCAGCTGGAAGTGTGAAACCCTAAGCTCTTCAATGTATTCTCTTTTGGACTACACATCACCCAGTAGTCCCACCATTGCTGGAAACAAGAGAGTGGATTGACTAGCTAAGCAAGGATCAATAGAAGAAAAACCTGATGCACCTGTTACATACCACCAAAAGAAAAGAATGATCAAATCAATCAGAAAGCCACCAACACCAGCCCAAGACGATTACCACTTTATGGACAGACCAGAGCAAATGATTATTTTGTGCCTCAGAAAAGGGCACAATAGATTATGCAACCACAGGTATACAAAATTCAATATTGGTGAATCAGTGGAAATGTGGTTTCTGAGGAACATACAAAGAATACCATGGATAGACAGAAAAACAATGAGTAAGTCCTTCAAGAAACAGATGAAGATCATAATCTGATTTGAGTCATTAGACGTAAGCAGTAAAAATTTTTTGGGCATGTTTCGAGAAGAAATGACTTGGAGAACTTGGTGACAATTGGCAAGATCGAAGGGAAGAGACCAAGGGGAAGACCGAGAAGTAAATACCTGTATGGCTTGGCCTCATGGCATGGTCGAGACAGGAACACAGAGCTAATCCACAACTCTGGTGATCGAGTGAGATGGCAAAACATGACCGCCCACGCTTATCGGCATGGCACATGATGGATGGAATCAGCCCTGTGCACATGTGGACTGGCACTGCAGACAGCATATCACACACTCCAAGACTGTCCAAAATATGACATATCTAGACAAACCTTCTGGCCTAGCCAAACAAAAATGGAAGATAAACTCTATGGACCACTGAGTGAACTAAAAAAATTATAGTGACATTCATACAAATGACAACATTGCAGATAATGATATAAACATATTTCAAGCAAACAAAAAAAAAAGAAGATAAAGATTGCTTGGTCAAACACAATGTTCCTCTGGTTCACCAAGTCTCCTACTCTCTTGACCTGGATCATTGAAATTGTGGGCTGTTCCCCATGGAAGCATGAGTAGCAAATATGAAAGGGTTAAGAGGTACGAAACCTATGACAGGTCTAGCAAACCGGTAAGGAATTTACTTGATCCTAGAAAAATTATGCTCATCAATAACAGAAGAAATGGGAGGAAAGGTGCTAGTCACAGTCCCTGGAAGTTAAATAACCCCTCACCGTGACACCTAACAGCATAAGTGGAAAGCAACAACAATCCTGAACTGAAAATACAGCTGAAAGGATTCAATTTCAGTCAGAAGAAGACATGCAGGATGTGATGGTAATGTTCTACCATTTCCAAAGAGATCTTCCTGAAATACTTCCAACAATGGCAGGGTCACTAGGAGAAGTGTGTGCAGCCTCAAGGAGAGTATTTTGAAGAGGGATTAGGGTTTCAGATCCTCCACATGAGTAACTGTATTGTTCCCAGTCAAAGGTCCAATACTTTTTTGAAAAAAAATCTCTCTCTCCCCCCCCCCCACACACACACACAGACAGACAGAGAGAGAGAGAGAGAGAGAGAGAGAGAGAGAGAGAGAGAGAGAGAGAGAGAGAGAGAACGAACGAACGAACAAACTTTATTTTCAAGAGAGAGAGAGAGAGAAAGAGAGAGTTACAGAGAGAGAGAAAGAGAGAGAGAAAGAGAGAGAGACAGAGAGATTAAGAGAGAGAGAGACAGAGAGAGAGAGAGAGAGAGAGAGAGAGAGATTTCATTGTGACTGCATAGGTCAACATTGTTCTGTGTATATGTAATGTATGGATAGTCAATGCACCAATCAAATACTGTGAATTAAATTGTGTTGTAAAATGAACATTATCACTTTTGATTACACTTGCCTCAACATCATGTTCATTTTCCTGTTTTATTTCCATCTTAAGAGGCTGTTTGTGTATATGCCTCAGTTTTATGCAGATGCTAGTTTTTCACAGATAATGCTGAAATAATACAAGAAATTTTTCTCATGAAAGTCAATGTCACGTGTTTACATTTGTTTTAAGTACATTTTAGTAACAACTATTGTGAGAGTGCTGGAGATCCATTGGAGCCAACCTTATTTGCGAAGATGACACCCAATCAACAGATCATTATATTCGAAAGCAAATGTAATTTAGTTTAGTGTGCTGAAGGCTATTTAGCTGCAACTAACTTTCTTAAGGTGCGTGACCAATTGCAACTTTAACTGATTCACTGCTGTGCGCCACTTTAATGGCGTAATATAACATCTCTTGGCTGCCATGCGCCACTATAATGGCAAAATGTTGACAGTTGGTAATTTGTTTCATTTCTCTTATTTTCCGCAATTTTTAGTGCGTGGTGATTGAAAATTTACACACAGAATAGATATGCTTTCGACAAGACACATGAATTAAGCTTTGTGATAATGGATTAACTGATCAACTACCAGAAGCCAACACTTCGGCGCAATGGAACAACTCTGAAGTGCCAGAAGCCGATACATCTGCTTGGTATAGACAGTGCTTTGTTTGTTTCATTTCTCTTATTTTCTGCAATTTTTAGTGCCCAGTACATTAAAATTTATACACATAATATTGCCCTTTGATCAATTTTAGACAGGATGATCAGATTAATTGATTTTTAGGACAAAACAAGTGTTAAGTAGTTTGTATTGATTATTTTAGAAAAGGCAACGCCTTCTGGTTAGCTTCTGGACTTAATCAAATTAGCATTTTAAACACTTTTAAATTATATTTATTCTGATTTAAAGGACTTTGTGAATGATTCTAGAACTAATATCACGTGCAGCATTCTCATTGAAATTATTTAGCAGGCGGTCATAATGGAAAACAACACTAACAGCGGCATAATATGATGGCACATGTCGAATTATGCTATCGCTAATGGGCCACACTTGTGCTCCTAAATTTGCTTTGCCTACCACATAGTATTTAAGGAGTATTTAAATAATTAAATTTGAAATAATAATAATTATAACTAAATAGGAAATAGTGTATATATTGTTTCTCAGTACAATCTGCCTCATGTGTTCCTGATATTTTCCATTTTATGTGAACATGGTGTTCTTCAAAATATGATGTTTTAATTGTGTTTTATTGGTGTTCTGGAGCAGTTCTTGTGATATTGGTGAAGAAAAGTGGTTTCTCATCTCATCTCATCAAGTTCCTCTTGTACCTTGCGGTGTCGAGGAATAGTATAAACAGCGGGAGAATGCCCACTTATGGGCTTCATGTATCAATATTCCCATGGACTCTGTTATTCCCTGCGTCCACCGTTTATATGGTCGGCCTCTTCCTCTGCTTCCCTCTGGTCTGTACATCATTGCTTGTTGTATACTGTAGGTAACCTACTTGGCCAAACCATTTGACTTGCTGCCTCCTAATAAAATCTAGTGCAGCTATAACTCCCGCTTTAGTCCTGATTTCTTCATTTCTGATCTGATCTCTTCTTGATACATTAAGTATTCTTCTCAGGAATCTCATTTCTGTTGTTGTGATTTGTCTTTTCTCTTTTTCTGTCATTGTCCAGGTTTGGCATTGGTAACATAGAGTTGGTAGAAAGATTGTGTTGTAAAGTGCTTTTCTTAGTAGCTATTGTTACACGTTTGTTCTTTAGTATTGGTGCCATTTGTCCAATGAGTTGGTTTGCCTTATTGCATCTATTTTCGATCTCATTTTCTGATTTGCCATTTGATGATATTATACTTCCTAGGTGCTTGAAACTCTTTACTTATTTCAAGGAATGTTCGTGTATTTATCATTATTCAGTAAATGTAACAGGATTATCTTCAAAGGATAAAAATAACGCCTTGGTAAGTGGAAATCTTTAATAATTTTCACCCCTTTATTTAAATCGTTGTTACATAATATATCATTGTTATAATTTTACTAACATCTCACATAATTATTAACACTGTCATGTTCCTTGTGCAATCTTCTTTAATTTGATATATAATACAATAAATTTGCTACCATTTAAAACTTATTTACATCATTAGTTAGTTAGTTAGTTAGTCAAGGTTCCATCTTCACGGCAACGGGTCGTCCCCTTTATGCTCCATTCCCGTGCCAGCGAATATCACACAAAATGCTCCCCACTGTCCAATGTGAAAAGTGGAATAGACGCGTGTCTCGGCAATCTAACAGCCCGCACAGGTACACTGCATAATGCCGCCGTTTTTACATCATTATTGTGACACACTTAGGGTTTCTGATCATGATTTTCAAATTGATCATTTACTATTGGGAGAACCACAGATAGATAGGCCTTGAAAAACCAAATCTAACGGTACCTCAATGAGTTGTGTATCTCTATTCTAAGCTGAGTTATGTAAATTTGAGTGTCGTGAGCTTTGGACTAAAATTTTCACAAAAGAGTGCTCACTAAAGGATTTTTTTGCGTTCTGGTCAAAATCTGGCCCAGATTATCAAAATTTTGGTGTTTTTTTTTTTTTTTAGACTATCTGTTTTGTTTATAAACAAACATCTTAGCAACCATACATCACTGCGATCGGGGTTGCAAGGCCTAACTGGTCATGTTATTTATTTTTTGATATGATGTCTGGTGACCTAATTAGGAAGTAAAAATGGCCGCTAATTATTTTGCTAATTAATTACTATTTCACAAATTAGCGTACGTTTTCTTAATTTTAGCTTTAAAAATTACAAGATGAATTTGGTAATATGCGGAATGATGCTACAGACCTTATGGTGTCTTTGCTGTGTCAGTATGATGTGTGGTGACCTAAATAGCAATTAAAAATGGCCGCTAATTAATTACTATTTCACAAATTAGCGTACGTTTTCTTAATTTTAGCTTTAAAAATTACAAGATGAATTTGGTAATATGCGGAATGAAGCTACAGACCTTATGGTGTCTTTGCTGTGTCAGTATGATGTGTGGTGACCTACTTAGCAATTAAAAATGGCTGCTAATTAATTACTATTTCACAAATTAGCGTACGTTTTCTTAATTTTAGCTGTAACAATTACAAGATGAATTTGGTAATATACGGAATGATGCTACAGACCTTATGGTCTCTTTGCTGTGTCAGTATGATGTGTGGTGACCTAATTAGCAATTAAAAATGGCCGCTAATTAATTACTATTTCACAAATTAGCGTACGTTTTCTTAATTTTAGCTTTAAAAATTACAAGATGAATTTGGTAATATGCGGAATGATGCTACAGACCTTATGGTCTCTTTGCTGTGTCAGTATGATGTGTGGTGACCTAATTAGCAATTAAACATGGCCACCAATAATTATTGCAGTGATGAATAGTTGTTATGAGGTTCGTTTAAAATAAAATTACTAAATGTGCATAAGTGTCAACAGATGAAAATGTACTAAACTAAAAGAGTTTTCTTTTCAGTTAGTAATCTTTATTAATATTATATAACATATATAATACATATGCATAATGTGGTAGAGTTTCTGGAATCAACAGGTGACATCAGTTGAATGAAAATGACGATCCTGAAAAGAAAGTGAAAAAAAAAAAAAAGATTAATAAAATGCTGTAAAATAACACGAAGAAGTTATTATACATTATCATTATTTGTGCATTTCAGATTTCTGTACGTCTTTTTCAGTTTGCATCCAACTAAACAGGAAGTGCACACAAGTAACCTAACTATGAATGTCCTGGCAGAAAGTAAAGCAATAACGTAGTTCGAGACAGAGACAAGTAATAACTGAATCTACAACCATCGTCAGGATGCGTGAACAGCAAATTAAAAGACATTTGGCAAATAAGAACACTATGCAGAAAGCCAAAGAAGAATAATAAACCGAGCATTTATGGACTGAATTGTTCAATGTGCAATAATCTGTCGACTGACTGACTGACTGACTAACTAACTAACTGAACTTTACATCTGAGGAGAAATGAAAAAGAAATTAAAGGTCTATTTATTTTTAAAATGTTTTACATTATAATAAATTGATCTTAAAATTATAAAGATAGATAACATGAAGAAGTTATAAATTATTAATTATTACATTTAAATCTGACGAGAAAAGAAAAAGAAATTAATGACACTGTATATGTATTAAAAAACCTTTGTTTTACAGTATAATAAATAGATATTAAAACTATAAAGGTATAAATTCAACTCACCGTAGAAAAATGTCCTTTATTAAAGAAATACTACCTCTGTTGGCGACTGACCTGTCTTGGCATTCAATATCTCTTCTGTTTTCCAGAACCTGAAAAGAGAAAATAAAAAGATTACTAAATCTGAAAAAATAAAAAAAAATGCTGTAAAATAACATGAAGAATTTATACATTATTAATTGTGAGGAGAAAAGAAAAATAAATTAAAGGTATATTTATTTTAAAAATGTTTTACATTATAATAAATTGATCTTAAAATTATAAAGATAGATAACATGATGAAGTTATAAATTATTAATTATTAAATTTAAATCTGACGAGAAAAGAAACAGTATCTGTGGCAAAGGGCTTGCGAACGCGGTTTGTGAGACCGTATACCCAGTTCGAAACACAGTGGTGCTGGTGTTTTCGAAAAAGGTATAGGGGCCGGTCGTTCAGAAAGCAATGGCAAACTACTGAACGTAACACTTGCCTAGTACATCAACAGCAGCTGAAAATGCTGGTGTTGATTGCAACGTCCCGTAAGGGGTATGCAACATGTTTTTAAATTTTAATGTGTATTAAAAAAACCTTTGTTTTACAGTATAATAAATATATATTAAAACTATAAAGGTATAAATTCAACTCACCGTAGAAAAAAGTCCTTAATTAGGGAAATATTACCTCATTTGTCTGCACAATGGCTCTCACATACCGCAGAATGATGCTAGGCTGGACGTTGTGTATCTTCAAAAAGTTCCAAAATGCAGCTGGATCACCTGAACCTTCTTTATACCTGCCAAACAAACATTGTACACATTTAAACACTAGTAACTCAAGTAAGTCAAGTTTTAAAAAAAAATATAATATGAGATTTACATTTATGTTGATAGAAGCTCTGTAAGAATAACCTCAGTAATTTTTAAAAAGTACATTATTTATTATATACACATGAAGTGTGTCAGGTAAGTAAATCAAGTTTTTTTTTGGAATCTAAATATGAGATTTACATTTATGTTAATAGAGAAGCTCTGTAAGAATTACCTCAGTAATTTAAAAAAATACATTATTTATTAAATTTAAATACATGAAGTTTGTAAGGTAAGTAAATCAAGTTTTTTTACAAATCTAATATGAGATTTACATTTATGTTGATAAAGAAGCTCTGTAAGAATTACCTCAGTCTAGATATTTGATAGATCAGTTCGACAGCACAGCATCCAAAGGGTTGTAGACCATCTGAAGAGGACATTCCTTTCTCCACATCCATCTGACCGAGCGACGAAGCCCTTCAGTATGGGATATTCAGCTTCAAACACTGACAGATGTGCTCTCAGATCATCCAGATTCCTTTTTGGTTTTGCCATGATAAATCTAGGAGAAATTAAAATAATGAAATATGAAATAATAGCTAAAATTTAGTAAAACATGGTTGCAAATTTACAGAATGTTCATAGTAAATTCACATTTATTACTTGAGCTGACGAGATGGTTCAGACATAATCTTCCATTCTATCTTCTGGGTTGTCAGGTAAAAATGCATCCAAGAGACAACATAGTTGATAATATTAATAATATTAATAATCAGAAAGACAAGAATAAAAGCTAAATTGGTTGCAGATTTCAATAATTACAATTAACTTTCAATATGTAACAACAGAATATGCAGATTCATATTACAACTAAGTTTAGTTGGTTAGTTGCAGATCATGGACGGGTTCGGGTTTGAAATTATGACAAACAAATTTGATGAAAAATTACAGCAACAAGATCACATTAACATTAACTGTAGAGAAATTACTTATTAATATAGTATAATGCTACTCTATTTAATTTAACTGTATGTTTTGATTCTAAATCTAAATCTCCAAGGTATTTAATATAAACAAACACTGGTCCGATTTGCAGGGCTGCCGCCATTGTGAATTTTTTGCCAATCTTAAATATGTAACCAGTGTGGTCTCACAAAAACGATCGTTTCCACACATTAGTATAACGAAATATGTTGAAACTCCATAGTTATGTGTAAAAATGGATAAAGAATTCATAAATGCATGATAAAGGAAGGATAGATCAATAATTAATAGACAAACGCAACTGAAAACCAGTCACAGTCAGTCGAAAATGCCAGTCATGGAACCTGGACTGGTATGAATTTCAAAAATTTAAAACCATATTGCATGATGAACAATAATTAAAGCAACAAAATGAATTATTAAAAGCATTTAAAAGTAAACTGTTATTCTGTTTAATTTATCATTACAATTCCCCAGTGTTCTATTAATAAGAACACACACCGGTCCAATATGCCGTGATTTACGCCACCATGAATTTTCTGATAAAACGGTACCAAGCAATTGAAGCATGAACACACAATAATTTTTCCCCCTCACGATCAGCACTATGAATATCGTTGAAAGTTGACACCTAAATGTAGAATTGGACAGAAAATTCGAAAATGCACGCTAAATAAAGGATATATTGATAATAAACAAACTAAACTATAAATTCTCTTACCTTTTGCAGACAATTAGAATTATGCTTAGAGTCAGAAAATCTCAACCTCTTCTAACCATGCAGGATGAAAGATTAGCCATATGACTTTTCGTTAAAATTGACATTCGTGATTTTAGAGCAACAGTTTCGCATTTATCCAATTTGAAATAAGACAGGGTAGTTTCGTATACAGCTGTTTACAGGCCACAGGAAGTCGTCTGTGAACCCAACGACCTTGAATGTTCTGCCACCAATTTCTGTTTGGTCAGGACTAGGGTTGCCAGACATCTGGCAAAAAGAGGACATGTCCTTCTTTTTAGCCTAATATTTTCTGTCCAGCAGGCAAAGCTAAAGACTTTTAAAATGTCCGGCTTTTCTTATATTTTATGTTTTTAAAAAATATTTTATGAGTAATTAATAAAGATTATAAGATAATAATTGTACAATCGGCTGTTTAAATAATGTTTTTTAGCATTTTGAAAAAGGCCTCCATTGAATTTATATTTATTTTTTTAACATGATTGTTTCTTGGTCGATTCACTAAGAGTAAGATATACTTATTGGCAGCTATTGTAATAAAATTGTACTGATTGTGGGTTTAATCTGGAACGATTCAAATGAAACATTCAATATGTCCTCCTTTGTCCTCTTTTTGTTTTTGGGTCTTATTATTAGCAATGTCAGAATTATCGAACTTTCCGGGCTTTGTCTTGGGACTCGATTTTGATTTTGCGCGCAATTAGTTGCGTCCAACGATCACTTCCGGTTGTTACCATGTCATACAAGAATTTAATTCTTCGAAAGCAGCGTGGTACGACGACAGGGGAATCTACTCTGATCTTTGCAGTATTGGACCTTCTTTTATACGTCAAAAGTTTTATGCCGACAAAGTGTTTTTTCTGGATTTTTTTCCAGTCTGTTCACGAATAGTAAGCAAATCTGTCTTATAACTCCTGAAAGTAAACAGAAGACTTAACTTTTTAATCCATTTATGAATCCCTCGTCCAATTTTACATAAATGTGAAGAGTTTTAACACAGCTGGTGTTAGCTGGAGTTCAGGACAAAATATTTCGTGACATGGCCTGTCATAAGACAAAATTCAAGATGGCGGCGCCCAAACCATACAATAGTACTAAACTTTAGCGGACCTATATTTATTTATAATTAGAACTGATAATTTAACTACTAAACTTAAACAGAATACAAGTGTCATTTGTAGCAGTAATGTATCTGTGTACTTGTATAATATTTCAGCATTTGACATGACTGAAAATAATTTTGAAACCCAGTTTTCAGACCCGTCACTGTAAACCTGGAGTACTTAACTTATTTCTTAGCAGAGTACCAGTACTTAATTATTTAAATTTAAATAAAATACTGTGAAATAAGTTATGGGTTTTTTAAAGTTATATTTAATTATTAATTGCTCACTTCTAGATACAAAACAGTGTAATTATTGAGCAGAAGTAGAAATCCATTATTAGCGAATATTTTATTTACTTATTTTTTTTTTAAATTTAATATTTAATAATTAATTAACTACTGCTTAATTTATACAGCAGTTACAAACTTATTTACTTACATTAATGCATGATATTTAATCAACAAAAGAAAGCTGTTGCAATGCAGTTGGTACATTAAGACAATATGAGTACATTTTCATGAATTGTTCTTTCACTAACGACGAACATTTCACATGGCATTTAATTAATATAAATGGGACTACTGCCCTATGCGCCGCCTTGGGCTCAAGAGGAAAGACTAACTAATATATTGCAGGAAATGTTATCAACAATAGAAAGATAATGCAGTGTATAGTGAACAGATCAAGGAAATGTAAGTACATTTTCATTTATTTTTGAGGGAGGATCATTAATTGTTAATTAGATCACGGCACATCCTATCGAAAAATAAATAATACGTCAAGTTAGGCCTCGCCGCCCCGGACGCAATGATATATGGCACTACGTTGTCCGTTTAAAAATAAACAAGCCACAGTAATAGAAGGCAAATAATAAACAATTGGCAGCCATTTTAAATTGTTAATTAGGTCAGGGGCACATCCTATCGAAAAATAAATAATACGTCAAGTTAGGCCTCGCCGCCCCGGACGCAATGATATATGGCACTACATTGTCCGTTTAAAAATAAACAAGCCACGGTAATAGAAGGCAAATAATAAACAATTGGCGGCCATTTTAAATTGTTAATTAGGTCATGGCACATCTTATCGAAAAATAAAAAATACGTCAAGTTAGGACTCGCCGCCCCGGACGCAATGATATATGGCACAAAGTTGTCCATTTAAAAATAAACAAGCCACGGTAATAGAAGGCAGAATTTCTCAGCTTCCAATTTTAGGGCCGCGATAAAATCTTCCTTATCTCTTAGGTCATCATTACACTTCCTGGTATTAAATTACGTCACCAAAAAATTCATAACTCAGCTTAGAATTAACGTATACTCTTCGTTGAGATACTGTTGGATTCGTCTTGTCAAGCTCTATCTACTGGTATGATTTCATAAGTAAAATCCCAATTTTTAAATATTGACCAAAATTGCTATTATTATATCCTCCTTTTGGTGCCCATGTATCTGGCAACCCTAGTTCAGGACACACTTTTTATTTGGCGGAGAATCAGTTAAAATAATTTTGGCCATGTTAAAAAACAAAAAACAAACAGCACTCTTGTAAAAAAGAAAACATATCCATAAAGGGAAGCAAAAGGCAGACAACGAAACAAGTGCGGAAGATAACAGTAACAGAACCCCATGAAAATGAAATGGACGAACAGCAGTCTGAGTCTGTAAAAAATACGAGACTGCGTGATAAACGGGATTACGGAGAAAGTATTAGTTCCAATTCCAATTTTCAAAAATAAAAATTCCAAATTCGTCCTCGTCTAACCTGCTTCATCAGCTGTGGTTATTGTTGAGGAACGTGGTTTTTGTGGGTTTATTCACCCTAATTCTTGTCTTGTGAGTCCTAACTCGGACTGGTTATGTAGCGTTTGTGTCTGTGACGTCAGCAGTGGTCGGCGGCTATCCTTTGTGCTCTTCTTTTGTTGTGGTTGTCTCTGTTGGTGTAGGCTCCTGGCTCGTCTGGCTGCAGTCCTTATAAGGACTTTTCGTTATCCCACTCCTGCTGGGGGATCGGTCGGTGGCTGTCCTTTGTGCATGTTTCCTTTTGTTTTCGTTGTTGGTGCAGGCTCCAGGCATTAGTAAATAGTATTCTGTATTTATTATTATTTATTAATATTAGTTAGTACAGTAACTCACTAACAACTGCTGTAACCCCTCGGCAGAGAGACCGGCACAGTTACAGTTATATATATATATATATATATATATATATATATATATATATATATATATATATATATATATATATATATATATATATATATATATATATATATATATATATAATAAATTGATTTATAGTTTGATTACACAAGCTAAAGAATTACTTTAATATCGTTAATTAAACAATATATAATGAACTTACTAAGTCCTTATTCTAAAATATGAAAAACTTTCCAAATAAAAGCTGCAAGAACTGCGTTACCTCGTTTTCCTTCCTAGTAATTGTTCTTGGTGCAGCAGGGTTGCCACTTTTTTTTGGGATCAAAAGTATCTAGAAATGGCCCAAACAACATCCATAAATATATAGATTTCGTTGGAAAGTATCTAGGAAAAATATCCAGATTGAGAAAGCAGGAAATTACATATGTATTGATGTGACTGCCGTCTCCCTGGCGAAGCGTTTACGGCTGTCGCCGTAATCCCGTATATTCTCATGAGTAACGCAGCTGCACCCGAACCGGCAGCGGTTCGAGCAGCGCTGGTAATTTAATGGGTATGTAAACCGGTCGCTCAGAAAGCAATCGCGAACTACTGAGCATAATCTTGCCTAGTACATCAACAGCAGCTGAAAAATTCTGCTGTTGACTGCAACGTCCTGTAACGGATATGCAACATTTTTAAAAAATTGATGTGACTTACCTATAGAATCATGTCCTCATCTTCACTGATGATGCACTTTCACAAGATGCACTTAGTTTGGATGATGAAGTTGAAGCTTCAGATTCAAAATGACTCTGGTATGCTTTAACTGTTCCAATTTCTTTTAATACATGATCAGGGAGCTGATAAGTTGAACAGCATTTTCCTGCTCTCATCAGGCCAAATCTTATTGTCAAGATAGCATTTAAGAGGTCAAGTTTCATCCTGTTTCTTAGTTTACATTTTGTTTAATTCACAGTACTGAAAACTCTTTCCGCATCATCATTTGAATGGGGTAGTATCATGGCAGACATTGCATATTCAAAGAGCTTACAGAATGGACTGTTTCCTGAGGCATCTTTAAATTGTCTTACTTCACTCCAAAATGCTTCAGTTTCTGTTTTCTTTGTCCAGTCAACCAAATTAATTTTGGTTAACTAATATTCTGCTTCCGCCACACTATTATCAGTAGACCTTAAAAATTTAATAAACTTGACAATATTTAGGTATGTCCTTTACTGGCTGAGATATGTTGTTAATAGAAAAGAATGAAATATTTTTCAATACATCTAAATTTTCAAGAAGTTTCTGCTTCAGTTGATTGAATAATGAGATAAGAAAATCTTCACAGCGCTTTCTTACGTTGTTCTCTTCATTTTCTGTTAACAGTCCTTTTGTTTTTAAACCATCAATTTTTGATTCGATTTGGTATCCTAGGTATGGCTTAGGAGCCAAGTTAGTTAGTTAGTTAGTTAGTCGACAGATCATCCTCATTGCACATCGAACCATTCAGTCCATACGTGCTCGGATCCCCTCCTCAGCAAATCCCGCAACGTGTAGCGGCTAACGACGCCAGTTCTGTGTTGGTTTATCAATCTTCTTTGGCTTCCTACGTAGTGTTCTTGTTTGGCCACCCCTCTTTTAATTTTCTGCTCTCGTAGTCTGGCCATTGTTGTAGATTCACAGTCATCACTTGGTTCTCGCAAAAGTCTTACTTCTCGTAGAGCATTCAGAATGTCGGCCTGGTCCATGGCGCGTCCGCCCTCCACAGTAGCCTCACCTGCGAGCTTGTCAGCCCGCTCATTTCCTTGTACTCCCGCATGCCCTGGCACGAAGATGAAACTAATCTTTGCCAGCCGAGACCGCTCCAGAGGCAGCAACCATTCTCTTCGGATCGACCCCTCCTCTATCCTCTTGATCATGTTCATTGAGTCGCTAAGGAAACAAGCCCTAGTGAATGTCTGTGTCTCGAGCCATGTTATTGCTTTACTTACTGCCATGACTTCCATGGTCAGGCTACTTGTGGTTTCAGTGAAAGCACCAGAGTCCTCCTTCACAATTCTCCCTCCGGCCCGAGCTGTAAAGGCCCATGAGCTTCTCACATGTCGGACGACCGACCCATCTGTGTAGATGACCGCGTCACCGTCTAGCGAATTCTCGAAAATCAACGCTTGTACTTCAGCCTCAACAGCAGCCGGATTTTCTTGTCTGCATTTTCTATCTAGTTGGATGCAAACTGAAAAGGATGTGCAGAAGTCTGTTGGCACTTGCACCCACTCCTCGCCAGGTTCTAAGTCCTCAAGTGAACACACCTGTTGAAGAATGTCTTCGGCTTGACCCATCCACGACCGTCCTCTTTTTAACCTGCTGCCCTTCACCTTCCTAATTTCACTATGCAGTGGATGTTGTGTGTTTGCGTTAATTCTGAGGTAGGCGCGTGCCCTGCAACCTTGTATTCTCTCTTCAATGGTTGGAAAATCAAGAAGGTAGCGCATCGCCCTGCATGCTGTATCTCTTGTACATCCAAGAATAATGCGCATAGCTTCATTCTGTATCCTTTCCATCCTTTCTATCTGCTTATGGCTGAGAGTCAGGATTGCCATTGCATACTCCAAAACAGACATGACCAGCCCCTCGTACAGAAGACATAGATGGCGCTGCTCACAGTTTGCTGCCGCCATCACCCGCATCGCTGCCAAACCCCGCTTGGCCTTTGTTATCACCTGGTCTATGTGCACATTATAAGCAAGGCTTCGATCAAACCGTATCCCCAGGTAATTCATTGCCTGCGTTCTTTCCACCGTCTCTGAACACAGCATTACAGTTGGTGTTGGAGTGTTGACAATATGATTATTCAACGAGAACCAAGTCACTGTTGCCTTTGTTGGGTTGACCATTGCCCCAGCTTCATCACACCAAGTACTTATGCGATTGAGTTCGGTTTGTAGTTCCACAGCAACCTCCTCTCTATCCTTACCCTGACGATACACTAAAACATCATCGGCATATGACAATGTCCTGCCAGGTCCAGTGATCTGCTCACTGGTGATTCTCACTGTGTAGGCGTTGAACAGTACCGGAGATAATGGTGATCCCTGTGGTAGGCCAGGATATATTGTTGTTGGTTCCGAAGTCCAACTGCCACATCTAAAAACTACTTTCCGTTGGAAGAGGGCTGCAGCGATCCAACTAAGGAGGAATGGACTTACGTTTAGTTCGAGAAGCTGAAACATTAAAAAATCCAGTGGTACTCTGTTGTATGCGTCCTCAAGATCAATCGCTGCAGCAACGGTTTCAGTGCCTGAGTGGAAACCTTCATAGACATCCTGGGCAAAGACTGCTGCATTGGTCCAGGTTTCTCTTTTTGGACGGTACCCACCCAGGGTGGGTGGGAAAACACCTTGCCTCTCTAGTTGGCTTGATATTTTCCTGGCAATTACCTTCTCCAGCAGCTTGCCTATTGTATTCTGCATGGTTATAATTCGATATCCCTGAATTTTTTTGTGGTCTTTGTCAGGCTTCGGCAAGGGAATCAGATAGCTGTGTAACCATTCCTCCTTGATGCTAGCACTCCCTATACTGTTGTTGTACATGTCTGCTAGTTTCTCTAGCTCATTGTCGGTACACCTATTTATGTCGTCGTATCTTATGCCATCAGGACCTGGAGCACTGTTTTTTGATCGTCGAAGCACAGCCTTGATTTCTTTCACTGTCACTGTGTCTTCATCCGAAGTGTTCTGGGCCTTGCATCTGTCTGAGGTGACCTCCTTGGCCAGATTTCGGACCTCCCATGTCTGTCTGGTTGCTCTGCTCAAGGTAGCGTTCAAAGAGGGCTTTGCCCTTGTCCTCGTCAGTCCTCTGCCAGATGAGGTCAGCACCTTGGAAGTCAGAAATGCTCTTATTCTTGACTACACCACTCATGCTTTTATGTAGTCGCCAGAACAATTTCAGTGACTTGTCTGTGCTTACTCTTTGACACACCTCTGCCCATTTCTCGCTTTTAACAACCTTGACCAGTTTTTTGAAGTAGCTTACTTTTGTGTGCATCTCCCTTTCTAAGTGCATGCAGGGACTAGGATGACCAGCTCTGTTCTTCTTGGCATTTTGCCATCTCCTTACAGCACTACGCTTATCCACCCAAGCCTTCTCCACCTCGAAACTCCACCACGGTGGCTGCTCCCAGCTTTTTTTCCTGCCCTGAAACGTTCTGCGCTTGTCACGTCTTATTTTACTCACCACATCTTGCCCTGTACTGTCATACTGGAACGTCTTTACCTTTAGCTTGTGCTGCCTGGTTCTGCCTTTCTCCACCAGTATGCTGCAAGGGTGGTGGTCGCTGCCATGGTGTCCTAGGACACCCCATCTACACACTGTAGTGAGTGAAGGTGAAACTAGCGCCAGATCAATAGCACTGTCCTCATCGCCCGGACGGCTTGCTGTCCTGGTGACACATCCACTGTTGATACAAACCAGGTCGATGGTTTCCAGTGCAGTCTCGAGCTCCTCCCCCTGTGTATTGGAGGAAGTGTTTCCCCATGATCTGCCTTTAGCGTTGAAGTCACCACAGAAAATAACATTAGGAGCCAAGTAGCTCTCTATAGTGCAAGTGAACAAGTCAGCTTTACAAGTTGGCAATATAAGTCTTTAACCAATTGAGTGAAATAGCAAAATGAGGTCGTCAAATAATTTAACTTTATCAACATTTTGAGATTCAAATAGTTTATTAAATTTTTGCACTTTACTTAAAATGGGTTGTAAAAAGAGAAGGAATGCCAAATTATTTTCATCACTGTACATTCCATATAGTATTTCAGCTGAGCAGCATTTTTCACTTTGTCTTGTTATTTCGAAGTGCGTCTTCAACTCCAGCCATTGGTTCACAGTTACTTCAACAGCTGGTTGAATTGATAACCATCTAGTTGTGCAATATGACAGAATTTTCAGTGGTGGGGAACTATCATTTAATGCTTTATATAAATTGTTATTGCTGTTGTCTGACAGATGATTTGGAGAACCAGTTATGTGTTTCAGCAATAAGGAATTGCAAATTCCTTAGTAAACATTATGATGAGGCATGTGATAATGCTAGCTGCAAGGAATGACACGCACATTTTATGAGGATTAAAGATGGGATATCTTCCTTAAATTTTGTATAAACGCTATGGTTGATATCAACCATTATCGAGGCATTATCTGTACCAGTTGCAGCCAAATTCACGTGAAAAGAATCACAAGGTCGGCATTACAGCAGTAAGTCGCAGTACAGTGTGTTCACAGTTCAAATAATGTTATTATAATTTATGCGTAATATATAATATAATTTATATTACTCATTATCAGTGTGTTGCCAGATTGTTGAGCGTTGACCAAAGTCAGTTCAAAGTTTAAATAATGGCAGTTACCATAATTTACGCGCGTCCAGACCAAACATAAAATGGGTAAATGACACCGAAAGAAAAGTAAAATCTAGAAAGTATTCAAAATATCCGACTCCAAATGAAAAGTATCTAGAATTGCATCCAGCATCCAAACGTCAGAAAACGGTATCCAGATGCCGGCAAAAAACCTCTAGATCTGGATATAAAATATCTAGAATGGCAACTATGGGTGTAAGCTAGCCAAGCGGTTAATCCGGTTATCGAAAAAAGCCGTAGCCAGTATCAGTGGAACAACATCACGAAGATTTTGCTGATAATTATCATGCAAAGAGTTAGGAAGAAAATACAACCCGAAATAGGAAATACTATTGGTGTTGGAACTCTTCGCTGACTGCTGAGGATGGGGACGGAGCACTTATGGGAATGCCCTGAATGCTGTGATGTCGGTTCCTAAATCAATCAATCAATCAATCAATCAATCAATCATTATAAATTAAGCTTGAGTAAAAAGAAACAGAAACTAGCATCATTTGTTTCAAATTTCGACAGAATTTAGAATAAGTTCTCAACCGTAGCCAAATTCCACAAAGTTTGTGCATTCATTACCCCTGACAGCAAAAGTCCACCTTTTGGCCTTCAAGTGGCGAAGTCGTTAAACTAACAGAAGAAGAAGCGACGGCGAATATAATACTCCGTAAAGTCAGACACTAGATATGGACATCCACGCGAGTCCAAACTCGAGTTAAACCAGTTTCCCGGGCAGAATAAGGTGTTAAAACCGCTGGTGTCCAGCCAGGATGCGTACTACAGTAATTAGGATGCCATTCACGCAATGAAAATGTGCGGGTATTGCTGAATAATATGGATCTCATCCTATCATGGACTCTCAGGCAGGTGCTGTATCCTCGAAAAGGTCTAATCACACATATTGGAGGTCGTGTTTAGATGCCCAGTGGAACAAAATGAAATGACCCTGTCATCTTCTTCGGGCGTCAGTGTGAAGAAGGCAGCAGTAAACCTATGCTCGTTGACATCCCCATCGAGTTTGTACTCAAATGGGGCCGGTGTAGGCCAAAGCAGTTGTCTCCGTCCTGCGCACGTTTGACACTCCTGCAACAAATATTTAGCTATCTGTTCATCAGTTTCACTCATGATAATCTCCTCTCTTTAGTTTATTAAACATGTGGTATTTCAGCATGTTGTGTCCTCTAGGGAGTCTGTAGATTGTTACTTGTTCTCATTGGTCGAGTTGGTAATATGCATCTTTCTGATGACAGGGATGTTATGACTTCCATTTAGTTCTGTAATTGCTTCTTATAAATATTTTAGCCCCATCATAGGTTATGTTTGTATCAGGCTGAGGTAGTCTTCCACCTTCCCTTGCCAATCTGTTGACTTCTTCCTTTCCTGGTATGTTGCAGTGTGGGTGTATCGACTGTGTTAGAGCTCATTTAGATTTCTGACAAATTTCGTGGAGTGCTAATTTGGGCAATGTTTACTGTATTTCTGTACTGAAACATCTGATTTCACATTTGTAAAGAGAGTTGTTTGTTTCTTGTCATGATTCCTCTGCCAACAATATTTCTACATCAGTTTCAAGGCATTTTGTTTTATTCAAGAGAATCCCTCACTTCCATTTTCTGTTGAGTTATATGTGGATCGATCTGTATATGCACGGGTCTAAGTATTGCTTGAGTAATGGTCTTCCATGTAGTTTATGGACGTCCGTCTTCTTTTTTTAATTCGTTCCGGTGTTCTTGTTCTCATCAATATCTGGAATGTTTTCGATCATCTCAGGAAAGCGCTGTTGCACCCAAGCTGAGAATCTTTATCCATTGTTAATGGGTTTGGATGTTAATTGGGTATTGGATCTGCCATGATCATTCTTTTTGCAGATTCAACAAAGTTGTTTCGCATTAGTTCTCCCCTTTCAAGACCAATAAACCATTAATACATGGTGTGGTCTGTCATTCTTATAGCGTAAGCAATAGTACGGCAGATACAATGTTTGTTTTTTTCCTTTAACATAAACTTAAGAAGAAGAAGAAGAACGAAGCAAATTTATTTTCATAGGGTCACAAATTGGGCACACAGGCCAGTCTTACAATGGGCTCTTCCAGTCACTCATCTTTCGTTCACGTTACATTCACATAGAAAAACAACACCGTCAAACGAATGTTGTAAACATAAGCAATGTATATTTACCATGTTATGAGACAGGTAGACACACGTACATTCTTAAACACACACATACAAACCTGCATACATACTTACATCATTTATCCAAACTCTCAGTTATGCACCCATTCGTCCGAGGGTGGTCGCTCAAAGAGTAGTAGCTGATCAAATGTAAATCTCTTTTTTATGTCTTGAATTTATGTGTCTCGTACGCCCTATCCTGTCAGGTCTTAGTCAGATATGACTGAGCTACCGTATGCCAGTAGACGATACTACCTGCTTCTGTTAGCGCCGAATATTGGGTGGCGCTTACCAAACCCGACACCCCACAATGTGCCAACGGCTTCGGGCGGAAGAGCGCACTTGGGAGGGTACAAGCCTTACCATGGTGCGAGGAAATGCAATCTAGACAAAATGTCATGGCAGGGCAGACCAGACCCTAAGCCTTGGTTGGCAGCTGGTCTAGGATCGAAGCTCCGACAGGCGGACAATTAGAGCATTGCTTTGCTGATCCGGCAGCTTGCCTTGTTCCAGATGTTTAGGTTGTACCTTTCCTTTGGAGTGAACTAGGCAGGCCGAGAGAGGGATCATGCTGCATGGGCAACACATGATCTCTATATTTTAGCCCAGGCTTTGTGCTATGGTGAGGCAATAACTCCATCCCTAGCCTTAACCGGTCTCGGAATTAAAGCGAGAGGCAACTGTTACGGATTATAAGTCCCTATCAATTGCCGTAGACATGGGGCTCCACGCGTTGCCTCTGACGGTGGGAGACACCTACAGGTGTCACTGATCAGTTACCGCCCGTCTCAAGCTGGGCAGCCCCCGGCCAGTTGGGTGCTGATCCGCCACAGTCTGCCTGCTTCAATGGCTTCTTGGGACTAGGACAAAATCTGAATCGCTGGCTGTAAAACCAATGCACCAGGTACTAATAAAAAGAAAAATAGAAACCTCAAGCTACGGTTTGCAACCTGGAACATAAGAACCATGTGTCCAGAATTTTCCCACTGACTTGACCAATATTGACGATGTGAAGAAAACGGCTGTGATTAATACCGAACTCAATCGTCTTAACATTGATATTGCTGGCCTGCAGGAGACTCGCCTCGCTGAGGAAGGGTCACTCAGGGAAAACAATTACACCATTTTCTTTTTTAGAAGGGTAGAGGGCAGGCAGAAAAAAGACAACATGGTGTTGGTTTTGCAGTGGGAATGATTGAAATTCAAACAGGAGTTTATGAAAGACCATTATCCCTGCGCTTGGCAACCTCTTGTGGTTTTGCCACCGTTATTACTGCATATGCACCGACGCTCGATTCCTCTGATGATGTGAAGGATTCGTTCTATGAGGGGTTAGACTCCGTGATCAAGGCAGTTCCAAAATCCGACTACATTTATATGCTTGGTGATTTCAATGCTCGTGTGGGCAAGGACTCGAGTTCATGGCCAGTGTGCCTTGGAAAATACATCGGTCGCATGAATGAAAATGGGCAAAGGCTGCGGGAGCATTGCACCAGAAATGACCAATGTATTACAAATTCCTTTTTTAAAACAAAAGCGCTGTATAAGGTCACATGGAAACATCCAAGATCCGGCCATTGGCACCAGCTGGACTTTTTCTTAGTCATCACACGGAGACAACATCTGAACCATACATCATTGACTCGAAATTACCACAGTACTGACTGTGATACGGATCATGCTTTGGTTGTTGCAAGAGTTAGACTGAGACCAAAGAGTATCTACACGCTAAACACAAATCTAACCCCAGGATTATTATTATTAACACTCACGATCCTGAAAGTGCTTTCAGTTTCAACAGCAACTTGAAGACGCTTTCACTGATACACCAGAAAATTGTACAGATCATAAGAGGCAGAACTGGTTTGCGGCAAACAGCCAGACTCTGCACCCCTTGATTGATAAGAAGGTAGCTCTCTTAAGAAACAAGGAAGGACCAACGCGTAACACTCTGAGTGAGCTAAAGCAAGCTAGGAAAGATTTGAAAAGGCAGTGTGCAAATGGCTATTGGATCAAGTTATGTGAGTCCATTCAAATCGCAAGTGATAATGGAAACATAAGAAGCGTGTATGAAGGAATAAAGAAAGCCTGTAGTCCAATGATCAAAAGCAGTGCACCATTGAAAACTTTGACTGGATAAATCATAGCTGATAAGAAACAGCAGATGGACAGATGGGTAGAGCACTATTTGGAGCTTTACTCAAGTGACACCAAACTAGCGGATGATGCCCTCAACGCCATAGAGGCTCTACCAACTCTTGACCACCTTGACACACTTCCCACCATAACAGATGTTAAGTGTGCCATAAATGAACTTGCATCTGGCAAGGCTCCAAGTAAGAATTGGATTCCAATAGAGGTTATCAGGATTGGGCAAGACATACTCACCCTACAGATCCACCAGCTAATAGAGCTATGCTGGCGAGAAGGACAAGTCCCACAGGGTTTCAAAGATCCAAGCATCATAACACTGTACAAGAGCAAGGGCGATCGCAGCGACTGCAACAACTATAGGTGTATCTCACTTCTGTGTATTGTTGGAAAAGTATTTGCCAGAATTGTTCTGCGCAGACTTCAAATCCTAGGAGATCAAGTCTACCCCGAATCACAGTGTGGCTCTCGACAAAACCGGTGTACCGTTGATATGATATTCTCATTGCGACAAATGCAAGAAAATGCCGTGAGCAGAATCAACCACTCTTTTTTGCCTTCATCGACCTCACAAAGGCATTTGATTTGGTCAGTCGTGAGGTTCTGTTCAAGGCACTAAAGAAGATTGGTTGCCCACCAACTCTTCTGTCCATTTTGGAATCGTTCCACACAGCTTACTGCCAAAACAAAAGTCCTTGTCTATCAAGCCTGTGCTCTTAGTACTCTTCTTTATGGCAGTGAAGCCTGGACACTCTACCCGAAAATAGTTATTGTAGTTGACGATAGTGTCACAGCTTGTCAGGCGTTCGAAAAACATCACATGTTTCAACTTCACATCGAACAACCAGTAAAACATTATCATCACAACTTTTTTTCAGTTGGGAGTTCACAATAGGCAAAGAACGAACCTGTTCGTACACTGGAACGACTATTACATTGACGACACCGCCACGAGAATCTGTCAGGACTTTCCGTCCAACCGCGAAACTACTGACATCGGACGTTGGCAACGTGAACATTCTATTGTGTTTCGTATCAATCTGTGTGTAGCAAGCCATTGTAACCATTGTAGTTTATTGTTCATTAATACATATAAATCACCAGGTCTGACATCTACATCTGCCAGTTGATCAATTGGTAGAACATTATTGCAGATCTGTGTCGGAGCTGATGGTCTGCCTGGCATTATAATATTTCTTACAAGTGTATTGAAAACCTCTGTATCGGTATCTCCGTATTTATGTATATGAAACTAAGGAACAAGGAACCGGAAGTAATCACACAATGAGGTCCTGTGAGGGATACTATTCACTGCAGAATTAACTTTTCATTTGGGACCGGAATTCGTAAGAGTGCCCCCTAAGCCTAACCCTAATGGGTCATGACATGACAGACAGAACTGACATATAGGTGGAGAGTCATCACTAGACATCATCATTAAAGACATCACGAGGACGTCGCTTATTGCCAGCATACACCTCTGGGAGGTCCGCGAGAAGAGCCGGCTTCTGGACACTTGGACTTCTACTGGGACACTTCTCTGTGAGGTCCGCGCCATCACTTATAAGCCTGGTGGAAATGCCAATGAATCAGTGGTCAAGAGGTGTCCGCCCAGCTGATATATACTTAGGGAGACGAACCCCTCCTTTCATGAACCAGTAGTCCAGGTCAGAAGGATGTTGCTTTTACTGAAAAGTTCAGCATAGAGCCCAGACTTTCCTCCTGATGGGGGCCGTGGTGGCAAGTTGGCGTAACCTCCCGAAACGGGCCGTGGGGTCATTTGGCTTACGTCTTGAAGAAGGGGATCATGCCAGCTTGTCAGTCCTCCCGCAGAGGGAGCCACGGAGCCTGGGATTTACTTCTGAAGAAGAAGCTGTGTTGCAATTTCCCTCAGGGTCCTCACGCCATGCACTCTCCTTCATGAGCTGGGACTCCGTCTCTCCAAGTCGGTCTCAGTATGGGGTGGACACTATTGACCACCCTGTCTATTGGCATTAATTTAGTCATTTTCCTGAATGCACAAGAGTTCGCTATCTGTCTTGACTGTCTTTGTGTGCGTGAGACTGAGCACTTGCGGGTTTGTCCGGAGGGCTATGGTTATTAGAAAACCAGCGACTTACTTAAAACACAACATTTCAAGGGGGGGGGGGGCGTAAGAAGGCCTTAAAACATAAGAAGGCCTGCAACACGTGGTGTTCTGGCGGGTTACTACTACTGCTAGCAATGTCAGAGATACATAACTTCCAACGTCTTTATTCTCCGCTTTATATTGTATTGTGAGTCCATCTAAGCAGGATTCAATTAAGAGAATTGTACCTGTTTTCTATTTTCATCACAATAACCGTATCTTACAGGAAATACTAACAGTATATTATCCTTTACTATTAGTAATAGTAGTAGTAGCAGAAAACTTAAAACTCATTTGCACATTGCACATTTAAAATTCCCTTGGAAGTAATAGTACTTGCAGACTGCGTGGAAGACATCATTGATGATTCAATGGGCAAGACGGCGTTTACCTGCAAAGAGTTGTGGAATGTAATGAGCATGGCAAGGCACAGAGAACACTCTGGTCATCCTCGCACCTGTATTCATCTCCAGTCGTCTTGACTTGTCTTGCCACTGGATTCAGATGGACTCAGGTAAGAGAGTGTGGTCAATGAATTGCGCCTTTCTTCCTCACTATAATCCAATTCATCACGCAAGTCATTCTTCATCCAACTTCATCTATCACCTTCAATCCCTGTAGGATGAGCGAGCGGCAAACTAGTAGGTGTGGGTACGCTGGCAGTCGTAGTATTAAGGCCTGCACACAGGCGGCTCAGGTCATATGGCCGTCTCCTACTGACTGGAGCAGCAGCGGAATTCACCAGCACCCTGAGCGACTGAGCAGCCCTCTATAGGAAAGCACTGCTCACCTCCAAGGCATGAGGAAGGGGCTAGAAAAGGTGCCCTAAACATTGTCTGCTTCATCATTACTTAACCAGCTAGCTGCGTTTGGTAGGTACCCTACAACTGCGGTCGACATCAACCAAAGTAAAAAACAGGTAAAACAAAAAAAGCAAACACCATATTCCCTTAACCATTGGAACTTGGAATGTACGCATCCTACTAGATACAGGTGTGTTGGGCCCAGAGAGACAAACAGCACTGATTGGGAGACAGTTGGGCAGGTACAACATCGACACTGCAGCCTTGAACGAGACACGACTTGCAGAAGAAGACCAAATCAGTGAAGTAAGTGCCAGCTACACATTCTTCTGAAGTGGAAGGAAAAGCGAGGAAAGACGCCATTTCGGTGTGTATTTGCCATTAAGTCAGCCCTGGTTGGCAAACTAGCTGGATTTCCAAAGGCTATAAACGACAGACTTATGACCATTAAGATACCCTTGCTAAACAGAAGGAAGCATGCAACCATTGTGAGCGTTTTTTACTCACTAACCATGGCCAATGAAGATGATGATTGTCTCAAAAACAAACATGCACATCAAACCACCACAGCATCCTCAAGGGGTAAAAGTGCCAAAAAATGCTAAATGTCACCCTCCTGAACAGTAAACAAATGCAGCTGTCATTTGAAAATATGCTGGAAGACCACCTCAAGCCTAGCGCCGCAGCTAAACAAGATGTGGAAACAGAGTGGATAGCTCTAAGGGACATAATTTACAACACTGCTATGGAAATGCAGGGTCCCAACCCCCCCCCCCCCCCCCCCCCCCCCCCCCAGAAACATGCAGACTGGTTCGATGAAAATTCAGAAGACATCAATCAATTACTGGCCAAGAAATACCTTCTTTACA
This sequence comes from Cepaea nemoralis, assembly GCA_014155875.1. NCBI lineage: Eukaryota > Metazoa > Mollusca > Gastropoda > Stylommatophora > Helicidae > Cepaea > Cepaea nemoralis. Next base: position 690,463 of record JACEFZ010006511.1, on the reverse strand, counting down.
AGGAATATTTGAACGACCCAAAGTCAACATAAAAAAAGATGCCTTAAATAACATCAGGAGAGTCACGAAGCAGAAACTTTGGCACATGCAGAACTCCTGGCTGAGTAACAAGCTGATCATATTCAAGGTTTTGCTTAAAGACATGATAAGAAATACTTGTATGTCTCGCTAAAAGCGGTCTATGGCCCTACGTCACCAGGCATAGTTCCCCTACATAGTGCAGTTGGAGGAACACTTGGTCACCGATAAGAAAGAAATCCTCCAATGCTGGGTACATCATTTTAACAACATCTTAAATGCAACCTCCTCCATCGATGATGAAACCATCAACTGCCTTCCTCAAGTCCCCACTAATGATACTCTTCCTGACTTGCCAACCATAGTGGAAATATACAAAGCTATCCGGCCACTCTCCAGCATTAAGGCCCCTGGTTCTGACTCAATCCTGGCAGAGATCTACAAAGCAGGTGGATGGGTTCTAATACGGCAGCTTCGCCAAGTATTTACAGACATATAGGTGAACAAAACCATTCCGCAAGATTTCAAGAACACGTCAATAGTCCACCTATACAAACAAAGGAAACCGCCAATCCTATGACAAACACTGAGCATCTCCTTAGTCTCAATTGCAGGAAAAATACTCACCAGAATTTGTCCCAATCGCTTCACAGCCCATCTCGACAAAGGTCTTCCTCCTGACAGTCAATGTGGCTTCAGAAAAGAACGAGGAAAATGATTTTCGCTGTAAGGCAGCTGAAAGAGAAATGTCAGGGAGAGAACTCTGAAATGTTCTCCACTTTCATTGATCTTACCAAGGTTTTTGATACAGTCAACAGAGAAGTACTTGAAGATTATGGCAAAATATGACTGTCCAGGAAAGTTTGTCCAAATAGTGCGGTTATTTTATTATGGTATGCAGGCAAGAGTACAGAAAATTTGGAATTGTCTGAGCTCTTTCCTGCCACCAATGGAGTGAAGCAAGACTGTGTCCTGGCACCAACACTGTTCAACCTCAAGTTTTCAGCTATGCTGACAAATGCCTTCGAAAATAACGACATTGGAATAGACAATAGAATGCCGCACGGATGGAAAGTTATTGAATCTCAAAAGGCTAAAAGCTAAAACCATTACTACCGCTCACACAGTCAGAGAGCTACTGTTTGCTGATGACTGCGCTCTATATGCCAACTCAGAGGCAGACACAACGTTTCAGCTTTCTCATATGTCTGTACCAACTTGGGCTCAATATCAACTTGGAGAAGACTGTAGTACCAGCCAGCTCAAGGGATTAATCACACTGAGCCAAATATCAAAGTGAATGATCATAGACTAAGCGTTGTGGACAAATTCACCTAGCATGGCAGCACTGTGTCACAACTAATGATGGAGTGAATGCAAGAATCTCCAAGACCAGCACGGTTTTCGGCAGACGGTACAATAATGTGTGGGACAGAAATGGAATAACTCTGTAAACAACTCTGAAAGTCTACAAAGCAGTTGTATTATCCACACTGCTATATGCTTGTGAAACCTGGACTGTTTACCAGTAAAACACGAGGAAATAAAACCACTTCCACACAGGCTGCCTTAGGAATCTATTGAAGACTAAATGGCAAAACAAGATCCCAGACACTGAAGTCCTAGAAAGAGCGTCCATGCCCAGTATCCACACTATACTAATTAAGAATCAGATTCGCTGGGCTGGTCACCTGACTCACATGCCAGAGCACAGATTCTCTAAACAAATTTTTTACAGCGAACTGCACTGTGGTTAATGCTCCCAAGGTGGCTGAAACACTTTAAAGAAACTCTGAAGATCTCACTAAAAGCTTTTGGAATTCATCCGACACTTGGGAGACTGCTGCCAGAGACTGAAATTTGTGGCGTACATCATTACGCAAAGGTGTAGTCACTTGTGAAGCAAACAGGACTGCAAGAGCTGTGAAAAAATGTAGCTAGTCGAATTTCTAACACAATTAGATCCGAAACCGGAAATAAAATTATGTGCCTGCACAGAAGGATCCCTTGCGTCCCCAAGAAAGGCTATGAAAAGACCATGCATGTTTATGACATCATCCATTCATTTAAATATCACATGACAATAACAAACACCATCTTATTTCTGCAGAATAGGTCAGTTTAACATTATGTGCATAGCAACTGGTTGAAATTATCTTGTCTTTGAAATAATTTCAATTATTTGTCATACGGTAGGTACTTTTATTTTTATAGAGCTTGTTTAATTAGTTTTAACATAATTTTAGATGGATTTTCAAATTCTGCACTCACTGTTATATATATTTGGAAAATTTCATCGCCAATCGTCTTTAATTTGTGGTAGAAAAAAACTATTTTGCGGAGATGTTGTTCCATGTTTGCAATTGGACATCCAATGTCGGCGCTGCGCATATCGATCGGACTAGCGGTTATACTTTTTACACTTAAAACGTGCATTTGAACTAATATAGTTAACGAGAATACAAGATTAAAGGTTATTAATAATTTATCTGTATACTTTTACTATTTTATCATTTAACATGACTGAGCATATATTTGAAGTCAATTTTCATATCCGTCTATGACTTGTTTGAGTCAATCTCGCACGGACTGACAGTTCACTCAGTACAATTTATTTCTTCTTCTTCTTCTTCTTCTTCTTCTTCTTCTTCTTCTTCTTCTTCTTCTTCTTCTTCTTCTTCTTCTTCTTCTTCTTCTTCTTCTTCTTCTTCTTCTGCGTTCATCCGGAGTTTCTTTTTTTTTTCGGATGTGACTGCGGTGTGCCTGTTTACAGCAGAGCTGCGTTCTTGCACCGTTAGGCCGACACATCTGACTTCTGCGGGCATTTGTTGACCGGGTTAACCTTCCCGGGCAATTTATTTTAAAAGTAACTGTAAATGAGTAAATACTGTTAGATTAGTAATTTTTATATCTGCAGCATTTGTATTGTAATTTTGCATCTCTCATTATTGTTCATCAATGGTGGTGTCTGTTGGAGACTTTTTCTAAGTGGACCCCATCATACTCAAAAAATGAATTTTCATTGCAACATCATGGCTGATAATTTTTGAAGACTAGATGTTTTGATGGTGGATGTGAAGCTTGGACAATGAGCAGCCAGGCTGAAAAACATCTGATGGCTGTAGAAATGTGGTTTCTGAGGAAAATGCAAAGAATACCATGGACAGCCAGAAAGACCAATGAACAAGTCCTTCAAGAAACAAATGAAGATCGTAAACTGATCAGAGACATTAGACGTAGACAGTCACAATTTTTTGGACATGTTATGAGAAGAAATGGTTTGGAGAACTTGGTGACAACTGGTAAGATCGAGGGAAACAGACCAAGGGGAAGACCTAGAAACAAGTATCTGGATGGCTTGGCCTTGTGGCATGGTCGAGACAGAAACACGGAACTGATCCACGACTCTGGTGATCGAGTGAGATGGCAGAACATGACCGCCCACGCTTACCGGCATGGCACATGATGGATGGATGGATGGATGTTTTAACATTAATGTTGCATTACTTTGATCATGATTTTCTAATTGGGTATTTGCTAATGAGTACCACCACAGCTATAGAGGCCTTGAGAAACCATATCCAGCGGCACCTCAATGAAGCCCGTTATGACAATTCTAAGCAGAGATATTGAGTGTTGTGATCTTGAACAAAGAAATACTTCAGGAATCTGCTCACTGAGCTTCTTGCTACTATAACTTTTTTGGTTCTTAAACGAACATCTTAGCAACCCTACATTATTGCGATCTTAATAGTGAGACTTAACTGCTCATGTCAACTATAATTAGTAATTAATGAATATAATTAATTGGTGGCCATTTTTAATTTATAATTAGGTTGCGTGCCAGTACTATCGAAACCGGGAAGTACTGGTTAGGTCTGTAGCATCATTCCGCATAATAAACGATATAGCTTTGCCAGGTTGTTAAAGCTAACATTAAGAATGTACATGGTAATTAATGAATAATAACTAATTGGCGGCCATTTTTAATTGCTAATTAGGTAAAAATAAAAATATATGACACGAGCAGTTAGGCTTCTCTACCCCAATCACGATGATGTATGGTTTAGATCTTCGTTTGAAAAAAAAAATACAAGTTACATTAGTAAGAAAACAAATTGTGATCAATTCAACTATCACTTTGACTTGGACACGAAGGAAATATGCTCAGTGAACAGATTCCTGAGAATTTCTTTGCTTAGGATCACGACACTGAAATAAAATAATGATATGCATATCTTCGCTTGGAATTTACATACAGGCATCATTGAGGTAGCGATGGATTTGAGACATGTCAACATGATAAGGATGCTTGAAGATCTACAAATTGATGTAAAAGATCTTAGACTTGTAAAAAACATATATTGGAAACAACAAGCTGCCATAAGAGTTGATAATGAAGTAAGCCAATATCAGCCTATTAAAAGGGGTGTGAGACAGAGATGTGTAATGTCTCCAGATCTGTTTTCCCTGTACAGTGAAAGTATTTTCAGAAATATTGAAGATATGGAAGGAATCAACATTGGGGGAAAATGCATCAATAACATTAGATATGCAGATGATACAGTCTTGATTGCAGACAATGAATAGGACCTGCATAATTTAGTAGATGCGATTGTTACACACAGTGAACAAGTAGGGTTAGAATTAAATTGTAAAAAGACACAGATTATGGTTGTCACTAGGAAGGACGAAATACCACAATGTAATATACAAGTAAATGGGAATATTCTTCAACAAGTGAGTAGGTACAATTATCTCGGAACAGTAATAACATCTGATGGGAGATGTCTTGAAGAGATTAGAACAAGAATCGCCATGGCAAAAGTAGCCTTTAGCAAGATGAAAAACATATTGACCAATAAAAAGATGTCAATTGAAACGAGAAAAAGAGTGTTGAGATGCTACATAGAACCTGTACTTTTATATGGATGTGAAGCGTGGACAATGAGCAGTCAGCCTGAATAACATCTGATGGCTGTAGAGATGTGGTTTCTGAGGAAAATGCAAAGAATACCATGGACATCCAGAAAGACCAATGAACAAGTCCTTCAAGAAACAAATGAAGATCGTAAATTGATTAGAGAAATTAGACGTAGACAATCAAAATTGTTTGGGCATGTTATGAGAAGAAATGAATTGGAGAATTTGGTGACAACTGGTAAGATCGAGGGGAACAGACCAAGGGGAAGACCTAGAAGCAAGTACCTTGATGGCTTGGCCTTGTGACATGGTAGAGACAGAAACACGGAGCTTATCCACGACTCTGGTGATCGATTGAGATGGCAGAACATGACCGCCCACGCTTACCGGCATGGCACATGATGGATGGATGGATCTATCTGTGGTGGTCTTATTAGCAAACACTCAATTTGGAAAACATTATCAGTTAGAATACCTTAAAAACAAAAAAGGCTGGGCAGAAAACCCACTGCAGGAGATACTGAAACCGAGGTCCTCCTCCTGGAACGTAATTACTAACAAACCGTAAAGCTTTGCCCACTTGTCAAAGAACATTGTGAGCCTAAATTTTAAATAGGCCTTATTAGCCATTCTTAGAACTCACGGCACCAAATTTTCAACCCCACTGGATGAAGTGAATGGTCATCATAATTCTTGACTAGGGTTGCCAGATGTCCGGCAAAGAGAGGACATGTCATCCTTTTTTTAGCCCAATGTCCTCCGTCTGGCAGGCAAAGCTAAAAACCTTTAAAATGTCCGGCTTTTCTTATATTTTATGTTATCATTGTTTATGTATTGTTGTTACAACTTACAATGTATCTACACTCTACAGTGTGTTTACATTGTTTATTAAAACCCATTCATCATCATCATCATCATCAAGTGCCCTTGCCAACCTGGCGTAGGCATTCATGGCTCTCCACAGATCTCGGTCTTTGGTTTTCTGGATCAACTCTGCTGCTGATATTCCTCCGTGCCACCGTCTCAATCCATCCAGCATAATTTCTCTTGGTCTGCCTCTGCCTCTCTTCCCCTCGATCTTTCCAGTTGTCACGATGTTCTCCAATGCCTCTCTTCTCATTACATGACCAAAGAAAGCTGTTTGTCTCTTTCTTATTGTTGTATATAGTGTTCTAGTTTCATTAGCCTGTTTCAGGCAGTCGTTGTTAGTTACTCTGGCAGTCCAAGGAATTCGCAACATTCGTCTCAGGAACCACATCTCTGTTGCTTCTAATTTCTTCTTAATGTGTTCATTTACATTCCAAGATTCACTGCCATACAGCAAAACTGGTTCTACATAGCATTTCAGCACTCTCTTTCTTACATTCAGTGATAGTGACTTATTGCATAAGATACTCTTCATTTTCTGAAATGCGGCCTTTGCTTGCCCTATTCTGCTCTTAATCTCTGTTGTACATCTTCCATCTGATGTTATAAATGACCCTAGGTATCTAAAATTATCCACTTGGTTAAGAATTTGTCCTTCTATTTATATGTCACATTTTGGTGTCACCATTTTCTTTGATATCACCATTGTTCCTGTTTTCTTGATATTCAAGGAGAGTCCTTTCCTTGCACTCTCTGTTACTACAGTGTCCAACAATTTTTGTAGGTCTCTTGATTTATCTGCTACCAATACTGTGCCATCTGCATAGTTTATATTATTTATTTTATAACCTCCAACTAGTATTCCTGGCATTTCTTTGATCTCTCTCATTATTACTTAGCTAAATAGTGAGAAGAGATCCGGTGACAAGATACATCCCTGTCGTACTCCTAGCTTTATGTGTTCGTAACTATCCACTTTATTTCCAATTTTAATTGCTGCTACTTGGTTCCAGTAAATATTCTTTATTATTCTAAAATCTTTCCCACCAATGTTGATATCTTCCAACATTTTAATCAGTTCATCATGTTTTACTTTATCAAATGCCTTAATATAATCTATGAAGCATAAATATATGTCTTTCTGTTTCTCTATTGACCTTTCTATTAGTGTCCGTAATATATATATATATATATATATATATATATATATATATATATATATATATATATATATATATATATATATATATATATATATTTGGGCCCTTCCCCCCCCCCCCCCCCCGCCCCACAAATCCATACTGTTCTTCATTAATTTCCATTTTTATTTTCTTTCTGGTTCTTCTCATTATGATTCTGAGCAGAAGCTTAGTGATATGGTTTATGAGGTTAACCCATTGCTTAATAATATTTATGTAATTTTCCTATTTATACCAAATGTGAAACATCAATTTTAGCAGAGACGTAACTTAAAATTGTTTTTTTTTTTTTAATATGTAATTTTTGCCCTCTATGTTTATGAAAATAGCTTCTACAAAGAGAAATTGCAAATTCTCGAACACTATGAAAAATACGTTTCTATGCTTCGTTGAAGGACGCAACGAGAATGAGGCAAAGTGTACGATTTGCAATAGTTTCTTGTCCGTTGCTAACAAAGGAACTACTGACTTGGAGCGCCATGTTGATAGTGAGAGAAATAGACCGAACACCACAGAAACCACACATGCTGCGAAAAATTCACTCAAGGATTGCTTCGCTCGATGCACGAAACTCCATGGCATCCATGCAGATCTTGAGTAGAAACTCCTCGTTTTACATCTTGGCACACAATCTGCACGCAAGAGATGAATAAATCCATCTCTTACACGAAAAAGTTAACGATCACAAAAACAACACGACCATACGTCGCCATCTTGAAACCGGAAGCTCGCAGGTAAGGCTACGGTGGAGGGTGGACGCGCCATGGACCAGGCTGACATTCTGAATGCTCTACGAGAAGTAAGACTTTTGCGAGAACCAAGTGATGGCCGTGAATCTACAACCATGGCAAGACTGCGAAAACAGCAAATAAAAAGAGAGGTGGCCAAACAAGAACACTACGCAGGAAGCCAAAGAAGACTGATAAACCAACATAGAACTGGTGTCGTCCCCGGGAAGGATAACCCGGTCAACAAATGCCCGCAGAAGTCGGATGTGTCAGCCTAACGGCGCAAGAACGCAGCTCTGCTGTAAACAGGCACAACGCAATCACGTTGTCAAAGAAACAAACAAACCTACGTCGCAATATGAACCACCAGGACACTAACCAACGCCACATGGCCGGGTTGCTCCAAGGTGGAAAGTTTTTTTTTTTTTTCCTCAAATGGTCTTCGGACACTCACTCTACAGATCCACCAGCTAATAGAGCTATGCTGGCGAGAAGGACAAGTCCCACGGGATTTCATAGATTCAAGCATCATAACACTGTACAAGAACAAGGGCGATCGGAGCGACTGCAACAACTATAGGGGTATCTCACTTCTGTGTATTGTTGGAAAAGTATTTGCCAGAATTGTTCTGCGCAGACTTCAAGTCCTAGGAGATCAAGTCTACCCCGAATCACAGTGTGGCTTTCGACAGAACCGGTCTACCATTGATATGATATTCTCATTGCGACAAATGCAAGAAAAATGCCGTGAACAGAATCAACCACTGTTTATTGCCTTCATCGACCTCACAAAGGCATTTGATTTGGTCAGTCGTGAGGGTCTATTCAAGGCACTAAAGAAGATTGGCTGCCCACCAACTCTTCTGTCCATTGTGGAATCGTTCCACACAGGCATGAAGGGTATAATCAAGTTTGATGGTGCAACTTCTGAAGAATTTGAAATCAAGAGTGGAGTTAAGCAAGGTTGTGTACTAGCTCCCACCCTCTTTGGAATATACTTTTCACTTCTACTGAAATATGCCTTTCGTGATCAGGATGGTGGTATATACATTCACTCACGCTCAGATGGCGGCCTTTACAATGCTCAAAGATTGAAGGCCAAGACAAAAATTAGGAGGGTACTGATCAGAGAGTTGCTTTTTGCAGATGATGCTGCAGTAACGACCCACTCTGAGGAAGAATTGCAATGTCTACTGTCTGCATCCTCCAATGCTTGTTCTGAATTTGGTTTAACAATTAGCAAAAAGAAGACACAGATTATGTCACAAGGTGCACATGGAGTACCATCAATCTTTATTGACGACGCCGAACTAGAGATGGTAAACCATTTTACATATCTAGGATCAGTGGTAAATAGCAAATTATCCCTAGATCAGGAAATCAACATCCGGATTGGTAAGGCAGCAACAACAATGAACAGGTTAACAAAAAGAGTCTGGGAGAACAGGAAGCTTACTGCAAAAACAAAAGTCCTTGTCTATCAAGCCTGTGTCCTTAGTACTCTTCTTTATGGCAGTGAAACCTGGTCAACTTACTCACACCAAGAGAAACATTTAAACAGCTTTCATATGCGGTGTCTGCGAAGAATTCTTGGTATTAAGTGGCAAGACAAAATCACAAATACTGAAGTATTGGAAAGATCAGGTTGTGTGACAGTTTATTCCATGCTCAGTCTTCGTAGACTTAGATGGATAGGACATCTTAGGAGGATGGATGATGGTAGAATACCAAAGGACATCTTTTTTGGTGAATTACAGATGGGTAAGAGATCTCAGGGTCGGCCTCTACTACGATACAAAGATGTGTGTAAGCGGGACATGATTGATACAGGCATTGATAATGCACATTGGGAGCAAGTCGCCGCTGAACGTGTTGCATGGAGGGCAAACATCAGAAATGGAATAAAGACAAAGGAGAAAATTATTGCAGATAAGTCACACACCGAGCGTTTGAGTCGTAAGATGGTGCATGATGGTGGAAATGACCACGTGTTCACATGCACCCACTGTGAACGGAGATTTACAGCACAAATTGGCCTTATCAGTCACATGCGCTACCGCCATAGGTAAAAGTTATTATGCCTTTGTAAAGCACAAACTATCGTCTGTCAAGACGGCAAGGTGCCAATGGAATGGTATTTCATGTTTCAATCTTTCGACAGATGCTAGCAATCACAGTTCGCAGCAAATATTTCCGATCGTTGTTCAATACTGTGACTGGAAAGCAGATGGAATCCAAACTAAGATTCTCGAGTTAGACAACACATTAAATGAAACCTCAGAAACTATACCACAGTATATTTTGAGAACACTCCAAAAACATGATTTGTACTCCAAATGTGTTGCTTTTGCTGGTGACAATGCCAATGTGAATTTTGGAGGCATTAACAGAAGAGAAGGTAACAATATATTCTCGCATTTGAAGGAAGCCTTGAGCAAGCCATTAGTAGGTGTTGGATGTTCTGCGCATGTTCTGCACAACTACATCCAACACGGCGCAGATTTAATGCTGATTGACATTGAATCTATTGTCTTTAAGATATTCAATTACTTTTTTCTTACACTGTCTGAACAGAAACTTTAAAGGACTTTTGTAACTATGTCAACATTAACTATCAGCAACTACCCTATCACTCTAAAACTAGATGGCTCAGTTTGTTTCCAGCTGTTGAAAGGCTGTTGAGGCTGTTTACTGCTTTGAAAGAATATTTTCTTTCTGTAAACCAGCCATCTGCTATGATTTAAAAAAAAATGTGTGAATGATTTTTCAGAAGTTTACTTTTGGTTTGTGCATTCTTTGATATCTGTCTTCCTATCTATATTTAGACCACTGAAAAAGAAGAAACACCAGTGTTACAGGCTATGAGCCTTCTTCACACAACCTTGGAAATTTTTAAAGGCAGATTGAAGGAGACATTTATTTCACCGAAAGTCAGGGAGGTGTTGAGAAAGTGGTTGAGACGAAGAGTGTAATAGTTTTATGGCATACGTTAGGTTGGTGTATGAAGCATGCATAAGTTACTTATAAAAGTGGTTGAAACCTTTTGATGAATTTCAGTGCTTTGGTTGGATGTACTTAAATAAAATCAAAGACTGTACTGTTGATGACCTTTTGACTTGTATATTGCACTTGAAAGAGAAGGGTATTATTGTAGATGATGTGCAATATTAATTGTTTGACCAATACCGCAATCTTAAATCATTTGTGCAAGACAAGAATAAACAGTTTTTTTTAAAGACTCTTACATGAACAGTGGAGTTTATTTTTCCAAAGTTGCCCAAATGCATGTTGCTTTACAGAGTTACTTAAAATTTGTGAAGTATTCTTCTGTATCCCTGGACACAATGGCAATGTGGAAAGGGTGTTCTCCTTGAATGCTCAATGGACAAAGTAAAGGACCAGACTCTTACTCGACTTTTTAAGTAAAAGTAAAGGCAAAGGGCATCATTCTCACAAAGTGTAGGCAGTTCCATCGTGCCATTACCCGAAATTAAAACGGAAGTGATGTACGGAGTCATTCCGCGATGATCCATGTTGTCCCGCACAACGCTATCTAATTTACCATGCATTCTTTTGATGTCATTCATTCATTCAAATCTAATTTACCATGCATTCTTTTGATGTCATTCATTCATTCAAATCTAATTTACCATGCATTCTTTTGATGTCATTCATTCATTCAAATCTAATTTACCATGCATTCTTTTGATGTCATTCATTCATTCAAATCTAGTTTACCATGCATTCTTTTGATGTCATTCATTCATTCAAATCTAATTTACCATGCATTCTTTTGATGTCATTCATTCATTCAAATCTAATTTACCATGCATTCTTTTGATGTCATTCATTCATCCCAAATCTAATTTACCATGCATTCTTTTGATGTCATTCATTCATTCAAATCTAATTTACCATGCATTCTTTTGATGTCATTCATTCATTCAAATCTAATTTACCATGCATTCTTTTGATGTCATTCATTCATTCAAATCTAATTTACAATGCATTCTTTTGATGTCATTCATTCATTCAAATCTAATTTACCATGCATTCTTTTGATGTCATTCATTCATTCAAATCTAATTTACCATGCATTCTTTTGATGTCATTCATTCATTCAAATCTAGTTTACCATGCATTCTTTTGATGTCATTCATTCATTCAAATCTAATTTACCATGCATTCTTTTGATGTCATTCATTCATTCAAATCTATTTTACCATGCATTCTTTTGATGTCATTCATTCATTCAAATCTAATTTACCATGCATTCTTTTGATGTCATTCATTCATTCAAATCTAGTTTACCATGCATTCTTTTGATGTCATTCATTCATTCAAATCTAGTTTACCATGCATTCTTTTGATGTCATTCATTCATTCAAATCTAGTTTACCATGCATTCTTTTGATGTCATTCATTCATTCAAATCTAATTTACCATGCATTCTTTTGATGTAATTCATTCATTCAAATCTAATTTACCATGCATTCTTTTGATGTCATTCATTCATTCAAATCTAATTTACCATGCATTCTTTTGATGTCATTCATTCATTCAAATCTAATTTACCATGCATTCTTTTGATGTCATTCATTCATTCAAATCTCACGTGACAAGAACACACGCCTAATATTCCGTGCACGGCGATTGGTTGAAATCATAGCGACCTTTCATATAAATAAAGATATATTTTATACTTACTGTAATTAAATTTTTTTTTTTTTTTGCGCTGTTTATAGAAAATAATAAATTATAGATGTATTTTTGAATTCTGCATACAATTTTAAATATATCTGGAAAGTTTCATCGCCGATTTTGCTGAAATTGTGGATGAAAACCAACATTTTCTGCAAAGCGTGCCTTTGTGAATGGGGTAACGCAAGGCCATGTGCCATGGCGACTGTGCATGCGCATATTGATCGGAATGGCATGTACACTTTCACTTTTCAACACTCAAAACGTGCAATTTGACCTACTAAAGTTAAAGAGAACACAAGTTTAAAGATTATTAATAATTTATTTGTATACTTGTCCTATTTTTTAATCAATTAACATAACGGAACATATTTTTGAAGTCAGTTTTCATAATCCGCCAATGACCCGTTTGGTTGAGGCGACTTCGCACGCGGAGAAAAATGGAAATGGCACACTGAACCATACTTAATTGTTTTTTTTTTTTTTTTTTTTTTTTTTTTTTTTTTTTTCTGGCGCTTTCAATAGAAAACCCCCCTCTGCCGTGCGTCCACCTTGACGAGGTAGAGGGGCTTGAGCGTTCCAATGACCCCAAGAGCTATGCCGACGGTAGCACAGCTACTGGTAGGGTCACCCATGTCGGACAGGTCAAGGGCGAGGGACCAGACCAAGCGACGTACAAACCTGCTGCCTTGTAGGTAGACTGGGGACAGTCAAAGGCTAGGGAAAGCATCCCAAAAAATGCTTGTCGAAATCGGATGTACTGAGCCACAGGCTTGACAAAGAAGTGCAACGTAACTTTATCATTTCATGATGCCACAGATGAAAATAAATCGTTATGGTGCTAATCCCGTGAAGTCCCATCAGGCGGTGATAGTGCCGGGCCCCCTGCCTCGAGGGGGTCCACCCATGACTACTGGTGGTCACCTTCCCCTGTGCTGTGGAGTCAAGGCACAGAGGAGTAGGTTAAGAGCTATTGACCAAACATCCGGGACTCTCAACATACTACAATGGAATGCCGAAGGAGTTTATAACAAGAAAGCCTCCCTAACACAGCGTCTTCATAAAGATAGAATAGATGTGGCATGCATTCAAGAGACACACCTCAACGCCAATCGCACATTTTCAGTCGAGGGATATCAGGCCACACGTTTCGACCGCGAAGGACACAAAGGAGGAGTTGTAATACTTACACGAAATACAATACCTTGCAGCGAAGTATCTGTGATCTCTGACAACCAAACGGAAATTATAGGTGTTGATATAATGATAAAGGACATGAAAATAAGAATTTACAATCTGTATAGCCCGGCAGATAAGGATCTTACACTCTCAAACATGGAAATAACTGACACAAATTGCATTGTTGTCGGAGACTTTAATAGCCGCTCAGAAAGATGGGGATACCCAGATACTGACAAAAGAGGAGATGAAGTGGAGGACTGGGAAATAGACTCAAATCTCCATCTACTCAACAAAGCGAATGACACACCGAGCTTCTACTCCAGAAGATGGATTACCACTTCTACTCCAGACTTAGCTTTCTGCACAGGAGACATCCTCCACAAAATCGATCGCCATGTGCTTGACCAATTAGCAGGTAGTGACCACAGACCAATCAAGCTTGTAATAAATATGGAGTATGTTCCACAGGAGCAAAAGCCTTTGCCTCGCTGGAATTACAAACGAGCAGATTGGGACAGATTTTCCATACTAACAGACAAATATTGTGAAAACATAAATACACGATATGGCAACATGAAGCAAATGGTGGAAAGTCTAAACAGAGCAATAATACAGGCGGCCACTGAGTCTATTCCAAGAGGAGCGAGGAAAAATTACAAACCATACTGGACTGAGGAACTACAAATTTTGGAGGACAAAGTTGAAGATGCTAGGAAGACCGCAGAGAGAGAACAAACAACTGAAGCGAACATCTCTCTCAAAGCCATCTCAGCAAAATATAAAAGAACAGTAAATCAAACAACAAGAGATTGTTGGAGGAAAAAAACAGAAAACCTGAATTTTGACAGGGATGGAAACAAACTATGGAAACTAGTGAAAGCCATGAACAATGAAGGACCTAGAAACAAACAAATAACAATTAAACAAGGAAATGCCTTGCTTACAGGAAAAAAGGCTGCAAATGCACTAATGGAACACTATGCCAGTGTAAACCACATTGATATTACAGCCGAACAGAAGAAAGCAATCAAAGATAAACAGATACATCATAGATATACAGAGACAGCAGCAGAATATATGATGGCAAATCTAACAATGGAAGAAATGGAACAGGCAATGAATACCCTAAAAAAGAAGAAATCACCAGGAAAGGATGGAATCACAAATGAAATGCTAATAGGACTAGGCACTAAGGCAAAAAAGAAACTACTAGCAGTCCTAAATTACAGCTGGAAGAGGGGAATAGTCCCACAGGCATGGAAGGAAGCTATACTAATACCAGTCCCAAAGAAAGGAAAAGACCTGGAAGAACCAAATGGCTATCGACCTATCAGTCTTCTTAGCTGTGTAGGAAAATTAATGGAACGCATTATCAATGGCAGGCTAACATGGCATCTGGAAGAAAACCAACTCTTAACACCTCACCAAGCAGGATTCAGAAAGTACAGATCCACTGAAGATCAAATAACCTATATAGCTCAGGAAATAGAGGATGCCTTCCAAGAGAAAAAGCACACACTAGCGGTCTGGATAGATTTAGAAAAAGCATTTGATAAAGTATGGAAGGAAGGACTGAAAGTAAAACTGCAAAAAATGCATGTTTGTGGGAAAATGTACAAATGGATCAGCCACTACCTTGAGAACAGAACTGCCAGGACAAAAGTACAAGGACAAACCAGCAAAATGATGCTGTTGGAGCAAGGTGTCCCCCAAGGAGGAGTTCTTTCACCAACATTATTCCTAGCATATATAAACGACATCACGGAAAATTTTCCAGCCAGAGTACACACATCATCCTTTGCAGATGACCTAGCTATATGGACATCTGAAGAATATATTAGTACAGCTAACAGCAGAATACAGCAAGCCCTATTAGCGCTAGAGGACTGGTCAAAATCATGGCTAGTGAAGATAAGTGAGGAGAAAACAACATGCACAGTATTCTCCCTCTCAACTAAAACTCAGCAACCTAAGCTGGTATTGAATGGAAAAATATTGCGCCATGAAGAAAATCCAAACTATCTAGGAGTCACTTTTGATCGTCGCCTGACATGGAAGACACAGGTTGAGAAAAATCGAACAAGAGCAAGGCAAAGAATGGCAATCATGAAAAAGCTTGCTGGTACAACGTGGGGAGCAGATGAGAAAGTTCTCAAGAAGTTATATACTGGACGGGTGAGGCCAGTACTGGAATATGGCATTGCAGCTTGGGCAACAGCAGCTAAGTCAAACTTTAACAAAATAAGCAGAGTCCAAAATCAAGGAATGCGAATCATAACTGGAAGCCTGAAGACAACGCCTATTAATGAACTAGAAAAGATCACTTGTTTACAACCAATGCAGGATAGAAGAGATAGCAGAGCCCAGCAACAAGCTGAAAAATTTAGAAGATTGACAGACCACCCTATGTATAAAAGGTTTAGTGGTTTTGGAAAGGGAAGACTGAAGCGTAGCAACTTTGTAGAAACTGCAAAACGAAAGATTAGGGCAGATCCCATACTTAACATATCAACAGTCAAACCCATTTACAATGCAGACAAGTTCCCAGCTTGGAGACAGCAGCTACTGCCTGAGATGATAGAAAACATTCCTGGTATTGAGAAAAAGAACACTCAGCATGAAACCGAAAGAAGAGAAATAACCCTAAACTACATAAAAGAACATTACCCAAGCAGCAATTGGACCCATGCATATACAGATGGATCAGCCAAAAATTCAGTAGAGAATGGAGGAGGAGGAATTCTCCTAAATTTAAAAAATGGAGTGAAAAAAACACATTCAGTGGCAACTGGAAAGTTTTCAAGTAACTTCAAAGCGGAGGTAGAGGCTCTGAAAACTGCAGCAGAAATGCTCTTGATGGAGGAAAATAAAGAGACGCAAATAGCTATCTTTACAGATGCAAAGTCAGCTGTCTCAATACTGAAGAGCAATTACAGCACAGAAATAGCTGACCTAAGAGCAGCACTCCATGGTCTATGCCAGAAATCCAAAAAAGTTGTAATACAGTGGATACCATCACATTGCAGTATACCTGGAAATGAAGAGGCTGACAGACTGGCAAAAGAGGGTGGACGACTACCACAGCCTGACATAGACATAACCTATAACGAGGCAAAGAGGTTGATAAAAAGCACTTATAGAACCAAATGGGAATCAGAGCATCCAGGTCACCAGAAGGATGATGCATATTACAAACTCGACCGAAGAGAACAA
Organism: Cepaea nemoralis; assembly: GCA_014155875.1. Classification (NCBI taxonomy): domain Eukaryota; kingdom Metazoa; phylum Mollusca; class Gastropoda; order Stylommatophora; family Helicidae; genus Cepaea; species Cepaea nemoralis. Next base: position 673,632 of record JACEFZ010006511.1, on the reverse strand, counting down.
GTAGCAATCTTCAGACTCCGCACATGGACATAACAGGCTGAAATACCACTTGTTCAATAAACTAAAGATAGGAGATACCGATGAATGCAATTGTGGAACTGGTAAAATGACAGCTAAACATTTGCTGCAGGAGTGCCCAATATATGCAGAACAGAGAAAGATATTTTGGCCCACACCTGCTTCATTTGAGGACAAGCTCTATGGAGATATCAACAAGCTCAAGTTGACTGCAGCTTACTTTAACTACATTCAGGTTGACATTTAAAGGTGCATGAAGAAGTATTTAGACAGCCGCACTTCATACCACAGGTATGTCGGTTACAAAAGCGCCCCAGAGGCATGAAATGGAATATTGCTTGGATAGCAAATCCATTACGTGGAAAGTCCGAACCAAAAGCTCACTGTGTGGGCTTCATAAAAGGTGGAAAAAGTGTCCCAGTGGCACGAAATGGAATATTGCTTGGATAGCAAATCCATTATGTGGAAAGTCCGAATCGAAAGCACACTGTGTGGGCTTCATAAAAGGTGGAAAAAGTGTCCTAGTGGCACGAAATGGTGGAAAGTCCGAATCGAAAGCTCACTGTGTGGATGTCATCTGCAGACTGCATACTTCTGGTTTCCGGAAGAACAGCCTATGGTGAATGGAAGGCCCAATATACGGAAGTGAGGCTAAGCAGCCATGTGCAGGACGTGACGATTCCTTGGGTGAGCCCAGTACCAGAGCGCTGTGTGTTGGCTCTGCAAGTATGGAAGCCTCCTTGGATGGCGGGGAATGCCCATGGTCTGCCCCTGCCTTCCCTTGAGGGCTGACCAGGATGTCTTTGGCTGTTCTATATGGGCCAGCTGGGATGGGGGATAACACCACAACAGTGAGAGCCAAACGTCCTAAGAAACCCCCGGGAAGGTTAACCCGGTCAACAAATGCCCGCAGAAGTCGGATGTGTCGGCCTAACGGCGCAAGAACGCAGCTCTGCTGTGGACAGGCACAACGCAATCACGTCCGAAAAAAAACTCCGGATGAACGAAGAAGAAGAATAGAAAACCATCAATTGTAGATGGATCTTCGAATTCTGCATCAGATGTTTCAGAAATTTGGAAAGTTTCATCGCTAAACTTGCTTTAATTGTGGTTGAAAAACAGGCGAAGATGTTACGATTATGATGAGTACCTTTGTGAATGGGAAACCCAAAACGGCGGCTTGACTATATAAATAATCTTTGTAGAACAATCATTGTGTCCTCGCTAGTGTAGTCGTAGGCATTTCGCCTGTCACGCGAAAGACCGAGGTTCTATTCCCGGCTGGTTTTTTTTTTTTTTTTTAAATTGTTCAAAATATTATTAGGTGATATAATAGAAACTATTAAACATTACGAACTAAAATATATAGAACTAAGAAACTGGAAGTTTGTGAATAAAGTGTGCTCTATGGATCTGTGCAAGCTGCCGAATGCCGGTGAGGGTATCCCAGAGAGGCAGCGGAACGATTGCGTATCGGAATCAATGGATACAATAGATGTCTTTGTTTAATGTACATTTTAATTGTTATATAAAATATTGCCCCTGAATCAGTATAGTTTCATCGCTAAACTTGCTCGAATTGTGGTTGAAAAACAGATTTTCTGCAAAGATGTGACTTTGTGAATTGGAAACCCACGGGTCATGACAGCCGCACATATGGATTGCGCTACACTTTGTAACACTCAAAACGTGCAATTTGAACTGCTAAAGTTAAAGTGATTACAATTTTAAAGATTAATAATAATTTATTTATATACTTGTACTATTTTGTAATCATTTACCATCATGGAACTTATTTTTGAAGTCAGTTTTCATATGACCGTTTGAGACAATCTCGCACACACAGACGAGCACAGATCACTGGTGGAGGTAATCGGACACACTGGAGAGCGGTAATATCGGGTGAGGAGCATGAGAAATCGCAACTCGTCTCACCTTCACAAAAATGTGAATAATATCTGCACTTAGAATTGACATACAGGCATCATTGAGGTACCATTAGATTTTGAATTTCAACTGAATCTACTGTGGCGGTCTCATTAGTAAATACTCAAATTTAAAATCGCGATAGTTCATGCTACTCAAAGTACAATTTGAAGAATCTTACCTGAGAATAGTTTTAAGTTTTATGCATATATTATGATATATTATGATATGTGATTGCTAACGATGATCTTCTATGAAAAGTTGACTCCTCCGGGAAATATGTTGCGTAATTAATAAAGAATATAAGGTACTAGTAATAACTTACAAACGGCTGTGTAAATAATGTCTTATGTTTTTCAGCATTTTGAAAAAGGTCTCCATTGATTGAATTTATATTAATTTTTTTAACATGATTAATGAATTGATTGTTTCTAAAGTTTCTTAGTCGATTCACTAAAAAAAAAAAAACAATCAGTAAAGTCAGTAAGATACACTTATCGGCAACTATTGTAATACAATTGTACTGATTGTGGATTTAACGTGGAACAATTCAAATGAAACATTCAATTTGTCCTCCATTGTAATATGTCCTCCTTTTGGTGCCCACGTATCTGGCAACCCCATTCTTGACAGTATTGTAAATTTGTACATTCCGTCATCTGACATATTGGATATGACTCCATCTTCTAAAGTAACTTCTCAGTTTCATTGCCGAAAGTTAATTTTCTCCTATAAATAATAATGTTTTGCATATCCTTTACAGGACATCGCTGTCAACAGCAGGATCTTTCAGCTGTCTGTTGATTTCTTGGCAAGATTACGCTCAGTAGTTTGCCTTTGCTTTCTGAGCGGCCGGCTCAGTTATCCCGCAAGTCACCAGCGGGGGACGAACTGCTCCCAGCTCTCGCCCGCTTACGAGACTATGTGTGATAAACGGGATTAAGGAGAAAGTGTTGTAACCCCTCGGCCAGAGAGACCGGCAATTTTCCCCTGCCTGGTCTTAAAATAAAAAAGGACAGGTAGTCCCATTGTCATTACAGATACTGCCGTTGGAGTGCGATGTGTTAAGCTTTAAACCTTCACATATTCTAGATCATGGCCTATGTGATGGGGTAGAGGGTTCCCTTCCTTGTCGGCTTTCATCCCACGCAATTGCCAAACGTTTAAAAATTGCCTGGTGACCATTTTGATTGAACAGATTCAGAAAATTTTGAACTCTTTACTCCAGATGAAACAACTGACCCACAGGAAATAAATGAACTTCTATTTGCAGACGATCAGTGCCTGTTTTACAGCGATGAGGGCAGACTACAAAATCATATTAATAATCTGAGTTCAACCTGCAGCAGATACAATATGAGTATATATACAGCCAAAACCGAAGCAATGTAAGTTAGCAGATGGCCTTGTCCACTAAGTATACAGATAAATAGCACAACTCTGACACAAGTTAAAGAATTCAAATATCAAATATCTTGGAAGTAATAGTATGATCGCAGAAGATGGCATATTGGATAGAGAAATCGAAATCAGATGCCAAAAAGCTAGTGCACTTACGTATCAACTATCACCCTTACTGAGACATCCAAATATACCAATGTCCGCAAAACGACAAAAAATATTAATAAACAGCATATTCACACCAACCTTATGCTACCAATCTCAAACTTGGACTTTATCCAAATCACACTTTAGCAAAATCAACACCTGCGAGATTAGATGCCTGAGGAGAGGTTCCAACTTAACAATCCGAGACCGAGTAAGAAATGCTGTTATCAGACAGACTGTGGGATAAACACCTTGTGCCACATTTATTGAAAGACAAGAGATCAAGTGGTTTGGCCATCTCGTTAGAATGCAACACAATCAACCTCCCCCGATGTGTCTCCACCTTGCCGTGGTGGGGGAGCTTGCGTGTCCCACTGACCCCAAGTGCTATGCCGATGGATATTAACTACATATTGGACATCTCTTGGGATAGGGACCAGACTAAGAGAGACACAACCTGCTGCTCTGCAGGTAGACTGAGGATAGCAGTCTAAATCAGGTGAACGATGCCAATAATATCATAATAATAAGGCTCCCAGCCGAGGTGTATGGTTGAACGTCTCTACGCCATAAACCCTCGGGAGTGAGAGCCTGGCCGACACAAACCTAAATCAAAATTGAGGTGAGGTGCTGAGCACGCTACATGCTTGGTGCAGATACTCGTTCGATGGCTCTTCTTAGCTGGGGGATATGAGAAATCCCTGGATGAGAGGGCCTGGCCGTTACTCGCCCCCAGACGCACGGAGGTAAGGTGCTGAGCCGGCACCACATGTAGCCTACCTCGTGAGAGAGTACTAAAGGTGGAAAAAAACCTCGGTCGCACGTTCCGAAGATAGTCTGTAACCGTACTCATGGAGTGAGTGTAGTCAAAGGTGGAAAATTGTCTCGTTGACACGAAATGGAACGCATGGCTTGCAAACCCATTACGTGGCAGCCCGACGCAAAAGCTTGCTGTGTGAAAGTCGAAATAAGAGTATAACGTGTCTCGAAACCCAAGGAAGGCTAACCTCATTAAAAATGCCCACTGAAGTCGGAAGTGCCAGCCTATGGGCGGCAAAATAAAAATGGCACTACGCAATTACGTCCGAGTGAAATGTCTTTCGTGACCGGAAAAGCTCTAACTAGTCTTCCCTCGTGCTAGGAACAGCTAACTAGTTTCCGAATGCCGCTCTTGTTCGGAATAGCTATGACTAGGTAGTTTTCCGAATGTGCTTCGTGCTTGGAACAGCTCTGATGGGCACACAAGACAAGCACATGTCTGAACCGAAAACTCGCTGAGTGGACACCATCTGCAGACCGGTCAGGTTTGTGCGGGAATGGCCCGTGGTGAACGAAATGCCCAATATATTGAAGTGAGGATTTAAAGCAGCCATGAGCAGAATGTGACGATTCCCTCGGTGACCTCAGCACCAGGGCGCTATGTGTCGGCCCTGCAACTATGCAAGCAAGCTTGGATGGCGGAAAATGCTATGGACTGTCCCTGCTTTCCTTTGAGGTGGCCAGTTGGGTTTTGGATGGTACCGCAAAAGTGAGAGTCTCCCAGGAATGCTACCTGGTCAAAAAAGCACGCAAAAGCCGGATGTGTTGGCCTACGGGTTTCGGCCCAAGGGCGCATAACAGACACACCGCAATCACATCTGAAAAAACACTCTGGATGAACGCAAAGAAGAAGAACACACTCAACGGCCTTACATCAAAGATCATCTGCGACGAGACCAAGAGGGCGTCCAAGAAGAAAATGAATTGACGACATCAAAGACAGTGTTATGATTGTACAATCACACGGAATGACACTATTCAGTGCCGCCCATCGGGCACTGGAACGCAATTATTCCTCCCCACGACGCCAGAAGTGGAAGATGATGATGAACCATTGTGATAAATCTGGCCGAAGCAGCACTGCTGTCTTATAACTTAGCACTGTTTGAATTTGCGAGGTCTGTGCCTTTTGCATATTTTCGATTTCGATTCTACCGTTACCCCTACCCCCTTCAACCTCAAGGGGAAGTTATAGTTAGGGTCCATCACCGGCTCAGAATGATAGCCCTGTGATTGAGTCAGCTGCAAAAGCAGCTGCCCACGGTTTTACCTTCACACGCTTTTTAATCAGAAGGTTTTGTGTCCACGCGGGATTGTCAGAAGTTGGGGTACCCCACCGCCTAGATGAAAGTATTATTCACTGGCGAGCAACCCCAAATAGTCAGAAACTGACTAGGGACAGAATCTATATGGCTGAACTACAGATTAAGCCCTGAATATTCAACATACAGCTCTAAATGGCTCGTTACAAAATGGAAATGAACTGTGCTAAATATTCGCCAAGGAATAGGAAAGAGAAGGTTAGCTAGGATAGATTTTTAAGTCTAAATTGAAGTGTACTTGACAACTATCCCAGTACAGGTTTTTCTCCCTGACTGCTCCTTTCCTTGGTGTGTAAGTTTAACCCCCACCAATGTACACACACACACAACACGTATGCACAACTGGAATTACAAATATAACGACAGAACTATGAGTTATAATACTAAAACATTTATTTACTAATCATATTAGACATCTGATTTCAAGATGATGATGATCAAATCATATAACATCATAGTGATGACAAACATTACATAACTTGTTACTTGAACTATCTAGATCTGTGGTCCAGATCCCCACTCTCCAGTAGCAACAAAAAAAAACCAGATTGCTGGTATTCTGACTCCTGTCAGTCCTGGCACAACCTAGTCGTCACTCGTCCTTGAGATCTTAAACATAGGCGCTCCTTGTGAGAGCTTGAAAGAAATCAAGAATGTGTTATATCTAGTTCTACATCAGTGCAATCCTTAGTAAAACATATTCTAGTAAACACATATACAATAACCAGTCTGGCCAAGTTTATCTTCCAGCTCTACTGCGTTCACCATCTCCCTCCATATCTCTCTCCTACTGTCTTAGTCGGGGAAGGGCTTTTCAATTGTCTTACACGCCTGTAATTAATGGGTCGGTAATGGTATTATCATAGTAACGGGTCATCCGGGCTTACAAGCCGTGACTGGTATCTGTGCCAGGTTTCCATGCATTACCGTGGATGCACGCCCACAATACACTGAAAAGGTTAGCACCATATACCCTATACCAATTGTTGGTAATGTCAGTACCATTACACCTCTGCTTCCACTGCAATCGATGGCCAATGTGCCAATGCGCACACAATAGCATAACACCAATTTATTCTTAGTGAGTCATCATATAACAAATCACATCAAATAAACCTAGGGTATGCGAATACAAAAAGGCATATAAGGCTATTCTTACCTACATTGTATAATGCAAAAAAAGTAAGTAATATCCTTATCTACAACAAACTGGGAAACATAGTTTCCATATACGTTACAGACTAAATACATGTTTGCCTAGTGCCTATCCAGATTATAACAACACTGATGCATACGGCAATTCAAATATATCAAACCTCCAATACTTTAACATAATAGCATTATGCAAAGTTAGTAACAATATTGTTTACATAAATATGAGACATAGAAACAATACTCAGAGCAGTTCCTACTTATCCATGCTGTGGTAAGAATTAAAGAAATGTAGTCAGTTGACTATATTCTGGTTAAAAAATGCACACACCAAAAAGAGACAGTCTAGTTTAGAAAGGAATGGCAAGCATCTGCTACGACACCTCAAGTATATCTAGACAAGAACTGCCTTCCATAAGTTTCTACTTCTCAGAAGAGTAACACTTAAAGCACAATGATATTGAACTCAGAACTTAGAAAGAACACTCAAATAATCTACGACGCTGATAGTTCTTGCAATAACCTAGATCATATATAGACTGAAAATCAGTACATACAACTAAAAGGCTTAGATAGCTACTATGAAATCTACATTTACTCTCTCTCTTCTCACCTGTTCGAATGTCTGACTTATTCTGAAGGGAAACAGTCTAGCATGGGTTTTTATACCTAGCCTAGAGTAGACACTTATCTCCCAGGAATTCCTGTCATAAATTCTTTCTTATCTCCCCCTGCCGTTAATTGCAATTCTCACTTCAAAACTTGGCCACCACACCCTCTGGCATTCCTGATTAGGTTTTATTAGCCCACATTTACTCTGGGTGGGCAGTCCTTACACTTCACAGCTGACCGGATTTACAAGGTCTGTTTTCACACTCTACTGAGTCTGCCCTTCTGAGTTGACTTGGCTTGTTTACTGCCCTAGGGCTATTATCTCCACCTGGCTACAGGTAATTGCCTTATATTCAACCACTGGCCCAGTTCATTGTTGATTTATCCAGGGTCTACCCTCTGGGTGGTGTCATAGCCCGTCTGGGTCAGCAGTTTTCCCAAGTGTAGACTAATTATCTACTTGTGTCCGTCTCAAGCAGTCCGTTTTACTTGCCATCTGCAAGCTTACGTCATGGCTAGAGGATTTTTGTGAACAATCTTACCTCATGACTTTGTAGAATTGGAGCAGCATGATTAATTCATTCTTTCTAAAATTGGCCTCTCAATTTTGGAGACCAAGAAAGTATTCTGGGATGTTAACGCGGCATTTCGTGACAGGGATAATGGTTCAATAATTTGCATACTGTGCCAGCAGAAAATAATTATATATTATCGTGCCGCTCACATCTGTTCCTGTTTACATTATTTATAGTTTTTTTTTTTTTTGCCTCAATATAAAATTCAATATCTCAGTAACCAACTGACGGAAAATGATGAGATTTAGCATATTACCTTATCATTATGTCCACCCAACAAAAAATTTTTTGTTCTTTAGATTGTACAGCAGATTTCAATGTTTGTTTATATGCGGTATATAATTTACGGTTCGGGGATTAATGCCATCATTCCAAAAGTATTACAGCTTCAGCAAGACACATCCCCACTTTTAAAAAACAAATTGTCTCGCGGTTTTCGTTTTGGCACAAACAGCACGAAGTTAAATGGTATTGTTCAGAGGTGTCTCCAATGTGAGTTCTTTCATGAAACGTGATTATATAAATAAACTAGCTGACTCGGCCCGGCTTCGCCCAGCTCCTAGCGTGGATCTCTCTCTCTCTCTCTCTCTCTCTCTCTCTCTCTCTCTCTCTCTCTCTCTCTCTCTCTCTCTCTCTCTCTCTCTCTCAATCTATCTATCTATCTATCAATCTACCTTACTACCTAGCCAGCCAGCCATCCATCCACCCACCCACCCACCTTTCTACCTACCTACCTACCTGTCTGTCTGTCTGTCTGTCAACCAGTCCGCGCTATTAAATATTGATAAAAATTACTGGAAAAAATGGGAAGTCCATGTGTTGAAAGAGGAAGAGGACTATTGGAGAAAGGATGGATTGAATTTTATGCAACCGAGAGCAATCATCAACATACTGGAATCGTCCAACACAGATTAAGGTCTGAGCAGATCGCAGACCTTAATCTGCGTACACACTTACTTGGATATTTTGCTCCAACTATTCAGACGAATTTCAGGCCCTAAACATTACAGCATCAACATAATGTCAATGGCAACAGTTTGTATTCCACAGCGATGAATTTTCAATTCCGTAAGCCCTCAGCGGTGACAAACAACTGTATTGAAAGAAAAAAAAACAAGCACGCACGCACACACACACACACACACACACACACACACACACACACACACACACACACACACACTAAACGCATTGAATACCAACAGAAGAGCAATATTGCGGTGGAAACTGACTTGTTGTGGCATAACAAGAAAAGTGAGAACAAACACGTTGTCAAATTAGGGGACAACACACGTGCATACAAATCAATCTATAAACTTCAATGAAAAGAGGACCAACATCTTGGTCGTTAAGAAGAAAGCCCACTACAGAGACACTGACAACTATTTTGATAGTGCAAAACAGGTAATCATGTTCCGTCTCTGAACGGTAAACAGCAGAGTAGACAGTCTTTCACGAAGACTCAAAGCGGGTATGTCACCCATGTATACGTGTGAACAAACTACACAGACAGCTGAACAGATCCTTAAAAATGGAAACATGATGACTAAATTGCGGTATCATTTCTGGTCACTCCATACGCACATTAACGCCCAGCTATTTGGAAGCTTTCACGAACTCAATATAAAAAGCTAACATGAATACTTGTGTACACTTTATTAACCAGCAGCTGAAGAAACAAGAAGGAAATGAAAAATAAGGTAAGAAATATATTTCTTCTACTTTCCTGTTAATTTTAAAAAAATTGTACCCCATGCCTCTGTAAATTCTCTGTCTTTACTAATATTACACATTGCACCCCTCTCGGGATTCTCCGTGGTTTTGATTGATTTATTGATTTAGGAACCGACATCACAGCATTCGGGACATTCCCATAAGCGCTCCGTCCCCATCGTCAGCAGCCAGCGAAGAGTTCCAACATCAATAGTTCCAGTAGCAATCTGATTATATGTCCGTCTCGCCTTTCCTCTGAGCGTCGAGCGTCGGCCAGATATCCTCGTCACACCTCGCTGTCGCATTCTTACCAGACTATGGTGATCCATTTGCTCCTCCGAGGTGTACACGTGCTCCCACAAGGCAGCAACCACATATGTTTTGTCATACATCAATACTCCACCAAGTTTTGCCGAGCCAGCCAATCTCTCCGCCTGTTCATTCCCCAGCACACGGTGGTAAAGTGGTCAAGCTGTCTGACTCGGGCTCCGAAGGTTGTATGTTCGATTCCGGGCCGTGTCCTTCATTTCACGAGTGCATTTTTTCGGAGACTCCCGAGGGCCATCACTGGAGCTATGGAGTTCGTGCTTTGTGCGACGCTTTCCGCGCTGCGGAAAGAAACTGAGCCATATGGGATAAAAACCAGGTGCAATGCAGCCGACCCTGTCGACTTTTAAGCTAGTTCTTTCATTGCACCCACTCCCATACGAATCCGGATACGCCTTGTGTGTCATCTGAATTGACGGGGCTTTCCTTACTGTAAACATACATTTGTTAGCCAGAAATCACTAGTTTTTAAGCAAAACATCAAAGAAATGTCGCCGCTTTCGATGATTTAAGTTGTTCTTGGACCTATCAAAGACATAGTCCTTGGGTGGGGGTAAATATAAGACGGCTGGAAACATTTCATAACGATGCAACATACAGTTTTCAACATACATGATCGTGAATGAAGGCATTCAAATCGGGACATACTATAGCAGACAAGCCCACTTGCTCGACTTATGACTGTTGACTAATTTCCTGGGTGCATGATGTTCACCTCCCCTAGGAAGGGGTGGCTTATGAGCAGGCTCAATCACACTGCGCATTTGTGGGACATGTGGAAAAACCACTCGAACGTCTCAAAACAATGTATGGCAGGGTTGCCAGATCACTGTGATTAAATAAAGCCAAGTCATGAAAATTCAAGAACAATACAGAGTGACTGTGAAAAATAGATACAATGCAATAGCTAAAATACAGAGTATACATGAACAATGGGAAATGTTAAGGGACTCAATTCATCAAACTTGCAAATAAATATTACCAGAGAGAAGCCAAAAAGCTAAGAAAAAATGGATGAATGAAGAAATCTTAATGCCGATGGACAAAATGAAACAGAATAAAAATGGCAAACAAGAGTATGCTAAGATAAATAAAGAAATAAGGGATAAATGTGTGAAGGCAAAAGAAAGTTGGTTAAACTAGCAATGCAAAAAAAAAAATGAATTAAATTCCATAAACGATCAAAAAAGTATGCCCAGACAAATCAGTGAGCTCACGTGAAGAAAAATAAGAATAAATACATTGTGTTTGAAATAAAATAAACAACAGGAAAGATATTATTGGAGGAAGGTGCTATAATGAAGAGGCGGAATGAGTACATAAGAGAATTATATAATGGAGAAAGGGAAGAATTAACAGGAGAAAGTAACTTAGAAGGCCCACCTATTCTAAAAGAAGTCGCTGATGCTAAGAAGCATATGAAGAAAGGGAAAACAGCTGGGCCAGATGAAATCACAGTAGAAGAATTAGAAATATTAGGAGAATTTGGGGTTGATATATATTAACCAAAATGCTGAATGATATTTACAGCAGTGGATATTTACCGAGCGATATGCTGAAATCTGTACTTATAGCAATACCAAAGAGACCAGGAGCAATTGAATGCGAAGATTTTCGTACAGTTAACCTCATAAACCATGTCAATAAGCTTCTACTCAGAATTATAAAGAGAAGAACAAGGAAGAAAAAAAAATGGAAATTAGTGAAGAACAGTATGGTTTTATGGAAGGAAAGGGTACAAACAATGCAATATATATATATATATATATATATATATATATATATATATATATATATATATATATATATATATATATATATATATATATATATATATATATATATATATATATCATTCTTTGGTTGTTGCAAGGGTTAGACTGAGACCAAAGAGAATCTACACAGCTAAACACAAATCTAGCCCCAGGATTAATATTATTAACACTCATGACCCTGAAAAGTGCTTTCAGTTTCAACAGCAACTTGAAGACGCTTTCACTGATACACCAGAAAATTGTACAGTAAATGAAAAGTGGGGTCAAATTAAGGAAACTCTTTATAAAACTGCCGTAGGGGTTTACGGCACTGTGGATCATAAGAGCCAGGACTGGTTTGCGGCCAACAGCGAGACTCTGCAGCCCTTGATTGATAAGAAGAAGGAAAAGATGTCTTAAGAAACAAGGAAAGACCAACGCGTAACACTCTGAGTGAGCTAAGGCAAGCTAGGAAGGATGTGCAAAAGGCTGCCAGGCAGTGTGCAAATGATTATTGGATCAAGTTATGTGAGTCCATTCAAATCGCAAGTGATAAGGGAGACATAAGAAGCATGTATGAAGGAATAAGAAAGCCTGTGGTCCAGTGATCAAAAGAAGTGCACCATTGAAAACCTTGACTGGAGAAATCATCACTGATAAGAAACAGCAGATGGACAGATGGGTAGAGCACTATTTGGAGCTCTACTCAAGTGAGACCAAACTAGCGGATGATGCGCTCAACGCCATAGAGGCTCTACCAACTCTTGACCACCTGGACACACTTCCCACCATAACAGAAGTTAAGTGTGCTATAAATGAACTTGCATCTGGCAAGGCTCCAGGTAAGGATGGGATTCCAATAGAGGTTATCAGGAGTGGGCAAGACACACTCACTATACAGATCCACCAGCTAATAGAGCTATGCTGGCGTGAAGGACAAGTCCCACAGGATTTCAAAGATTCAAGCATCATAACACTGTACAAGAACAAGGGCGATCGGAGCGACTGCAACAACTATAGGGGTATCTCACTTCTGTGTATTGTTGGAAAAGTATTTGCCAGAATTGTTCTGCGCAGACTTCAAGTCCTAGGAGATCAAGTCTACCCCGAATCACAGTGTGGCTTTCGACAGAACCGGTCTACCACTGATATGATATTCTCATTGCGACAAATGCAAGAAAAATGTCGTGAACAGAATCAACCACTGTTTATTGCCTTTATCGACCTCACAAGGGCATTTGATTTGGTCAGTCGTGAGGGTCTGTTCAAGGCACTAAAGAAGATTGGCTGCCCACCAACTCTTCTGTCCATTGTAGAATCGTTCCACACAGGCATGAAGGGTATAATCAAGTTTGATGGTGCAACTTCTGAAGAATTTGAAATCAAGAGTGGAGTTAAGCAAGGTTGTGTACTAGCTCCCACCCTCTTTGGAATATACTTTTCACTTCTACTGAAATATGCATTTCGTGATCAGGATGGTGGTATATACATTCACTCACGCTCAGATGGCGGCCTCTACAATACTCAGAGATTGAAGGCTAAGACCAAAATTAGGAGGGTACTGATCAGAGAGTTGCTTTTTGCAGATGATGCTGCAGTTACGACCCACTCTGAGGAAGAATTGCAATGTCTACTATCTGCATTCTCCAATGCTTGTTCTGAATTTGGTTTAACAATTAGCAAAAAGAAGACACAGATTATGTCACAAGGTGCACATGGGGTACCATCAATCTTTATTGACGACGCAGAACTAGAGATAGTAGACCATTTTACATATCTAGGATCAGTGGTAAATAGCAAATTATCCCTAGATCAGGAAATCAACATCCGGATTGGTAAGGCAGCAACAACAATGAACAGGTTAAGAAAAAGAGTCTGGGAGAACAGGAAGCTTACTGCCAAAACAAAAGTCCTTGTCTATCAAGCCTGTGTCCTTAGTACTCTTCTCTATGGCAGTGAAACCTGGACAACTTACTCACACCAAGAGAACAATTTAAACATTTTTCATATGCGGTGTCTGCGAAGAATTCTTGGTATTAAGTGGCAAGACAAAATCACAAATACTGAAGTATTGGAAAGATCAGGTTGTGTGACAGTTTATTCCATGCTCAGTCTTCGTAGACTTAGATGGATAGGACATCTTAGGAGGATGGATGACGGTAGAATACCAAAGGATATCTTTTTTGGTGAATTACAGATGGGTAAGAGATCTCAGGGTCGGCCTCTACTACGATACAAAGATGTGTGTAAGCGGGACATGATTGATACCGGCATTGATAATGCACATTGGGAGCAAGTCGCCGCTGAACGTGTTGCATGGAGGGCAAATATCAGAAATGGAATAAAGTCGAAGGAGAAAATTATTGCAGAAAAGTCACACACCAAGCGTTTGAGACGGAAGATGGTGCATGTTGGTGGAAATGACCACGTGTTCACATGCACCCACTGTGAACGGACATTTACAGCGCAAATTGGCCTTATCAGTCACACTCGCTACCGCCATAGTTAAAAGTTATTATGCCTTTTTAAAGCACAAACTATCGTCTGTCAAGACGGCAAGGTGCCAATGTATATATATATATATCATTGGCACCTTCCGTCTTGACAGACGATAGTTTGGTACATTGTGCTTCAAAAAGGCTTAATAACTGTCATATGGCAATAACTACGATCCATGGCGGTGGCGAGTGTGGCTGGTAAGGCCAATTCTTGCTGCAAATGTTTGCCCACAGTAGGTGCATGTGAAAACATGGTCATTTCCACCATTTTGCACCATCTTACGTCTCTCACGCTCTGTGTGTGATTTATCTGCAATCATTTTCTCCTTTGTCTTTATTCCATTTCTGATAGTTGCCCTCCATGCAACACGTTCAGCGGCGACGTGCTCCCATTGTACATTATCAATGCCTGTATCAATCATGTCCCGCTTACACACATCTTTGTATCGTAGTACAGGCCGACCCTGAGATCTCCTACCCGTCTGTAATTCACCAAAAAAGATGTCCTTTGGTATTCTACCATCATCCATCCTCCTAACGTGTCCTATCCATCTAAGTCTACGAAGACTGAGCATGGAATACACCGTCACACAACCTGATCTTTCCAATACTTCAGTATTTGTGATTTTGTCTTGCCACTTAATACCAAGTATTCTTCGCAGACACCGCATATGAAATCTGTTTAAACGTTTCTCTTGGCGTGAGTAAGTTGTGTATATATATATATATATATATATATATATATATATATATATATATATATACACACACACACACACACACACACACACACACACACACACACACACACACACACACACACACACACACACACACACACACACTGGCACCAACACAACACATATGGTTTAAATTACAAAAAGGGGAATATGATAAATACCAATGAGGAGATGTGCAACACATGGAAAGAATATTTTGTTGAATTACTAAATTGTGACGCTCCGAGTAACACTTTCCCACAGGAAGAGGTTCTAACGTTTGAACCACAAATTGAAGAACCTGCATTTGAAGAAATCCTATATGACTATATGTAATCACACGACTTAAAAACAATAAGGCAACTGGGTGTCAGCGACTCACTTTTAACAGGCATACAAGGATTCCCCTTTTGTACCACGCACAATGACAACTCGTACGGTGTACAAGGATACAAATATATTACAGGTTTATTCTGAGCTCAATATACATAAGCTCGGCGAACGGATAACCAGAATGGCAATACAAATCATGGTATAGTACAATGAAGTTAGATGAATGATGATCTCGATGGTAATCTCCAACGAAGTTAAGTCTAAGTCATATCTATTGCTAATGTCCTTTCTAAGCAACATTGTATTCCCAGCGGATGCATCAGTCCGTCATGCTACGCTGTCGAGTCCCGGTCTGACGATCTTCGTGGCATGTCCAGCCACAAGCGGTAGACCCTTCGTGCATTCGTTGGTTCGCGTGCTTGGAGTTCCAGCACGCAGTTAGTGACTGGTCACCCTGGTTAGATTTCCCAGTGTTTTCTGGGCACTTCTCGTGATACGGGTCTCCCACTCTATTCTGGATAACTCCAGCTCACTTCGTACAGTGTCCCCTGTCCCGTTGGAGAACTATTCATAGTTCTCTCTCGTGCTTCTGTCCCTTCTGTTTCTATCTTTTTGATAGCTATGTGCTCTCTCCCTTGTCTAGGTCTATTTCCCTAGTTCTACTTCTCTATTATCTAATATCTACCTCGCAGCTCTTTTATAGGCTCTCCCTCGTCCTGTGTTGTGTTACAAACTTTTAACTCGTGGGTGTAACACACGTTGTAATCTCAAAGAAATTAGGGTGTCTAATTTTGTCAAAGGTTGCCTAAGTATTCTACTTCTCTTCTGGGCATAGGACAAGATCTCTCCTCTCCTTCGTCACACTGTCGTACTACTTCACTTGGCTAATTGATTAGCACACCACACTAGTAACGTTGACTAGAGACTACGCTCTCATAACATTATATTTCTTGGGAATTGTGTGATCCGGATCCATGTCATTTAGACCTGTCCTCGTATTGCCAATTTAAACTGACAACCCATACAACATTGCCTCTATTACGAGTACAATACATGAAAATACTCATGTTCCCATATAATATTTACCCCAACTATTATACATGCCTTATGTGCCAATGTTTACCTTTTTAGCTTCCGCTTGTGAAAAAATATTTCAGTGCTACACTTAGGTTTCCGAGATGTTGTTGTGTCCCCTGTCTAGAGTAGTTATCTGTCTTTGCACATAATGGTGTATGTACATTTATATGTAAGTTTTCCTGGTTGTTTGCGTGTTTTGTACTAAACTAATGTGTATTAATCTTACTAATATGTGTATGCGTCTAAATCTACGTGTATGTACTCTTTCGAGCGCCGTAAAGCGGTTTATTGTAGTCACAAATGAGTGTGTAAGGCTAATTTATGACCACCTTCCGGTTTAGGATGCTCAAAATATATTTCCTATCTCTATCATTAAAGTATAGCAACAACACAGATAAAAATAGAACAACACATTTGACACAGGCGAATTACAAAACTCGCATTGTGCGGCGAAACAAATTTGTCGCACTATCTCTCACTGTTTTGTAATTTATTTTACATTCTCTCATTCTCATTCATACATCTGTCATTCTTCTTTCATTCCACACAGACTTTAAAATACATGTTCTGTCATTAAAATATGGTTCAAGAAAAATAAATAGATGAACAATATTTATGTACAATAAATAGTTGGCTGAATTTAAACACGTTTTCAAGCCAAATGACTGTGCTCTCTTTATGCACTCGCCATTTCTGTACAAAAATATACATATTTAAGAGGATTGTTTGCTACCAATCCTGTGGCTAATGACTAATATCACTAATCTATTTTAAGTTGATGCACTGTGCTATGCTACCTAAGGGAACTAATCTAACTAAATGATCTAAATGGGAAATGTGTGTTAGTTACCTTATTGTGTGTTAGTGCATAAGATGATATAAATTTCTAAATGATGGAACTAATTTCTAAGTAATGTTTTAATTAACTAAAGGTGTAATAAAATGTGTTTTAATGATGGTAAACTAAATTAATGTTTCCTAAATTGAAAAATATAATGTAATGGTTAACTAAATAAGTTTCTAACTAAATATAATTGCATTTTACTACTAAATGTTATCAAAGAAGTTATATGGGTGGTTTTATATTCTAACCTAGAAAAATATGATGTTATATGCAACTGTTATAAAAACATGTTATTATACATATCACATAATTTTATTTTTAATTAAACTAATTAACTACATCCAGGTGTGTTGTCGGAGTAGCGTCCTCTGTCGAATCTCGTAGAAAACTAGAGTTTATGCAGACAAAGTCTGATCTATACGCACTCATCCTGGGTAATATTGAAATATCGTTCTACTCATGGGTCGCATATCTGGTGGTAGTGTAGACATCTTCATAATGTGTCTGTTCATTTCTACTCTTACTGACACAGTTCATAATAGCAAGTTCAAGCGATTTACAATGTTAGGAACACCACAGTGTCTGTATTCACCACATAAGGCACTAGTTAATTACAGTGTCATTGACTTTGGTGATGTCAGATCGCTCTCTTCTCTTTCCTCAGGTATGTCAATCTGAGAAGGTCGACTAAGTGTGTCTGCAAGAAAGTTCATGCTCCCTTTGATGCGTTCTATAGTGAACGAATAATTTTGGAGGATCAAAGAACATCTGTAGATCCTGTTGTTGCGATGGACACCCGACTGCATCACAGTAAGCGGTGAATTGTCAGTTTGAATGACGAAATGCGTACCCGCTAAGAATCTATGAAGCTTCTTAATACAATAGATTACGCTTAAAGCCTCTAATTCCGAGACTGAGTACCTTGATTCAGCAGGGATAACTTTGCGGCTTACATAAGTGATCGGGTGGAAGGTTCCCTCATGGAATTGGCCCAACACGCCAGCGATGGATATAGCACTTGCGTCTGTACGGAGATAATACGTAATATCCGGGTTAGGCAAGTGCAGAATAGGTGAAACGCTGAATAAATGTTTTAATTTTGATAAAAGCACAAATTAACTTTGCATCTTGTACATTTAATTTCACAGATGCTTTCAAAACATTAGAAAAAACGCTGGTGATCTCAGCTAAATTGGGTATACATTTGCTGTAGTAATTAACTAGCCCAAGCAAGCTTCTGACCTGCTTCTTGGTCGTTGGCATAGTTAAGTTCAAAATTTTGGTGACAATTTTCTCGTCTGATTTAAGTTGGCCTCTGGTGATAGTGCCGCCAAGGAAATCAATTTCTTCCAAGCCCAACTCAACTTTGGTTGGTTTAACAGTAAGAGCGAATAATCTTAATCTATCGAAGACATGTCGCAGTTTCTGTAAGTGTGATGTCCAGTCTGCCGTATGAATACAAATATCGTCTATGTAAGTTTCAGTATTTGTCACTCTATGAAGAAGATCTCTGGTGAGTCGGACAAAAATGGCTGGAGCATTACGAAGGCCAAAAGGAAGGATCGCCACTCACAGAGACCTAAAGTTGTTGAGAATGCAGTTAGATGGATAGAAAGTGTGTGCATCGGGACTTGCCAGTATCCTTTCGTTAGGTCAAGTTTAGAAAAAAATCGAGAAGTTGACATATCAAGAATTAGATTTTCACATGATGGGAATGGCTCTGCGTCGACTTTGGTGACATTATTTAATGTGTGATAATCGACACAGAGGCGAATTGTTGAGACCTTTTTCTTGACAAGGACAATAGGAAAAGAGTATTCTGACTGTGACTTTTGGATTATTCCACTTGACTCTAAATTTAGAAGTTCCTTGTCAAGATTTTCCCTGTGACTTAATGGGATGGAATAAGGTCGGCATTTGATCGGGGTGGTATCAGTCAGAATAATGGAGTGTTGGATCCTGTCAGTCCTACCTGGAATTTCTGGAAAAAATGTCTCTGTATTCCGTCACTAAATCTATTATTTGTCGTCTTTGCCCATCTGTGAGTTTCGGTTCTATCCGTATACTATTAATAGTCCCAGTCGTGTCTACAGTCGGAACTGGTAGTTCCATGTCATCGTCATCTACTTGGTTCAGTATTGTAGTTGTGCTACCTGTGTGTTATGTTTCTTGACTAGGTGTGTGTGCGCTGTCGTCGTTATCTGTCGCCCTGACTAGTGTAGTTGCGCTGTGTGCGTCTGTCGTCGGGTTGATTGGTGTAGGTGCATTCTGTTCGTCTGTCGTCAGTTCTTGTCGTGAGAAGTAAGGCATCAGCATGTTGATATGAAATATCTTTAATTTTTGGTTTATCGATATTTCATAATCGACATCTGATATCTTTCGTACCACTTTGAATGGCCCTTGCCATGCAGTTAATAATAGGTTACGTTTATCTGGTAGTAAAAGTAGCACCTCTTGATTGGGCTCAAGGTGTAGGGTTTTGGCACCCTTGTTGGCATAATGGCGGTAGATCTGGCCTTTTCTCTCCAAAGATGATTTGGCTATTGCACACTTCTTCTTCTTCTTCAGCGTTCCGAGCCATTGAGGTTCTTTGCTGCAAATACAATCTGTCTCCATTCGTCTCTCTGGTGGACCTTCTCTTGCCAGTCTTGCACACGCCTTCATAATTTTATCGCGTGTCTCTGTTACCATCTCGTGCGGTGTTACTGGGGTTGGACTATCTACTGTGCTAGTGACTAACTGATGGTAAATTGTTAGGGGTCCCCGAGGGTTCGCCATATAAACTAATTCAAATGGCGAGAAACCCGTACTCGAATGCGGAATTTCTCGATAGGCAAACAGCACCGTTGGTAATAGAGTATCCCAATCAGATGGGTTCTCTACTGTTACCTTTGCCAGCATGTGCTTTAGATCCCCGTTAATCTTTTCTATGATTCCATTGCTGGCAGGGTGATACGGAGTAGTGAAATGTTGTTTAATTCCTAATAATTTTGTAAGGGCTTGCATTGCAGCCGATATAAACTGCGTTCCCCGATCTGATAAAATGTTTCGAGGAAATCCGAAGCGAGAAAACAGATGTAAAAATACATTAGCTACATCTTTGGAGGTAATGTATTTTAGGGCTACCGCCTCAACCCACCTCGTACAAAGATCCACGAGGGTTAGTATGAACCGGTTTCCTTTGTTCGACACCTGATTCAGGGGTCCAACAATATCCACCGCTACACTTTCAAACGGTCTGGAGGCCAATGTTGAAGGCTGGACCTCCACTGATACATGCTTTCCCTTTGTCACTAAATGTTGGCAAATGGTACATGACCGACAAAAAGTTTTAATATCGGTACAAAACTTAGGCCAATAGAAATGATGCTAAAATTCTGGCTCTCGTTTTGTCATACGCCAGATGTCCAGCAAACGGTGAATCGTGTGCTATCTTTAACACGTTTTCTCGATGTTTCAACGGTAGCACCGTCTGCTGAATTTCATGGTTATTGGTCGTGTAATACCGCATAAGAATTCCATTATGCAGTTTGAAGTACCAAGAGGCATTTTTAGTTAATTTCGCTTTCTCACCTAACAATCTAAAATAAGGTGCAATGGTTGGATCGGCATGTTGTGCCTCGATAAATTGTTGTCGAGTGGTATTGTTAATAGTACCGGAGGGTATTATTAACTGTAACATTTCATCTTGTAGGTCAGTGTGATGTGTTTGTGTCTCTGACATAGTTACAGCATTAGCCATGTGTGTTTGTTTCCAGGCTAATATCTCGTCATCAGTGCAGTGTTTTAACCCCTGAAAGGCATCGTAAAATCAAATCAGTACAGGGGTCTTCTAAGATAGCGCACGTAAATGTGCCAGAAAGGAACGGGGTGTTTATACGGACTTTTGCCAGCAGGTATTTTTCTATGTTACCAGAAAAAGTGCGGCATTTAACAAAATCGCCAGTATAATCCTCTAGGTTAACTATTTCTTTCCTTACCCCGACTATAGTGCTGCCGCTATCAAGTAAACATTGGCATGAATATTCATTGACCAGTGCATCGTGGAACTTTAAATTGCCTCTGGAGGCTACAGCTGAGTTCGCATCTTCATTAGAACATGGAATAATGTGACCACATTCAAGTTTACCATCAGCATGAAACCGATGACAAGTATCACATTTGTTAAAGTCTAAAATATCTGTAACAACAGCTACACTTTCACACTCATTGAATGGTAACACATTTTCATTCTCGCCCTAGGTCTCACTACCACTGTCTTAGGATGTATCAATGAGCGCAGCGTTGCTGGCTCTCATTCTTTGTCTGCCCAAACATTTACTGCTAAAGTGGCCAAAAGAAGAACAAAAAAAAAACATTTAACAGCACGCCGGTATGCAGTTCTTTTGTTTTCCTGCTTTTTTATCATCATTTCAAGATGTTCAGGATATCCAGGGTTTCTGTCACACATAGAGCCTTGTGGATGAAATAAACCGCAGTACGTACATTGTGGTGACTTTTGGAATGGTTTATCTTTATTATTGTAAGTTTTCTTGTTGGAATATTTGTTTGGTTGGCTACTAGCAAAAGAGGTAATGTCAGACTCATGGAAAGATGATTTAAATATATCTCGGTTAGAAGAGAAATATGCCGAACCATGTTTCTGTAATTGCTCAAGAGAATCAATATCTGACTGCTGAAGGAACTTAGCGAAGGGGGTTGGGACTGTGGATATCACTTTATCCATCACCATTAAGTCCTGTAACTTATCAAAGTCTTTCCCTACTTTAGCCGCCTTCAACCACCTACTGAATACACTCTGAACATTAGATAGGTAATCTATGAACGTTCCGTTCGGTTTTGGTTTAATTTGAGAGTACTGGATCTGATATAAAGGAGCATCGAGTAGAAAATGATGCATGATTCTGTCATGAATATACTGATAGTTATTTCTTAGTTCTGTTGGTATAGACTCAATAACTTTTAAGGGCTCCCCTGAGAGATTTCTCATGTAGATCATGGCCCAATATTCTAAAGGTATTTCTTGGAATTTAAGTTGGAACTCTATATTCTCGTTCCAAGCTGAGATTGAATCTCCTTGACTGAAGGGTTTGATGATCCCTTTGTATTTAGAAAACTTATTCTGTTCTTCCTGACTTTTCTGTTTAGTGGAAGCTATATGAATGTGTGAGTCAACCTCCATTTCCTTCATTTTTAACTTTGTTTGTGAGTCTGCCTCTATTTGTTTTTGCTTAGTGGCGTTATCTAACTCTATTTGCTTTTGCCTTATCTCTAATTCTTTCTGTTTAGTTGTTTCTTCTAACTCTAATTGTTTTTGTTTGGTGGCATTATCTGATTCTATCTGTTTCTGTTTGTTGGTGTTATCTGACTCTATCTGTTTCTGTTTGGTTAATTCCTCTACCTCTTTCATCTCTTTCTGATGCTGTCTTTCACGTACTCTTTCGTCTCTCTCTAGTGCAGCTTTTCTTTCTGTTTCTTCTTTGTATTTCTGCTCTGCCCATTTCTCTAATTTCTCACCGCTCTTTGCCAGTTCTTTGCCAGCTTGGATGCACTCGTTTAATGTTGACATTGTAAGGCTTTATGATCTTACAGAAATGGTATACAAATAATTTTACAATTAATATGTGTTAGAAAATTCACACTCACTCACTGAAAAAATAAGATGCAGAGTTACGTGTGATTATAACAATACGAAAAATATACTCATCTAATCAGCTGAAATACGGCCCCTCGTGATGTTTCCAAGTTGGGTTCTCGGGATGTTCCAAATCGGAACCTCGGGCTGTTACACTGCTGTTTTGCGCACACAAAATGGAACGGTTTGCTTGTATGATTACTGTTTCTGTTTTATAAAACAGTAACAATTAGCATTTGGCATGTGTTACAAATTGAATAGTAGTTATCACTTTACTTATCATAGTTACTCGGTTGGTAAATTATAAATGTGATATACAAAAATGAATGATGTAAATGAAATGAATGATATGATAGTTTAAATGATTCGTCAAATGAATTGCGATATGATTTATCAATGAAACGTCAATTGTCTTCACTTTCCTTGTTGTCCCTGACTGATCTCTGCTGTATGACTTAGTCAAACTTCTGATTTCCTTCCCTTGTACTAAATGTATTTACTTTGTACAAGATTGTGAATAAAGTTGATGAATGTTGACAACATGATTGTAATGTAATAAATGATCACAAATAATCGTCACACTGTTGATTTAACTACTTACTTTACGTTCAAACAAATCACAGTTTACGTTTCTGAATTTCACTCCATTAGAAATTTAAACACAATTTTAATAGAATTTTGCACTTTCTTGTGGGAAAAATGGTGTTGAATTTGCTTGAAGGTGGTTCAAGCCCCACCTTCTGACACCAAATCGGATCCTGCCTGTCAGCAACTTGCTTTTAACAGGCACACAAGGATTCCGCTTTTGTACCACGCACAATGACAACTAGTACGTCGTACAAGGATACAAATATATTACAGGTTTATTATGAGCTCGATACACATAAGCTCGGCGAAGGAATAATCAGAATGGCAATACAAATCATGGTATAATACAATGAAGTTAGATGAATGGTGATCTCGATGGTAAACTCTAACGAATTGAGTCTTAGCATATCTAAGTCACATCTATTGCTTATGTCCTTTCTTAAACAACATAATCTTCTCAGCGGAGGCATCAGTCCGTCACGCTACACTGTCGAGTCCCGGTCTGAAGAGCTCCGTGGCATGTTTAGCCAACGAGCGGTAGACCCCTCGTGTATTCGTTAGTTTACGTGCTCGGAGTCCCAGCACGCAGTTAGCGACTAGTCACCCTGGTTAGAGGTCCCAGTGTTTCCCTGGGCACTTCTCGTGATGCGGGTTTCCCATTCTATTATGGGTAACTCCACTCACGTCGTACAGTGTCCCCTCTTAGGACACGGGTGTGTCCCGTTGGAGAACTATTCATAGTCCTCTCTCGTGCTTCTGTCCCTTCTGGTTCTAACTTCTTGATAGCTATGTGCTATCTCCCTTGTCTAGGTCTATTTCCCTAGTTCAACTTATCTATTCTCTAATATCTACCTCGCAGCTCTTTGATACTGGGGCTGATGGAATTGCTGCTGAATTTATAAAAGCAGGTGGCCATGCATTACATCAAAGGCTATACGAACTAATAATAAAAATCTGGAGGACAGAAGAATTACCCCATGACTGGAAAGAGTCATTATTGATACCTATCTTTAAGAAAGGAGACAAGTTCCAATGTGAAAATTATAGAGGAATATCACTACTGTCCACAAGCTATAAGATACTATCTGCAGTATTACTAAATAGACTAAAAGCATATTCAGAAGACATATTAGACGACTACCAGGCGGGTTTTAGACAAAACAGATCAACAACAGATCACACACACACACACACACACACACACACACACACACTTACTTCACTGGACACACATCCCACCATAACAGAATTTAAGTGTGCTATAAATGAACTTGAAACTGGCAAGGCTGCAGGTAAGGATGGGATTCCAATAGAGGTTATCAGGAGTGGGCAAGACACAATCACTCTACAGATCCACCAGCTAATAGAGCAATGTTGGTGAGAAGGACAAGTCCCACAGGATTTAAAAGATTCAAGCATCATAACACTGTACAAGAACAGGGTGATCGAAGCGACTGCAACAACTATAGGGGTATCTCACTTCTGTGTATTGTTGGAAAAGTATTTGCCAGAATTGTTCTGCGCAGACTTCAAGTCCTAGGAGATCAAGTCTACCCCGAATCACAGTGTGGCTTTCGACAGAACCAGCCTACCACAGATATGATATTCTCATTGCGACAAATCCAACAAAAATGCCGTGAACAGAATTAACCACTGTTTATTGCCTTCATTGACCTCACAAAGGCATTTGATTTGGTCAGTCGTGAGGGTCTGTTCAAGGCTCAGTACCAGAGCTCTATGTGTCGGCTCTGCAATTATGGAAGCTTCCTTGGATGGCGGAAAATGCCCATGGACGGCCCATGCCTTCCCTTGAGCGCTGACCGTAAAATCTTCGACCGTTCTAACTTGACCAGCAGGATGTGGACGCGCTACATCAGTGAGAGTTCCCCTAGGAATGCTAACCTGGTTTTTTAAAAAAAAACGCACGCAAAAGTTGGGATATGTTGGCCCAGGGGTTTTTTGCCCAAGGGTTGCATAACGATGATACACAGCAATTACATCTGGGGGGGGGGGGGGGGGGGGGGGGGCGCCGCTCCATATGAACGCAGGAAAAAGAAGAATAATATCCTTAGTCTGTCATTACCTGTTTCACCCTCTTTGGTCTACATTGCTACCTTAGTAAGTGTATGATCCTAATTCTTGAGTGAGGTTTCTCAAGGAAAAATTAGTTGCCATTTGCTTCTCATTATCTATGACCTGTTCTACGGATTTTAAACCATAAATGTTAGTTTGTCCTCATCTGATTTTGTTGTGGTGAGGGAGGGGGGGGGTGGGGGGTCCCGGCATCAGCTGTTTTGTCAGAGAAGTCCATTGAATTCCATTTCTGGCCGAGCTTGTTGCTGTCTTATAATTCCAGTCTATAGTAAGTAAGAACACTAGAAGTGTCATCGGCATGTCTGCTTAACTCCTGCTCTTTTTAATTCTAATGTCTCTGTTGGTTTTTCCTCACTGAGGACTTTGCCCTTCATGTCTCTATGTGTTGCTTTATTAAGTTATAATGTTCTGTGGTAATTCCATAATAATCACGCTATACAGATGAAATAGTATTGATGGTAGAACATGCAAAAGATCTTCAACAACCTTTGGACATTGTAGTAACAAAGAGTGCAAAAAGAAAAACAACACTTTCCTTGAAAATCAAGGAAACAGAAACGGTTATATCGAAGAAACAGAAGACACCAAAATCTGAGATTACAATAGAAGTGAAAATGTTCAACCAAGTTGATAAATTTAAATAACGAGCGCAATTATAGCATCAGATTGAAGATGCATGACAGTGATTAAGAGAAGAATAGGTCGAGCGAAAGCTGCAGTTCAGAAAATTAAAAGCATCTCATGCAATAAGTCCCTATCATTGAATGTAAGAGAGTATTGAAATGTTATAAAGAACCCGTTTAGATGTGTGGCAGTGAATCATTAAACGTGAATGAACAAATTAGGAATAGCTTAGAGACAACGGAGATGTATTTCCTAGGAATAATGTTGTGAATATCTTCGACTGCCAGAGTAACTAACAATGATTGCGTGGAAGAAACTAATGAAACTAGAGCATTATACACAACTATAAGAAACAAACAACATTCTTTGATCATGTGATGACAAGAGAAGCATTGAAGAACATCATGATAGCTGGAAAGATCAGTGGGAAAATGATAAGAGGCAGAGGCAGACCGAAGGAAAAGATACTGGATGGACTGAGATGGTGGCGTGAAAGAATATCATCAGTAGAGTTGATCCAGAACAGCACAGACTGAGATTTGTGAAAAGCCGTGAACGTCAACGCCATTTGGCAGGGCATATGGTGATGATTCCTTAATGCTTCATCAATTTCCAGACAGATTACTTGTAAATGCTATTAAACGCCTTTTCATAGTCCACTGTTGTTGTTTGTCCATCAAGAATGATGATGACCATTCATTTCATCCAGTGGGGTTGAAGGTGTGGAGCCGTGGGTTCTAAGATGGCTGATAAGGCCTATTTTGGCTCGAAATGTTCTTTGACAATGTGGGCAAAGAATGCTTGACGTCTCTGGAGGAGGATTTCCTGCAGTGGTTTTTCTGTCCTGCCTTTTCTTCACAGCTCTTGCAGTCCTGGTTGCCTCACATATGACTGCACCTTTGCGCAATGATGCACGCCACGAATTTCTGTCTCTGGCTGCAGCCTCCCAGGTGTCATGATGAATTCCAAAAGCATTCAGTGAAATTTTCAAAGTGTCTTTAAAACGTTTCCTCTGGCCACCTTGGGAGCGTTTACCACAACGCAGTTCGCTGTAAAAAATTCGTTTAGGGAGCCTGTGATCTGGCATGCGAGTCAAGTGACCAGCCCAGCGAATCTGATTCTTCATCAGTAGAGTGTGGATACTGGGCATGGATGCTCTTTCTAGGACTTCAGTGTCTGGAATCTTGTCTTGCCATTTAATCTTCAGTAGCTTCCTTAGGCAGACTGTGTGGAAGTGGTTTAATTTCCTAGCGTGTCGCTGATAAACAGTCCAGGTTTCACAAGCATATAGCAGTGTGGATAATACAACTGCTTTGTAGACTTTTAGCTTTGTTTGCAGGCTTATTCCAGTTCTGTCCCATACATTCTTGTACAGTCTGCCAAAGGCTGCACTGGCCTTGGAGATTCTTGCATTCACTTCGTCATCGATTGTGGCAGCTTGTGACACGGTGCTGCCAAGATAGGTGAATTTGTCCACAACACTTAGTCTATGATCATTCACTTTGATATTCGGCACAGTGTGATTATTCCCTGGAGCTGGCTGGTACATAACTACAGTCTTCTCCAAGTTGATATTGAGCCCAAAGTTGGCACAGGCATGTGAGAAAGCTGAAACATTATGTTGCATGTCTGATTCTGAGTTGGCGTATAGAGCGCAATCATCAGCAAACAGGAGCTCTCTGACGGTGCCGCTGTTAATTTTGGTTTTAGCTTTCAGCCTTCTGAGATTGAATAACTTTCCATCCATACGGTAGTTGATGTCTATTCCAATGTCGTCGTTCTCGAAGGCATTCATCAACATGGCTGAAAACATGAGGCTGAACAGTGTTGGTGCCAGGACACATCCTTGCTTCACTCCATTGGTGACAGGAAAGGGTTCAGACAGTTCACCATTTTCCTGTACTCTTGCCTGCATGCCGTCATGAAATAGCCGCACTATTTGGACAAACTTTCGTGGACAGCCATATTTTGCCATAATCTTCCACAGTCCTTCTCTGCTGACTGTATCAAAAGCCTTGGTAAGGTCAATGAAAGTGGAGAACATTTCGCAGTTCTGTTCCTGACATTTCTCTTGCAGCTGCCTTGCAGCGAAAATCATGTCAACAGTTCCACGTTCTTTTCTGAAGCCACATTGACTCTCAGGAAGAAGACCTTGATCGAGATGGGCTGTGAGGCGATTGAGAAGAATTCTGGCGAGTATCTTCCCTGCAATTGAAAGCAAGGAGATGCCTCGGTGGTTGTCACAGGATTGGCGGTTTCCTTTACGTTTGTAAAGGTGGACTATTGACGCGTCCTTAAAATCTTGTGGCATGGTCTCGTTCATCCATATGTTTGTGAAGACTTGGTGAAGCTGCTCTGTTAGGACCGGCCCACCTGCCTTGTATATCTCTGCTGGGATGGAGTCAGGACCAGGTGCCTTGCCGCTGGAGAGTTGCTGGATGGCTTTGTTTATTTCCACTATGGTTGGCAGGTCATCAAGCGTCTCATTGGTGGGAACTTGAGGAAGGCAGTTGATGGTTTCATCATCGAAGAAGGAAGTTGCATTTAAGATTTTGCTGAAATGCTCTGCCCAGCGTTGGAGGATTTCTTTCTTATCGGTGACCAATGTTCCCCCATCT
The DNA here is from genome assembly GCA_014155875.1 of Cepaea nemoralis. Lineage (NCBI taxonomy): Eukaryota > Metazoa > Mollusca > Gastropoda > Stylommatophora > Helicidae > Cepaea > Cepaea nemoralis. The sequence goes on along the minus strand of JACEFZ010006511.1, from coordinate 644,836 downwards.
GCACTGAGGAGGGGAACTATGCCTGGTGATGAAGGACCATAGACCGCTTTCAGTGAGTCGTAGAAGTTTTTCATATCGTGTCTGTCAGCAAAGCCCTGAATTTCATCAGCTTTGCTGCTCAGCCAGGAGTCCCGCATGTGCCGAAGTTTCTGCTGCACTACTCTCTGAATGTTCTTGAAAGCATCTTTTTTTGATGTTGACTTTGGGTCATTCAAATGTGCCTTGAGGAGAAGATGTTTCTCGGCCAGCAATTGGTTGATGTCTTCGGAATTTTCATCAAACCAGTCTTTATGCTTTCGGGGGGCTGGACCCAGGATTTCCATAGCAGTGTTGTAAATTGTGTCCTTTAGGGCTCTCCATTCTGTTTCTGTATCCTGTTTAGCTTCAGCATTGGGCTTGAGGCGGTCTTCCAGCATATTTTCAAACGACTGCTGCATTTTCTTGCTGTATAGGCGGGTGACATTTAGCTTTGTTTGCATTTTCGCCCCTTGAGGACGCCGTGGTGGCCTGATGTGGATGTTCATTTTCGAGACAATGAGACGATGGTCTGTCCAACATTCGGCACCACACATGGATTTTGTCACTCGAACGTCTTGTCTGTCACTCCTCCTGACGATGACATAGTCAATGAGGTGCCAGTGTTTCGAGCGAGGGTGCATCCACGATGTCCTATTTCTCATGGGGAGACGGAAAATTGTGTTCGTAATCAGGAGATCATGTTCGGCACATGTCTGAAGGAGGCGGAGTCCATTGCTGTTACAATTTCCGACTCCATGCTTTCCAATAATGCCACTCCAAGAGGTGGTGTCCGTGCCTACTCTGGCATTGAAATCCCCAAGGAGTATAAGTTTGTCTCCTTTGGGAACAGATGTTAATACATTGTGCAGGTCCTCATAGAACTTGTTCTTGACATCATCTTTGTTGGTCATAGTTGGTGCGTAGACATTCACAATGGTTGCGTGCTTCCTTCCATTCAGCAGAGGCAACTTCATGGTCATGAGCCTGTCGTTTATAGCCTTTGGAAATCCAGCTAATTTGCCGACCAGAGCCGACTTAATGGCAAATCCCACACCGGATTGGCGTCTTTCCTCGCTTTTCCTTCCACTCCAGAAAAATGTGTAGCCGGCACCAATTTCACAGATTTGGCCTTCTTCTGCAAGTCGTGTCTCGCTCAAGGCTGCAATGTCGATGTTGTACCTGCCCAGCTCTCCCCCAATCAGTGCTGTTCGTCTCTCTGGACCCGACGCGCCGTCTCTGTCAAGTAGGCGTACATTCCAAGTTCCAATTGTTAAGGAAATATGGTTTACTCTTTTAGCTTTGCTTGTTTTATCTTTCTTTGTATGTTGACCGCAGTTAGGGTACCCACCAACCGCGGCTAGCTGGTTAGGTAGTGATGAAGCAGACAATGTTTAGGACACCTTTTCTAGCCCCTTCCTCATGCTATGGAGGTGAGCAGTGTGTTCCTATAGAGGGCTGCTCAGTCGCTCAGGGGGCTGCCGAATCCCACTGCTGCTCCGGTCAGTAGAAGACGACCATATGGCCTGAACCGCCTGTGTGCAGGTCTGCGACTACGGCTGCCAGCGTACCCACGCCTGCCGCTTTGCCGCTCGCCCTTCGTCACAGGGCTTGAAGGTGATATGTGACGTTGGATGAAGAATGACTTGCGCGATGACTTGGATTAAAGTGAGGAAGAGTTGCGCAATTCGTCGACCTCACTCTCTCGCCTGAGTCCATCTGAGTCCAGTGGCAAGACAAGTCGAGACGATTGGAGACTGAATACAGGTGCAGTGGATGACCAGGGACGCTCTACGTGCCTTGCCGTGCTCATTACGTTCCACAACGCTTTGCAGGTAAACGCCGTCTTGCCCGTTGAATCAGGAATGATTTCTTCCGCGCAGTCTGCCGAATCCTGTCTTCACATGCTGGGTAGGCATACCCTAGTTTACCTCTTGGTTTGACACCAAATCGGATACCCATGCCTGGTTTAGCCAGCCTCTCACAGCTGTTGCCCGGGGGGTGGCCGCTGTCGCATGCTGACAGCTACTAGGAGCCACAGGCACGAGCTGGGTGTCAGACTTGGACCAGTGGGGGATGGGTCCTGAAAGGACATGAGAGCCATCCTTACCAAAGGTGCTACCAATGCCTGACACCCCGTACCCCCCAAATCCACTAGTCTAATATAGAGTGGTGAAATGAGTTTGATGCTTTGCTCTATTATTGTGCGCAGTGTTACTATCTGATCAGTGCAGGATCTATTTGGTCGAAGGTCGGCCCGTTCATCCCTTAGTTGTTTGCCAGTTGCATCTCGCAGTTTTTCGGGAATAAATCTGCGTATCTTTCCAGGACAGTAGTATTATTTCTCCATAATTTTTGCGCTCCTGTAGGTTTCCTTTCTTTGGCAGCTTCACCAGATACCCTTCTCTTGTCTGCTGGGATGTCTTCAGTTTCTCAGGTCTGCTAAATAATTTGTTGAGGTGTTTACGTTAATTTTAACGGCCACTGCTGTGATGCCATCTGGAACATCTTTCCCATCCTTCAGACGTTTGATAGCTTTGCTAATCCTTTCCTTACATGGTTTCTCAGGTGATATTCAGCTCCACTTCTGCAGGCTGGTTATCTGGAGGGTTGTCTGGAACTGGTATTTTTAGGAGTTTCTCAAAGCATTCAGCCCATCAGTTTAACTGATCCTTAATGTTAGTGAGAACTTTCCCATTCATGTTTTTGAACTGTCCTATTGGCTGATCATACTTTCCTGCAGGTGTTGCAAAAACCTCTAAGGTTTTGTTCTGATGCTGCTGCGTCCGCCTCTCTTTCTAGGGCATCTATATAGTGTCCTTTATCTGCCTTTACTTTCTTAATTAGCTTTTGCTGATTTTTCCTGGGCTCTGACTTTCACAGCTCTGGTCTTGCAATTATTTACATCCGCTTTCTTGCTTCTCCTCTCTCCTGTGTGGGTGAATGGGTGTGTGGGTGGTATGTGTGGGTTGGGGATGGGTGTGGAAATGTGTGTGTGGGGGATATGTCTGTGTGGGTGGGGTGTGGGTGGGGTAATTGTGGGTGGATGGAGGATTATGTGTGGGTGGTGAGGGTGTTTGTGGGTGGGGGATGTGTGGAGAGATTTGTGTGTGTGGGTCAGGGATGTGTGGGTGGGGATGTGTGTGTGTGAGGGAGGGGATGTGTACATGGGTGGGGTGTTGTGTGGAAAGGGAGATGTCTGTGGGTGAGGGATGTGTGTGTGGGTAGGTAGATTAGGTGTGATTGGGTGTGGAATGTGCAGGTGGGTAAAGAATTATGTGAGAGTGGGGAATGTGTGTTTGGCTGGGTAAATGGGATGTGTGAGTGTGGGTGGGTAGATGGGAGATGTATGTGTTGATGGGTGGGTGGGGGATGTGTGAGTGGTTGAGGGATGAGTACATGAGTGGGTGGATGTGTGTGGGAGAGGTGTGTTTGTGGATGGGGGATATATTGGTAGGTGATTATATGTGTGTGTGGGGAGATGTTTGTGTGTGTATGGGTGAGGTGTGTGTGGTTAAGGGATGTGTGATTGGGGGATGGGTGGAGAATGTGTGGGTGGGTGAGTGTGTGTAGGTTGGGGGTGGGTGAGTGTGTGTAGGTTGGGGGGGGGGTGAGTTTGTGCAGGTTGGGGGATGTGTGTGTATGGGCGCAGGATGTGTGGGTGGGTGGGTGGGTGAGACTGTGTAAGTGGGGGATGTGTGGGTAGGTGTGTGATGTGTGGGTTGGTGGGGATATGTGTGTGTGGGTGGAGGATGTGTGGTTGGGGGATGTGTTTGACTGGGTGGTTGGGGGTCTTTGCGTGTGTGGTGGAGGATATGTGGGTGGGTGAGTGTTGATGGGTTATAGGATGGGTGGAAGATGTGTGTAGGTGGGGAGATGTGTAGGTGGGTGATGGGTGGACAGATGTATGTATGTGTGCCTGGGTGTGTGTGTGTGTGTGTGGGAGATGTGTGTATGGGGGATGTGTGTTTGGGGAGATTGTGTAGGTGGGGATGTGTGTAGGTGGGGATGTGTGTGTGGGTGTGTGGTGGAGGATGGGTGGATGGGTGCATGTATGTGTGCCTGGGGGTGTATGTGTCGTTGGGTGTGGGATGGGTGGGTGGTTGGGTGTATGTGTCTTATAACATGGTAATATGCATCGTTTATGTTTACAACATTCATTTGACAATGTTTTTTTCCTATGTGAATGCATTATGCATTATTGATGAACGAAAGATGAGTGACTGGAAGGCCGAATGTAAGACGGGCCTGTGTGCCCAATTTGTTACCCTTTGAAAATAAAGTCCATTCGTTTGTTCATTCTCTAATATCTTTTTAAGGGTTTTCAGCGTGTCAACGGTTTATGATTTCTTTCTCATCTGCCAAGTACTTCGAGACATGATCGCTCCAAATTGTTTTAGCCTGTTGACCGGAGACTTCCATACTTACTTCATCTACTAACTACTTAAGTTTTTTTGTTTTTTTTTGCATATCCCTTACAGGACGTTGCAGAACATCAGCATTTTTCAGCTGCTGTTGATGTACTAGGCAATATTGTGCTCAGTAGTTTGCCACTGCTTTCTGAGCGACCGGCTCATATTCCCCATAAGTTACCAACACAGTAGAGAACCGCTACCGATTCTCGCTCAGATTACGTTACTCACGAGAATATATGGGATTACGGAGAAAGACGTTAACACCTAGGCTAAGGAGACGGCACTTCAGTATTACCTCAATAAAAACAATTAAATTTTTAAAAATTACATTCCTATGTGTAATATTACACTTGAAAATGTTATTAGCTATAATTAAGTTCACTTACATATTTACATAATTATTTATTCATTAATAATTGAATATAAATGCAACAACTGTTTTACTTGAAATTATGAGTTTAAAATACATTTTATATGTACATGTGTTGCAATGCATGACACATATGACAACAGACAAAATAACATAAATAGTGACAAATTATCAAATGAATAAATAATAGAAAATAGCAAATAATCATTAAAAAAATGTATTGAACTTTTATAATCTAACATTTGAAATGTGAAAGTGATTCAATTCAGGAATATCCACATAATTTATTAACATTTGATGTACATAACTTTTATTAATTATCATGCTTTTAAAATAATCTAAAATATTATGAGAAATAACCTATGATGAAATGTATTAATATTGAAAACTTCTTATTCAGAGACTTCACTGAAAAACATGGAATGTCAAATGAAAAAGTAGAAGAGCAAAAGCTATTGTCTATATGAAAGTACGACATTGCTGATGCAAACAAACAAACAAAAAAAAACCTAAGATATTCACTGTCGGGATATATATATATATATATATATATATATATATATATATATATATATATATATATATATATATATATATATATATATATATATCATCATCATCATCATCAAGTGCCGTGCCGGCTGGCGTAGACGTTTATGGCTCTCCATAGATCTCGGTCTTTGGTTTTCTGGATCAACTCTGCTGCTGATATTCCTCCATGCCACCGTCTCAATCCATCCAGCATCACTTCTCTTGGTCTACCTCTGCCTCTCTTCCCCTCGATCTTTCCAGTTGTTACGATGTTCTCCAATGCCTCTCTTCTCATCACATGACCGAGGAAAGCTGTTTGTCTCTGTCTTATTGTTGTATATAATGTTCTAGTTTCATTAGCCTGTTTCAGGCAGTCGTCGTTAGTTACTCTGGCAGTCCAAGGAATTCGCAACATTCGTACTCATGGAACCACATCTCTGTTGCTTCTAATTTCTTCTTAATTTGTTCATTTACATTCCAAGATTCACTGCCATACAGCAAAACTGGTTCTACATAGCATTTCAGCACTCTCTTTCTTACATTCAGTGACAGTGACTTATTGCATAAGATACTCTTCATTTTATGAAATGCGGCTTTTGCCTGCCCTATTCTGCTCCTAATCTCTGTTGTACATCTTCCATCTGATGTTATAAATGCCCCTAGGTATCTAAAATTATCAACTTGGTTAAGGATTTTCCCTTCTATTTCTATGTCACATTTTGGTGTCACCATTTTCTTTGATATTACCATTGTTACTGTTTTCTTGATATTCAAGTTGAGTCCTTTCCTTGCACTCTCTGTTACTACAACGTCTAATAATTGTTGTAGGTCTGTTGAATTATCCGCCACCAATACTGTGTCATCTGCATAGCGTATATTATTTATATTATAACCTCCAACTAGTATTCCTGGCATCTCTTTGATCTCTCTCATTATTACTTCGCTATACAGGGAGAAAAGATCTGGTGACAAGACACACCCTTGTCGTACTCCTAGCTTTATCCGTTCAGTAACTACCCTCTTTATTTCCCATTTTAATTGCTGCTACTTGGTTCCAGTAAATATTCTTTATTATTCTTAAATCTTTTCCATCAGTGTTGATATCTTCCAACATTTTAATCAGTTCATCATGTTTTACTTTATCAAATGCCTTAGTATAATCTATGAAGCACAAATATATGTCCCTCTGTTTCTCTATTGACCTTTCTATTAGTGTCCGCAATGTATAAATTGCATTGTTTGTGCCCTTTCCTTCCACAAATCCATACTGTTCTTCACTAATTTCCATTTTTATTTTCTTTTTGGTTCTTCTCATTATGATTCTAAGTAGAAGCTTAGTGATATGGTTTATAAGGTTAATTGTACGAAAATCTTCACAATCAATTGCTCCTGGTCTTTTTGGTATAGCTATAAATACAGATTTCAGCATATCACTGGGTAAATATCCACTGCTGTAAATATCATTCAACATTTTGGTTAATATATCTACTCCAAATTCTCCCAATACTTCTAATTCTTCTATTGTGATTTCATCTGGCCCAGCTGTTTTTCCTTTCTTCATACGTTTCATAGCGTCAGCGACTTCTTCTTTCAGAATAGGTGGACCTTCCTAGTTACTATCTTCTGTTAATTCTGCCCTTTCTCCTTCATATAATTCTCTTATATACTAATTCCACCTCTTCATTATAGCATCTTCCTCTAATATCTTTCCTGTTTTTGATTTAAAACACCCTGTATTTATTCTTATTTTTTTTCCTGTAAGCTCACTGATTTGTCTGTGCATATTTTTTGTATCTTTAATGGAGTTTAATTCAATTTGTTTGCATTGCTCGTTTAACCAACTTTCTTTAGCCTTCCCACATTTATCTTTTATTTCTTTATTTATCTTAGCGTATTCTTGTTTGTCATTTTTATACTGTTTTCTTTTGTCCATCAAGTTTAAGATATCTTCATTCATCCATTTTTTCTTAGCTATTTTGCCTCTCTGTGGTAATACTTCTTAGCTAGTTTGATGAATGGAGTCCCATAACATTTCCCATTGTTCATCTATACTCTGTATTTTAGTTATTGCATTTTACCTATTTTTCACAGTCACTCTGTATTGTTCTTGCATTTCTTTATCTATTTTTAGAACCTCTTTATTAAGTCTCATGTTCTTAACCATTTTTTCCCCTCTTTTAATCTTACTTTTATTTGTCCACATAGTGGTACATGATCACTATTACAGTCAGCACCAGGCATTGTCTTTACATTAATTAAAGCATTTCTAAACCTTTTATTAATTAGTATGTAGTCAATTTGGTTGCGTATTTTCTTATCAGGGCTTATCCATGTGTACAGTCGTCTTTTATGGTGTTTAAACCATGTGTTTCCAATTATCATATCATTGATATTTGCCCATTCTATTAGCTTTTCCCCTCTTTCATTTCTTGTACCTAAACCATAATTCCCCACTACATCCTCCATTTTTTCCCTTTCCTACTTTTGCATTAAAATCACCAAGTATTATCTTTATTTCTTGTGATCCAATTTGAGCCATCGCCATTTCTATTTCGTCGTAAAAGTGTTGTATTTCTTCATCACTACTGCTTGCTGTTGGTGCATATACTTGTATGGTATATACTTGTATACTTTGCATGTTTATATATATATATATATATATATATATATATATATATATATATATATATATATATATATATATATATATATATATATATATATTGTCAGAGTCTTGCGTAGAGCAAGATAAGTAGCTCGTTTTCTGGCAAGTGTGAAGCAATATCAAACTATCAAATCACACGAAGTCAATATCCCAAAGTATTATTCACACAATTTATTTACGCGCGGCATTTATTATCGCACAAACATCGCGCACTGACAATCCATAACAATCATTACAGCATGAACAATATCACTACAATACTTAATAATACATGCAAGCAATAAACATCTCACTTACAAGTCAAACTATTCAAGCGTTCGAACCAGTCTCCCACTGTCGTACAGGCTAGCTCTCAATGCAGATTCAAACACAACTCGCATACCCATGCGACCTGTTCATTCAACATCCTAAGCCCGTCTGCCAGTTCTGGCGTCCTACACGCTACACGATCACGTCAGCTGGTGTCCCCTGTAAGGTTCACGGGGTGAACTCAATTGCTGTGCGTGGCTGCTTATCCGGGCGTCGTCGAAGACGCCGCGTTCTCTCTGCCGTGTTTACCATCACTCAGGGTTGCGTGTTGTTATGTTGTCTGGCGTTGGTACAGACAACACGTCGCAACCTCGGATGTGAGACCTTAACACTCTACACACCGCTTTTTCATGAAAGGATTTCCTTTCATGTACAATATATATCTAGGTGTTCTTAAACATGTCAAAGTCGAACATTATACTTTGTCAAAGACTTAGTGAAGACCACCCTGAATGAGTGGTCTACCTCAAGTAGTTTAGAGGTAACCCAGTGCCCCTACATGAGGGCAGGGTAGGTGATAGGGAGGGGAACTATTAAATAGTTCTCTCATGAGACACGGAGGTGTCAACCAGAGAGTAAGCACTCTGGTCACGGCATAATCACGCCTACGTGATAGACACGGAGAAGTGGAATACCACTCAAGAGTAGACAGCTACTCTAAGCGTGCTGAGTAATGCAGCACGCGAAAGCCGAAGGGCACACAAGGTCCTTCCGCGTGCTGTGTAGCCACGCGAGGAGAATAGTGAGACAGGGGACTGACTTGATAGTGAGCGCATCGCTTAGCGTCGATGCGTGTTTCTTTAGCCGAGTAGATAGAGTTAGCATTAGGGTTAGGAAACGACTAGTGATAGGCAATGCTGTGTATTCTTGTGTGATTTAGTAGCGACCGTTTCTGTGTATTGATGTAATGTAAAGAGCCAGCGGCAATAAAATGTGTAATCCATTCCTCTCGTACGACTTACAATCTTTTGTGTGGTGCGAGAGAAGTTTATCCCGTGATGCCTGATCCATCGCTTGATGACAGGCTAGGATTAAAGTGGTGTCAGGAGTGTGGCTTGGACAATTGTTCAAGCTAAAACACTCACCCACGGCTCTAAAATAGTATTACTGTCAGTTAATCACAGGGTTTAATTTGTGTTAGTGACTAATGGCGTGTGCAGACTAGAACAAGTTGCGAGCTGAGATGTGCCCATCGTGAACAACAAGTGTTTATGTTTGCTTATTATAATGTTTTGTGAATTATGAACATATTTCCTTCTAATTTGTAAGTATTATTATTATTATTTTCTATCATTTATTTCTACAATTACTTATTTATTTTTGAGTACTTGTCAAATATGATTCACGGCGGAGCGATACACAAAAATATGAGCCGGCGACAATATCGATTTTTCCAATCTAGAAATAGCGCTGCGCCTGTGACGTATCGCGACTGACAAACAGTTGCCTTACGCCATTTGCAATCAGCGATAGATTGTTTACAAATCGCCAAGTGGCTGCTCGCCTGAATCTGTGCCTTATATCAAATATTATTTGTTTATATTAACTATTTATTGAATATATTTATTTATTTGAACATTATTATTACCTTTATATTATTTCAAAGCAATTATTTAATTATTTATATACCTTTTCTATTTGTTACTGTCACGATGGCACTACTTTCGCTATGCAAATGAGACTCGGTCTGCACAACACTTCCATAGATTAAACTAGATTAGGTAAGGAAGGCAAAAGACGTTAGAACGAAGACAGGACATTGACATTTAATATTAATTATACCACAGTGTGTTGTCCGGGGGCATTTGATTGTACAAAATTGTCTAAAGTCATATGTCGTTTGCAATTGGTTAATTAGTGTTGCTCTTGTAAACCAGGAAGAACAACAGCTGTTCATAAACAGAACGCAAGGTGTATGTCGTAGTGCTAAACGATTGGACCTGAGGTGCCAAACGATTGTACCTGATAGATCTGGAATATTGAGATGAGTATACCCAAAGTATTTTGCATGCAATATGATTAATAATGCATCTCTTTTTCAGGGTGTGATCAATTAGTATATTTTTTTGTGTGATCTATTTTTCAAGGTGAAATCTAAGAGTGTATTTTTCATACACAGGGAGTTGAAAACTTAACATATATAACATACATAAGTGAATAAGTATTTGAGTGTCTGTCAACTCTAGCTAATTATTCAACAACATGTCAACTTTAGCTGATTTTATAGAAGCAGGCAAAGCATTAGGACACACAGGAAAAGAATTAGAACAATATGCTGATCACAAATTTAGGGAAGCAAAAGATGCTGAGAGAGATGAACGTGCACGAGAAAGACAGCATCAAAAAGAGATGGCACAATTAGCTGAAGAAACTAAACAGAAACAATTAAATCAGGATAAGGAGATTAAACATAAACAATTAGATCAGGAAAGAGAATTAAAACAAAAAAAATTGGATCAGGAGAGAGAATTAAAGCAAAAAGAGATAGATGAAATGGCAAGAGTGAAAGAAAAACAAATTCAAGTTGAATCAGAGACACAGTTAAAGATGAAAGGTATGGATGTAGATTCACACTTAGAGATCTCCGCTACAAAACTAAAGAGTCAGCAAGAAGAAAATAAATTTAATAAGTATAAAAATATTATTAAACCATTCTGTAAAGAAGACTCCATATCAGCCTGGACAGAAAATGTCGAATATCAGCTGAAATACCACCAAGTACCAATCGATATGTGGGCTATGATTTACATGAAGAACCTTAGTGGAGAGCCCCTTAAAGTAATTGAATCAATACCAACTGATCTTAGATCTAACTATCAGTACATCCATGATAGGATAATGCAACATTTCTTACTTGATGCCCCAGGGTATCAAGTACAGTTTTCAAATTTAAAACCAAAGCCAAGTGAGACTTTCATCGATTACGTCCCAAATGTCCAAAGTGTATTAAATAGATGGCTTAATGCAGCAAACATAGGAAAGGACTTTGAAAAACTTAAAAATTTAATAGCCATGGATAAAGTCATATCCACGATACCATCTCCTTTCGCTAAATTCCTACAGCAGTCAGACATCGAGACCATAGAACAATTTGAAAAGAAAGGCTCTGCATATTTTTCCTCGAATAGAGATATTTTCAAAACATCAAATATCGACTCTGAAATAGTCTCTTTTGTTAAGGACCAACCTAAAAGCTATCGTAGCAATAAAAAACCATTTCAGAGAGTCGACAAGAAAGACCAAAAATTGCCAAAATGTGTGTATTACCAACTTTTTCATGATACTTATTCTATGTGTGATAAATCACCAAACTATCCGGCACATCTTGAGATGGTCATTAAGAAGCAACAAAACAAGAGAACTGCATACAGGCGTGCAGTCAAATGCTTCTTCTGTTCTAGCTACGGGCATTATTCAAACAAGTGCCTGGGCCGCCAAAGAATAAAGGCCAACAATGCTATGCTAATTGATACATCTTCTGATAGTGGTAGTGAAACTGAGTGTGAGGTCGAGAATGAATTACCTGTTAACCAAGCTGAAAATGTTTGTTGTGTAAACGATATATTAAGCTTTGACAGTTGTGAACGATGTCACCAATTTCACGCAGACGGAAAATTAGAATGTGGACATACAGTACCATTCTCCAACGAGAGTGTAAATGCAGCATTAGCCTCCAGAGGCAATTTGGTGTTCCACAATGCAATGGTCAACGAAATACCATGCCAATGTTTGCTGGACAGTGGGAGCACTCTTATTGGTCTTAGAAAGGAACTGGTGAATCCAAATGATTATACAGGTGACTCAGTCAAATGCCGAACCTTTTCGGGTAATATTGAAATTTACCCTTTGGTAAGAGCCCGTATTAACACTCCTTTCCTTTCTGGTACCTTTACATGTGCGATTTTAGATAACCCTTGTACTGATTTAATTTTGGGATGCTTACCCCAATTGAAACATTGCACTAACGAAGAAATGGCTGCATGGTAAAAATTAAATGCAGCTAATGCAACAACCAGAGCAGATACTATTAAACACCAAGACACACTACAGGATGAAAGACTACTGTTGCTATCACCAACTAGCACGGATGATACCACCAGACAAAAGTTCATAGACCAGCAAAAAGCTGATCCGAGTGTGTCTCCATATCAGCAGCTGTTAAAAGAAAAAGCCAAAGTAACAAAAAACGCATCATGGTTCTTTAGACTTAATAATGGTATTCTTACTCGTTATTATACAACTGGTAACCATGAGATTCAGCAAACGGTGTTACCTGTACAACACCGCCAAACGGTGCTAAAGATTGCACACGAGTCACCGTTTGCTGGTCACCTTGCATACGACAAAACCAGGGTCAGAATTCAGGCTCATTTTTATTGGCCAGGTTTTTGTAATGACATAAAACTGTTTTGTCGTTCATGTAATGTCTGTCAACAACTAGTACGTAAGGGTAAACATCCTACAGCTGAAGTGCAACCTTCAACACTGGCCTCTAGGCCATTTGAGAGTGTGGCGGTAGATATTGTTGGACCCCTGAACCAGGTGTCCAGCAAAGGAAATCGCTTCATCTTAACGATGGTAGAACTATGTTCAAGGTGGGTCGAGGCAGTAGCTTTGAAATACATCACTTCCAAAGACATTGCCAATGTATTTATACACTTGTTCTCACGATTCGGATTCCCACGTACCATCTTATCCGACCGTGGAACTCAATTCATATCGGCTGCAACGCAAGCCCTTACGAAAATGTTAGGGATTAAACAGCATTTTACAACAGCCTATCAACCAGCCAGCAATGGAATTGTAGAAAAAATTAACGGAGATCTGAAACATATGCTGGCTAAGGTGACAGCAGAAAACCCAGCTGATTGGGATATACTGTTACCAACAGTGCTGTTCGCCTATCGGGAGATTCCTCATTCAAGCACGGGTTTCTCACCGTTCGAATTAGTATACGGGGCTAACCCACGTGGACCCATAACAATTTATCATCCGGTAGTAACTAATTCCATTGAAATTCCAACCCCTAAAACACCTTATGAAATGGTAACAGAAACACAAGATAAGATTATGAAATCGTGTATCATAGCTAAGGCAGCTTTGGAGAGGAAGGGTCAAATCTACCGCCAATACGCAAATAAAGGTGCAAGAACTATTAATCTTGAACCAGAGCAAGACATACTGCTTTTACTCCCAGACAAACGGAATTTCAGATGTCGATTATGAAATATCGATAAACGGACACTTAAAGATAGTTCATATCAACATGTTGAAACCCTACTTTTCAAGACAACAGACAGAATTAGAGACAGACGAACACATTGCACCCACACCTATGGAGGAGACGCCAGACATGCACAACGCAACTACAATAGTTAGTGAGACTGGCAAAGCCGACGATATGCATACACCTAGTGAGCATACAGAAAACGCACTTAGCACCACCACCGTACTGAATCAGGTAGACGATGACGGGATGGAACTACATGTTCCAATTGTAGACAAGACTGCGACATTAGATTGTATACGGTTAGAACAGGGACTAACAGACGAGCAACGACGACAGATAATAGAATTAATAACAGAATATAAGGACATATTCTCCGACATTCCAGGTAGGACGGACAGGATCGAGCACTCCATCCTTCTTTAGGACTCTAAGCCTATCAAATGCAGGCCGTACTCTATCCCACTTAGCTATAGAGAAAGTCTAAATAAGGAAATTCTTAATTTAGAAGCTAGTGGGATCATCCAAAAATCTACATCTGACTACTCCTTTCCAATCGTCTTGGTCAAGAAAAAAGACTCTACAATTCGTCTATGTGTGGACTGTAGGAAACTCAACAATGTCACTAAGATCGACGCAGAAACAATTCCTTCCTGCGAAGATCTTATTCTGGATATGTCCACCTCCAAAATCTTCTCTAAATTAGACCTTACTAAGGGATATTGGCAGGTCCCTATGCAGACTCAATCCATCCATCTTACTGCTTTCTCAACACCGTTAGGTCTTTACGAGTGGCGGTTTCTTCCTTTCGGACTTCGTAACTCTCCTGCCACTTTTGTACGCTTAACTAGAGATTTACTACATGGAGTGACGAATACAGTGACATATATAGATGATATTTGTGTCCATACAGATGACTGGACAACACACTTACTGAAACTCAGACATGTCTTCGATAGGTTGCGACTCTTCGGTCTCATGGTCAAACCGAGCAAAGTTGAATTGGGCCTACAAGAAATTGATTTTTTGGGTCATGTCATTTCACAAGGACAACTGAAAACTGACAATATAATTATTACAAAAATTATGAACCTGACCATGCCTACAACAAAGAAGCAGGTCAGGAGCCTTTTGGGTTTAGTAAATTATTATAGTAAGTTCATGAGCCTGACGACGTCATGGCATGGTTCAGTTATAGCCTGGGTCACAGAGTACAGGTTGCGACTGTGTTCAGAATTGAACACGGGAACGGGGAAAGCAGGGGCTTTCCACACAACGTGAAAAACGCTGGAGCTCACTGCCCAGGTGACAGGAAGTGAGCTCGGGACAAGTTAGTCGGCGTGGATCCATCGTCCTGTGTGGACATGGTGAAAAGTAGACAGCGTTATGGCTCTATATTGAGCCACGCATTTAATCTGTAATGTAGTGTAATGTGATGTGACTGTCGAATAAGTGATGGCATCTTCGATTATGTGATTGTGTATATTATACGTAGGAAACTTATAACAGTCTTTGTGTTCACTCTTGTTTAAGTTAACTGCAGTTCGAGTGGGTGAGGTTTATGACGTATGATTGAGTAACCATGATATACTCATGTGCTGCGAGATGACCAGGGTTCTGACTGGAGAGGAAGAGAAGAAGGAGTCATCCCCTGTTGGACACGAGAAGTGTTGCTACACAAGTATTGATAGTAGCTCATTCAGAGAGACCCAGACACAGACCCTGGCACTTGGGGGTTTATCGTCCATATGAATCCTGAGGCCACAGATGATGATTTGACATACGTAACACGTGCCAACGTAAAGTTTAAGCCACAAAGTATCATTCTACAAGTAGAGAATTGGCTAACGGAAAAGTTGATATCACACATGATGAAACGAGAAACATAATCACCAACTCCTGCTATCATAATGAATTTAAAATGACAAAACAGGCGTTGAACTGTACGCATTATAAAAGGCATGTGAACAATTGAACAGATTCGGCAAAAAGATGTAGTCAACAAGTGTAATAATTAAATGTCTTATCAAGTATTGGAAATGTGACTATGTAAAGTATATAAAACAGTTAGTACTATGTGATTGAAGATATGGTTGCAGGACTTTAAAGAACAAGAGAATTTGATTTCTTACAAAGGTGTCACTAAGTTGAACTGTGAAATTATTAGAAGGGTGAATAAAGACAAATCAAGGCGTCAACAGCAAGTATTGATTATGTTAATGAGGCAATGGACACATGTAAACATGGGAATTCCCCGTACGAACTGTTAAAACCAGGTCACAGCAAGAGAAAATATGAATCAGGCCTACAGAGTTGTGACAGGCTTGCTGTGTCAACAAGCGAGGTCAGACGGTCGACAGGTCTACTGTGTTGATGAACATATGGTCAACAGAGAAGCGACAGTCATAGCTGGCTACAGCGTGTACATTCAAGAAACGACACACAAGTTAACAATTTGAGACATCTGGATGTGATCAGCCAGGCTGAAATAAACTATTGTAAAACGGGAACATTTTCTAATAAACACCGGAACTGAGTGAACTTGTAAAGTGCCGGTATTTGACAGAACACCGTGTTATATTCGAGGGGCCTGGTGTGTGTGTAGTTCATAGTTGCCGTAAAAACATTAAGTGGGCTATTGGATCAACTGAAATTAGGTTAAATATTGTAACTGTGTGATTAGACAGTGTAAGTTAGGAGAGTTGTAAACAAACAGCAGGACAGTTTAAGCTAAGAACGGGCAATATAGAAGCCATTAGCGTTGTGCAATTAGTATTTAACATTAGTCTATATTATTATTAAGCATGTGTAGTTATATTTGTGATATGTTGTTATTGTTTAGTTTGTGTTAGATATGTTATGTAATTGTGAATTTGTTTTATGTGACAGTAACCTAACGAATGCATATAAAATTACTTGGTAGTAAAGTAGTAGCATTATGTAATAATTTGAGTGCAGCCTACGTTAGGAAATAACTATAATTATAATTATTGAACAACGTACTAGTTCACAGTTAGTGTAATAATAGTTAAGGAGTACTAGTACTTATGTGTGGAAACCAATATCTTAATGAACAGTATACGATAATAAGATGATAGTAGTGATTAGTGAACGATACTGTAGAATATTTTACGGTTATGTTGTTATAATTAATTTTGGTTATAGGTTACTTTATGCATGATTTCTGAATTTTGTTATAATTTTAGTAATTATTTTGTTTGGTTCTTAATGATTTATTGCATGCAGAAGTTTGGTTAATTTAGATCATCATCATTTCTTGCATGCAGGTTTGAGGAGGATATTATTATTTTTCTTCAGGTATTTTATTGTTATTTAAAATAGAATTGGCAATTGTTTGTCCAGTGGAAAATTAACAGATAGGGAATAAACACCTGGCGAAGTGAATTTCGCATGAGTGAGTTTGTTTACAACTGGAGACGTGCATTGCCGGCATGGTTCGTGGGTAATCTTTCTGTGCCGACAAGAGCATTTCTCAAGAATGTTTCGCATCTTGTAGAGCAGCCTTCCGAAATATGGCATGGGTAATTGTTATGTGGCGGGGGACTTGCTATGCGGGGTGTTGGGCATATGTGATTGTAGGTTCAACTAACTGTTGTTGTGTGTATGGGTTAATGATACACAACAGAGTGTTGTTGCGGAAAAGAGTGGTCTAGAAATAAAAATAGCTTACAAATGATAACAGCTTGTGAGGTTGTGTTACATCAACACCTGACCGGTGTCGCGTCTCTGGGTTATGATACGCGGCATTGTTTTGGGCTATGGTGGAACATAATTTCTAAGCATTTAGTTCATATTTTCCACTGTATAAATTTCTCTGAAGTTGAGTTTGTGGCATGGAAAATTATTTAGGTTAACATCATTATGTCTTGCATGCTATGGTTGAGTGTGGTAGTTGGTTTAATTTTCATTAGTGGATTTTGGTTAATACTATCTTTAGTGAATGGGAATTCATGTCAAATGGGTGGATATCCGAGCGGTGTTTGGCAGTGCAGTGTTCTCTTTGGTAACATCAGACTGGTCGACTCTAGCACGGCATTGGCAGAGATCGCTGGGAGAAAACATCAGTTGGGATGGAAACCGGAGATGACTTTGTCAATATTGATAGTATGATAAGTTACGTCATGTGGGCGGCTGATCTCTGATACGGGTTATGGTGGTTGATGTGAATGGAATGAATGTGTTAAATGATAATCCGTGACGGGGACCGGCGGCACAGATCATTTCGATATTTGTTAGGTTTATATTTTAATTTTGAAAGATTTTGTGATTGACAACAGTAGTGGGTAGGTAAAACCATATGGGTATTGGCATCATTTAATGTGGGGTTGCTAACACCGGGTGAGCTGAGTGTGTGCTCGCTGTGTGATGGCGGTCTCGCATTGCAGGTTGTTAATATTTGTGGTTTAGTGGCAGATGGAGACTCACTCATGTATGGAGGCACTATGAATTAACTGACTGTACAGAACTAACCTATGTAAATAACTTGATGATTGATTGCATGTATTACTAACACGTGGTCATGGTGCCACATAGCCATACAGGTTGAGTTAGAATTGAAATTGAAGAGATGTTTTTGGAAAGGAAGCTATATTGCAATATGAGTATGATTATGTAATTATATAGAGATTGATTAGTAATTATTTTATGGAATAGAGAACTTAAATTATAAGCAATGATTGTTATTATTGCAAATATAGCATTATATTATATGTTATATAATTATATGATTGATGTTGGGTGTTAGATAATTATTATTACTATTACATATTTATTATTTATACGTATTAATGAATATTGTGAACTATTTATGTAAATGCTATATAATTTTAGTAATGAGAATATAATTACTTATTGGTTGAGTATAGATATTATTTAATTGTGTTATTAATTGATTGATGGAAACATATATTTGTGTTCATATTTATTATTATGTTGCATTTATTGATATTTGTTGATTGATTTTGATTAATATAAGAAGAAATTGTTTAGATTTATAGGATACTTGGTATTGGAATCATTAATGAAATTGATGAGAGTACGATATAGAGGATGAAGACACAATAGAAGCTGTGGCAGTTGAAGCGTAATGAGTTGGTCAAATGGAACGAAACGGCCAGTAATATAAGATGCTCTCAGGCTTATTAGCTGCAACTATGTTCATTGCTATACGCTGGGTCTACAACGACAGAGTCAAAGAGGATGTTTAGGCTGGCGGTACTTGGAACTTTGTATAGGCATGGGCGGTGGTGGAAGGCTGTGGCTGCAGTGGTTGACTGACTGGGGATGCGGGTGGTCAAGTATGGTAACGCGAAAACAGCAAAGATGTGCTGGCGGTACTTGGAACTTAGTATCTTCCTTGGATAATCCTTGCAGTCGGGTATCAGTCTGTCTACCATGGGAACGCTGGCTTGCGTTGTACAGGTGGCCTTGTATGTAACGCGATAACAGCTGATCTTCTAGACCTGGGACGAGTGGCTTAGCAAATGAGTGGTGAGGATGAGCAGATGAAGCTGAGTGATGGTTAGTCTTGTATGACCACTATAGACGCTACCTGCCAACATAACGCGGAATTGATTATGATACCATCATAGCATTAATAGAATGGAAATATTAAGTCTCGGAGTCATATTACAAACTGAGGGTTCATATATAGACAGATTAGAATTTAGATGTAGAAATTCTGATTCAATGTTACAAAGAACAGTTACATTGATATTGTTATATAGTAATTTGATAAAAGGTTGTAGGACAAAATAGAGGTATGCATTTGGATGTACTTTATATGTTGATGAGAATAATTAACTAGTTGTATATTTCAGAGTGACAAGAACTTAACAAGGTTTATGGAAAGACGACAGATAGTTAAATTAGAATTAGAACTACATGAATATTGCTTACATAACTGAAAATTGGATATTTCAAAAATTGATTCTCAATTTTGCCCGTGGAAGGGGGGAATGCCATGAGCCTGACGACGTCATGGCATGGTTCAGTTATAGCCTGGGTCACAGAGTACAGGTTGCGACTGTGTTCAGAATTGAACACGGGAACGGGGAAAGCAGGGGCTTTCCACACAACGTGAAAAACGCTGGAGCTCACTGCCCAGGTGACAGGAAGTGAGCTCGGGACAAGTTAGTCGGCGTGGATCCATCGTCCTGTGTGGACATGGTGAAAAGTAGACAGCGTTATGGCTCTATATTGAGCCACGCATTTAATCTGTAATGTAGTGTAATGTGATGTGACTGTCGAATAAGTGATGGCATCTTCGATTATGTGATTGTGTATATTATACGTAGGAAACTTATAACAGTCTTTGTGTTCACTCTTGTTTAAGTTAACTGCAGTTCGAGTGGGTGAGGTTTATGACGTATGATTGAGTAACCATGATATACTCATGTGCTGCGAGATGACCAGGGTTCTGACTGGAGAGGAAGAGAAGAAGGAGTCATCCCCTGTTGGACACGAGAAGTGTTGCTACACAAGTATTGATAGTAGCTCATTCAGAGAGACCCAGACACAGACCCTGGCACCGAACTTAGCTGAAATAACAAGTGTATTTTCAAATGTTTTAAAGGCATCAGTAAAATTAGATGTTAAAGATGCATTATTAATTTCTGCATTGTCAAAATTGAAACTCCTATTTAGTAATGTACCAATCCTCCGTTTGCCTAATCCTATGCTCGTTTATTATCTCAGGACAGATGCCAGCAGGATCTCCATCGCTGCAGTACTAGGCCAGTTTTACGATGGCATCTTCCATCCAATTTGCTACGTGAGTCGCAAGATCACACCTGCTGAGTCCAGATATTCCATATCAGAGTTGGAAGCACTAAGCGTCATCTATGCGGTGAGGAAGTTGCATCGATTTCTAGCGGGTGTTCACTTCGTAGTCCAGACCGACAACTCCCCAATCACGGTCATACAAAGTGGGGTGAATCGTAACGACCGCATCTACAGGTGGTCGTTAATACTACAGAATTATACTTTTAGTATAGAGCATATTAAGGGTAAGGACAACATTCTGGCTGATACCCTTAGTCGACCATCTGAGGTAGAAATACCTGATATTCCACATGAATAGATAGTTTAAGGAATGGTAATTTAGTACACTTAGAATATCCTGTGTAAAACATCCTATGGAATACATAGACATCATGTTCAGGACTGTGTGCTAAGAACAGTGAACCACCATGTGTCCGTAGACAGCAGAATAAGAACTGTGCTCCAAGAACAAGGGAATCACCGTGTGCACATAGACAGCTCGTTACTTACTATGCTCCAGTTGTGTTCCGGTGAATCACCTGTGTTAAGCATGAAAGAACAGTGTCAGAACATTGCATAAAAAACAGACACGAATATACTTGTCTACGACACCAGCGGACTCTACGAGTGGAAGAATACCCATAAGACACAAGTATGACTGTGTAGTGTATTTAGTATACCCAGGACAATTAAGTATCTATAAACTATGCCAACGAAAGCAATTTCTAAACATTATGGCAACTACTAACCTGAGGTAAATAAATACCATGTATATATATTTAGTTATTGTGATATGTATTATAACGTTTTTAATATAGTGATAAATTATAGTTAGATTAGTTACTTTAATATAGAGTTAGATTAGATTTAGGGAATATAATAGATTTTTTAAATTTTTTTTATAGTTTAGATAAATCATTAATTTACCCACTTACTTAGGATAAAAGTAGATTAGGATAGTACTTTAAACTTAATAACAGCTAATTAAAGACTAGGATAAAAAGTTATATAGGAACAGTATCATTTAGTGTAGATAGGAACAGCACCATTTATTTCATTCCACCTTAATGAACACTTTAACAACTTCATCATTTAGTATTAAAATTAGTTTATACCTTATAGGATTATACGAATGAACATACATCATTTACACCATATATATTAAAATTATCAATCATATGTGTTCATTTAAACATTAAAACATTATTTATAATTTTGTTACATTTCACATTACCCATTTCAGAAAGGTACATAACTCATTTCACATTATTTTCATTGTTTTTAGATAGTTAGATTACTTCCCTTAAATTAGATTGATTTTGTACAACAAATTAAATATATATTTATAGAAGTAGTATAATATTTCAGTAGAATATAGTGTTTAATAATATCAGGGTACAATCTATCAACCCTATTTCATACATGGGATATTTTGTAAATACACGACTCGTGCAACAATTTACGCACAGTCATTAAGCTCAACTTTTTCAAACTGAGCCAAACTTGTACAGTGTCACTTCACGGTTTTTAAATAAGTGTGGGGATAAAAGATGTGTGACAGAAGTGTGAAAGTGAGAGAAAATGGAAAATATATAATGGAGAATGAGGACAACCAGCGGATTTTTTCTGCCGCTCAACGCGACTTTTTATTATTTGTCTGCGTCAAGCGTTTGCTTTCAGTGTTGAAATGTGCTGTCTCGAATGTGTTATGTGTAGTTTAGTGTAGATCTTAGATAAAGTATTTTAAGTCTCATAAGACGGAAACGTAGTCACGAATTAGTGTTATACACTTGTTAGTGGCCACATTTAACCGAATTATGGCACTTGAAAACTAACTTACATACATATTATAGATAGACACACATGTTAGAAGGTAAATTAGATTATTAGTTAGATCCAAACACGCAAACAACCAGGAAAACAAACATGTAAAGTACATACATTTGTTAGAACAAAGGGATATAACTTGGGGGCAGGGGACACAATAGACAACGAAACACTAACTTAACAGTGAAAGATAACTTTACGTGCGGAAGCGAGAGAGGTAAAACCTGTCGCACACAGCTTGTGCAAGGGTTGTTTAATATTATATGGGGGACATGAAGCAATTCATGTGTTGACCCTAAGAAAGTCAACTTTGTATGGGTAGTGAGTTAATTTGCTATTTGAGGGCAGGTCTTATAAGACAATGGTCCGGTTCAGACAAACCTCTAATGAATATAATATTGCGATTGAGAAGAGGGCTCACGCCAACCAGACAAGTTTGTGGCGATCACCAGTAGCCAAGTAAAGTGATACTGCATTGTGACAATAGTCAGTAGAGGTCTAATGAGTTACCCAGAACCAAGTTATCAGTAGTCTTTGACAAAAAATTAGATACACTAATTTTTTAGAAACCTCTTGCGTCACAACCATGAGTCAAAGTTTGTAACGCAACACAGGAGGGGAGGGTGTGTGTCAAAGACTTAGTGAAGACCACCCTGAATGAGTAGTCTACCTCAAGTAGTTTAGAGGTAACCCAGTGCCCCTACATGAGGGCAGGGTAGGTGATAGGGAGGGGAACTATTAAATAGTTCTCTCATGAGACACGGAGGTGTCAACCAGAGAGTAAGCACTCTGGTCAAGGCATAATCACGCCTACGTGATAGACACGGAGAAGTGGAATACCACTCAAGAGTAGACAGCTACTCTAAGCGTGCTGAGTAATGCAGCACGCGAAAGCCGAAGGGCACACAAGGTCCTTTCCGCGTGCTGTGTAGCCACGCGAGGAGAATAGTGAGACAGGGGACTGACTTGATAGTGAGCGCATCGCTTAGCGTCGATGCGTGTTTCTTTAGCCGAGTAGATAGAGTTAGCATTAGGGTTAGGAAACGACTAGTGATAGGCAATGCTGTGTATTCTTGTGTGATTTAGTAGCAACCGTTTCTGTGTATTGATGTAATGTAAAGAGCCAGCGGCAATAAAATGTATAATCCATTCCTCTCGTACGACTTACAGTCTTTTGTGTGGTGCGAGAGAAGTTTATCCCGTGATGCCTGATCCATCGCTTGATGACATACTTTAGCAATTATAATAAATATATACAGGTGAATAGTCAACAATATGTATACACCAATTATGTTGCACTATGAAGTACAACAGTCAAGTACAATCTATTTAATGGGCATTACCTCGCTGTGACCCAGCTAGTCCGGTAGGTATCGGCTAAACTGGCCCCTACCTCACAACCAAGAACAAAAATACTAAAATAATCAGGTCAAGCCGTGAGCATCTCCCTCTGAGATGACTCCTCCATCAGACCTCTGTTTAGAGTTTCTAATGAAGGTCAACAGTTTTGGCAATATACTGTCCATATCTAACCACGTTACATTGACATGTTATTTATCAAGCACACATATTTAATGGTTATAATACATATTTACATATCACCAACAATTTAGAGTAATGTTCCCTGGTTATTATACAAAAAATTTAGGAAAAATAATTTATTGTCATTTACAAGACATAAATTACAATTGCAAATTTATTTTTTAGTGTCATAATGTGATCCTTATTGACAAATGTGCACACAAAGTCACGTTTGTAAAGAAGTAATCAAGTTACGATGCTGAGATTACATCCTATAAAAATCGACATATACAATTCCGTATATGGAAATATTTTAAACCACATTTTAATACAATTGTCATACATTTATAGACTTTTAATATTAATATGCAAAAAATCGGAAGTATACAACTGTACTATTACATGTGTTGTGGTGTCATTCATACAACGTTGGTCCGTTCTAGATGGATCTTATCTAAACGGAGTAGTAGTTGTTACTATCAGCTGTTGGATCGTCTCTTCCGCCTTCTGCTCGGATTGTACTGTCGCAGTCATCTTTCGTACCTTGTTAAAACGTCTTGGACAACTCGGTCTGGATACCTTCAGGATACCTCACGTTGTAGTGGCTTGGTAAATTCCTGGATCTTGTAGTGTTGTCCCGCGACACTTCTCTGTAGTGTCTGGTTGTTATAATATTTATGTATTTACAATAATAATTGCATTCTTTCTCATATCTCACAGTCATACAACACATTAGTTTACATAATACTGATTTCATTCTTTCCCATATCTTTACAATTATACACGCATTCATTCGCATGATAATAATAAGAATCACAATATGTACATAAGTTATATACATTGGGAGATACAATCTTCCCCATCACAATGGTGTACACAGCGTTACTGACACATTGTCATACTTGGCTGTGGTACTGAGCACTATCTACGTTGCAGTTTTATACACCCTCTGCACTGTGATCTGGTGTCGACTGGGTATTAAGTTCGTTGTATGGACATCTCGACAAAAGGTATGCAAGACAGTTTTGTGAACCCTTTATATGGTTAATCTCATAGCTATTGTCCTGCAGAAGAAGGGACCATCTTGCCACCTTGCTGTTACTTGGCGTTCCTCTGGTAACAATTGTCAGCGGAGTATTATCTGTTTCAATTATGAACTGTTTGCCTAACAAAAATCTAGAAAGTTTACGTACCGAAAATACCATGGCAAGAGCCTCGAGTTCCGGTGTACTGTTATTCCGTTCGCTGGTGTTCAGTTTTCGAGAGACGTAGTATACTGGGTACAAGATTTGGTCGTGTTCTTGGAGAAGCACACCTCCAATGGCTACGGAGCTCGCATCACATCTTAATCTAAAAGTAATATTCAAATTTGGCAATTTCAGAATAGGTGATTTAGAAAAATATGAAATAAATTTTCGTAAATGCTGGTCTTAAACATTCACTGTGTACAATCACATTGGGGTGTTTATTTGTTAGTAGATCAGTGAAACATTTGGTCAATTCAGCAAAATGAGGAATAAACTGTCTATAATAGTTTAAAAGACCTAACACACTTCGCAACTGTTTCTTAGTTGTCGGAAGCGACAATTTCAAACTTCTGGACATGATGTTATCGTCAGTTGATATAAAGCCATTTGAGATCTTATAGCTCAAAAATGAAATTTCCTTAAAGGCTATATCAACTTTGGAAGGTTTTACAGTCAGTCCATGATGTCTAATCCTGTCAAATGTCTGCTGTAGTGCTGTTATGTGCTCTGTCATGTCCTTTGTGTGTATGCCAATGTCGTCCATGTACCAAATGATGTTAGCAATGTCTGTCAAAAGAATTCTTGTCATTTTGACGAAGGTAGCTGGTGCATTGACTAATCCGAAAGGTAGTTTACACCATTCGTATAATCCCCATGGTGTGGCAAATGCAGTCAGATGTATACTATCAGGATGTACAGCTATCTGCCAGTAGCCTTTTGTCATGTCAAGTTTAGTAAAATAACGTGAGTTAGATAGTTCAGTCAAGATGTCTTCACAGTTGCTCATTGGTTCTAAATTCAACTGTGTAATGCTGTTGAGTTTACGATAGTCCACACAAAGTCTAATAGTGTTGTCCTTTTTGCGTACCAAAACTATTGGTGAACAAAAATGAGATTGTGAACGTCGAATGATATGATTTGCTTCTAAATCAATGATTTCTTGATGAAGTTTTTCTTTATAGTGTATAGGGATGGAATATGGTCTACACTTAATAGGAACGTCAGATGTTAAGATGATTTGGTGTTGTACTAAATCTGTCTGTCCTGGGCTGTCAGAAAAGATCGTCCTGTACTCTTGTATCAGTTGTCTGCAACTGTCAGTCTGTGTCTGCTTCAGTTTAGGATTTACCTTAATGTCCTGTAAGTTGGTCGTCGTGTCAAGAACTGGTGTCGGTATCTCGTCAGTGTCGTTGTTGTCCGTCTGGTCCACTATGGAGGTGCTTGCTGCAGTCTCTACTTGTTCGTCTTGCCTGTGGTGATATGGTTTGAGCATGTTAATATGGAAAATTTTATGTTTGTCCCTAACTGCAATCTCGTAATCTACCGTCGAAATTTGTTGTAGCACTTTGAACGGTCCTTGCCATGAGTCAGTTAGGAGATGTCTATCACTTGGCAAAAGAAGAAGAACGTCCTTTCCTGGCGTCAGTGTAATAGTTCTATTTCCTCTGTTAGCATATTGTCGGTAAATAGCTTCTGATTTTTGGAGAGCTTCTTTGGCTAATATACATGATTTCATAATTCTATCATGCAATGATGTTACATGTTCATATGGTGAAATGGGTATAGACAAAGTTGTACTTTCAGTCAACATAGATTCATACAGAGATAATGGGCCGCGTGGTTGTGCACCATATAACATTTCGAATGGTGAGAACCCAGTGCTGGAATGGGGCACTTCCCTATATGCAAACAAAATGGCAGGCAGATAAATATCCCAATCTTCAGGATGTTCTTGAGTTACCTTAGAGAGCATATGTTTCATATCGCCATTAATCTTTTCTACTATACCGGTCGAATGCGGGTGGTATGGACTGTTGAAGCATTGTTTAACACCCAACATTTTGGTAAAGGCTTGTGTAGCCGAGGAAATAAACTGGCTACCCCGATCTGAAAGGATGGTATCCGGGAATCCTACCCTCGCAAAAATATGAAATAACACTTCCATGATGTCTTTGGAAGTTATGTTCTTCATTGGAATCGCTTCTGGCCAACGAGTACATAGATCAATGAGTGTTACAATGTATCTATTACCTTTAGATGTTATTTGGTTCAGAGGACCAACTATATCGACCGAGATCTTTTCAAACGGTCTACTAGCCAAATCAGTAACTTGCAATTCAGCTTGTGAGTGTTTACCCTTTTTGACAAGCTTTTGACAGATGTCACACGATCTGCAATACTGTTTGGTATCGTTGCAAAACTTTGGCCAATAAAATTGAGTAAGTAACCTTGGTCTAGTTTTAGCATACGCCATGTGTCCTGCAAAGGGTATGTCATGAGCTATATTCAATGCTTGCTTGCGGTTTTCTAACGGTAGCACTGTTTGTTCTATAGTGCTGGAACCTTTGGTGTAATACCGTGTTAGAATTCCGTTCTTGAGAGCAAAGTGCCATTGAGCATTCTTTGCTACTCTTGGCTTTTGGTCTCCCACTGTCGTACAGGCTAGCTCTCAATGCAGATTCAAACACAACTCGCATACCCATGCGACCTGTTCATTCAACAACCTAAGTCCGTCTGCCAGTTCTGGCGTCCTACACGCTACACGCTCACGTCAGCTGGTGTCCCCTGCAAGGTTCACGGGGTGAACTCAATTGCTGTGCGTGGCTGCTTATCCGGGCGTCGTCGAAGACGCCGCGTTCTCTCTGCCGTGTTTACCATCACTCAGGGTTGCGTGTTGTTATGTTGTCTGGCGTTGGTACAGACAACACGTCGCAACCTCGGATGTGAGACCTTGATATATATATATATATATATATATATATATATATATATATATATATATATATATATATATATATATATATATATATATATGTCACCCAGAAGATATCAAGGATGCTACCCTTCAGTAGATCAGCCTGGCCGAATGGATAAGAAAGCATGATCTTAAACATCTGGTGTGCTGATGCCAAGGTAAGGGGTTCAACCCCTACACCAGACAGTTGGACTAAACATTTTGATTTATTGTCCTTGACTTGAAGATGTTAATTACAAGTACCTATGAAGTTGAAGTGGGTTCACCTGATGGCGAGGGAATTTGTTAATAATAGAAGTAGTGTGTATGGACTGCGCTTGAGTTTAAAGTGAGCTAGCCAGCAAGCTTGCGCGCACACACACAAATGATATGAATGGAACTGACATAAGATCTCCTTGCAATAGATAGGGGTTATTTAGTCAATCCAGACGAGTGGATTGTGATGGTTATTTCCAACACAGACGTATAAGAAACCAGTAGATCCATATCATTTTAAAATGTTTGTGCTAGTTACACCTACAGATCTATTGTTACACTCACAAGCACACATGCACTTATGTTCATTATATGATGTCACATTTATGTATGTAAAGTAATAATATAATACCACAATGGCAGGAGAGACAGTGCTTGCTGCTATGGGTGGACATTATAATCATGTAATAATACCCTGATAAAATGTCATGAGGTGCTAATTAGAGGAGTAATGTGGAACTCTACAGGTTAACTGTTCAATGGGGTTAATATAAGAGTGTCTGATCTTTGGGATTACCTGCCGGTGTCAGTCTCTGCGTCAGCCTCAGTGAATTACGATGAACGCACGCTCATCACGCATTTGTAATGGCTGCGCACACAATATACCCGTTACATAGTTTGGGTAATATATACGCCACCACACCTGTGCTTCAAATACTTTTTTTACATAGTTTAGGTAATATATACGCCACCACACTTTTGCTTCAAACACAACCATGTTAATTATGTATAACACTAACCATGGGGTAACATATTATATCTGAAGCCATGGGGTAACATATTATTTCTGAAACATACCAAAACTATAATGAGTATGCATAAAGATAGCTACTCATAATAATAATAATAGCATAACAAACATTCACCTCGATAAAGCTATTTTAAACATTAAATACATTCTGTATATCAAGATTATAGTAAGAAATATGCATAGAAACTAGTCCTAGCATATTATGATATTCCTGCTTGGGTGGTAAGAATAACAGAAATATAGCAATATATCTATGTACAGAAAAATTATTAAAAAAACAGCTCTCACTGAAGTGACCTACATCGGAAGGACGCAATGAAAGTCTGAAAATGTAGAGACTATCATTCCTTAGTAGAATAGTCCTTTTCCTCTTTATATTATTCCATTATACAGACCAAACAGATACAAGTGGACAGCGGATCTTATGTTCCATTTTTAAACAACTGGTACACTTTAGACAGTAGCACCGCGGCAAGCACACATGCCTGCAGGCCCAGTGGTCATGTTTTTGAATCTCCACAAGGCAGATTTTAAAAATTATTTATTCATTATGGGAAGTAAAGGCGGTCGGTGATAAAAGGGGCTTCTCATAAGTCTTTAGCCTGACCATGAAGGAGTAGGCGGAGAAAATTGAAATTCGGAGAATGTATAGCTCATTCAATTTGTAATGGACGTGTGGATTATGAATTTCCCACCTCAACTGGTTTTCCTGATATGGTGCAAGGCACAACACACCCTACTGACCAAATCTGCACATCCAACGGTGTGTCAGAACAATGGAGAAATCAGACGCCAGGACTGTGATAAAATTCTTGATCTTACATTGTAAAACACCTACAGAAATACACAGGGAGATAAGGCCAGTATTTTAGGAAGTCTGTCCTCCGTATGCTTCTGTTAAAAAAATGGTGTTTGCAGTTTAAGTGTGGCCGTTCCCAAGTTGCAGATCTTCCAAGACCAGGACGACCGTCCTCAGAGTGCAATGATGCAAATGCTGCAAAAGTGAAGAA
Organism: Cepaea nemoralis; assembly: GCA_014155875.1. Lineage (NCBI taxonomy): Eukaryota > Metazoa > Mollusca > Gastropoda > Stylommatophora > Helicidae > Cepaea > Cepaea nemoralis. The sequence goes on along the minus strand of JACEFZ010006511.1, from coordinate 615,155 downwards.
AATCATAGACCAGGATAGGAAAGTGACAATTGCAGAGATATCGGGTTCAGCAAAACTGAGTAAGAGTACAGTTTTTAGAATTTTACACAACAGACTCCTGCTGACATGTGAACAGATCCAAACACAGGTTGATCGCTGTGACCAGTTGCTCAACATGTGACGGTCGAAAAACATATAAAAGACCATGGGGACAGTAAATGAGACTTTGATTCACCAAATCGTAAATAACAACTGAAAGGAAATCATCTTGACAGTGACGAAGATGTCATACTGGCTTGTGATAGCTGGTTTAGTTCGAAAAATAGGTTGTTTTATTCTGAAGGTCTTTTCAAGGTCACGCAGAGATGGCAGAAATGCATACATTCAGGTGGTGGCTACACTGAGAAGGAATAAGCACTGTGCCAAATTTCAATTTTCTCCGCCTACTCCATCATGGTCAGGCTAAAGACTTACGAGAAGCCCTTTGTATATTGACCACATCAGCTGCCAGTTGGTCTATAAAAGCTAGCACCATATACAGAATATGCCTCATGTAAAAGGTGGCTGGTGATATATTGACCACATCAGCTGCCAGTTGGTCTATAAAAGCTAGCAAAATATACAGAATATGCCTCAAGTAAAAGCTAGCACCATATAGAGAATATGCCTCATATAAAAGCTAGCACCATATACAGAATATGCCTCATATAAAAGCTAGCACCATATATAGAATATGCCTCATGTAAAAGCTAGCACCATATATAGAATATGCCTCATGTAAAAGCTAGAACCATATACAGAATATGCCTCATGTAAAAGCTAGAACCATATATAGAATATACCTCATATAAAAGCTAGTATAACAGAGTGAAGGACTCAGGAGTTCTGTTAGTTTCATATAAACAAGCTTTTAATTCATTCTGGTAACAACATTAAAAATCTGCCGAGGACAAGATGTCTTCCTCATCCCAAGTCTGGATGTCACAAAACTCCCCTAACAACCCACTACGTCACGACTTGAGCATCCCCCCCCCCCCCCCCAATTCAATCTCGATGCTCAATCGTGCCGTAGCCTTTCCCACCAATACTAATACTCCACTTCTGTTACACCTCCCTATGTTTATTAAAGAATTTTTCCTGTAAAGGAAAAAGTCTTTACTCCCAATCCCCTTACTCTATTCCCTCTCTTTCTCTTACCTTCCCCAGTTCCTCTAACCTTCCCCTCACCAACTCCAACTTAAGTAAATATTCTATTCTTTAACTCTTTCCCCTGCCATATAGTCAGCTACTATATATTTATATATTTCTGGCTCTTTCTTGGCTCCTCAAGTTCCTGTATAAAATATACATTCATAAGAAGAATAGATCGTATAATCGTTATTGTACACATGGCATTATGAAATCCCTCGCTCTTCCACAACACAAGACAACCAGAACAACGTAGAAACAATGTATTTAGAAAAAGTAAAGAAGGGGTGCGCACCCAGTGAAAGAATAAATAGTCAAGACTAACCACATTTACATAAAGTAATGCATATTCCACACAACCACATTTACCTGCCTTGCCAATAAAAAAAATTTGTACAACAATTTTTTTTAAAAATACGTCTTACGAAAATAGATCTTTGTTCTCTATAAACCAAGTTGACATAATTTTTCTCAACATTTATATATATATAAGACTTATATTGCCATCCACAATCTTGTCTATATTTCCGTCACCTCACCTTTTACCACGAGCCAATGTTCATATTCTATGAACATTATCAATTTAATTAACGCTGGTTTTTCACAGCACCTATTTCTTGCCCCCTCACTATCCCATGATCTGCTTCTCTGTCCACCTATGTATATCCCTTCTTATATGCTGCTATTCACAGTCTTCTCCTAACCTTATATCTTCATATAACGCTACTCCTATTTTACTAACATTTCATATCCATAAGAACCTCTTCAAGCAAGTTAATATTCACAAAGAGAATATGTCTCTATATTATCCCTCAGTAGTTTTATTAACTCTTATTCTGAACGAAAGGCCATAAATAAAGCCATGTACTTAACCAAACTTATAACCTATTCATTAACAATGTAACTTAATATACAAAACCAGTCATTTAAGCGAAACGAAATCCAAACAAGACGTCATTCTGCCCCAATTATCCAAAGAAAAGCACATTTTAAAATTACATGACATGCATTTTTTTCAAATCAGAACAAAATATTCTATCACTACCTATCACTATTGGTCTCTTTTACGGACCAATAGTTTGTACTCCAAAACACTATGAACACAATAATCCTATTTTAAATCAATTAATCAAATAACAGCAATCATTTTACAAGACCAAATCAAGCACACAAAAAAAAAAAACATATATGAGGCATCGAAACTCAGAACAAATGTTTTTCAAAAAAAAAAAAACTATAATTCCCTTCCAATTAACTACGTACCGTGGCCCATCTACATTGGCCTCCCACACGAATCCCTGTAATACATTTCTATTCCTATAAGCATTCGATTTTTATAATCGTGAAAACACAACCACTCATTACTCAGTATATATATCTGTTATCTACAGACCCATATCCTAACTTAGAACAATATCTGTTCTCTGTACACCAAAAAAATTAATGACTGTACTATCATTGATTCTCTCCCCTTAAAATTTTCCATCTTTTTCTAGCCTAACTCCTAACACATCATATCATCCGGAATATCCTCTTAATTAAGCACTGTAAACTACAGGTCAACTCATCTTATCTATACCAATGTGAAGATTATTCTAAAGTCATCTCAATGTACCAGCCATCATCTACTTATCAATTAACCTGTGGCTCGGTCTGCCAATTATTTCCCCTTAATTTGTACCAAACATCATTATAATCATTACCGTTAAACACGGCATTTCTAGCTCCCATAAAAAACTATCTGCTACAGCGTACATCCACCTACTGTACCAATATCTAACTTGTCCAATCTACGAAAAGTCACGAAGTTGAAACCTAAAATCAACCAGCAATTCCACCACAGAGAGGAAAAATATATATATATATATATATACGCCTCTCTCAAACCTACCTCTATATTATTTATCTCACTGCTTAACTACTCCTCAAAACCACTTATAAAAAGTATCCATTTAATCCTTTTCTATTTCCTCCATTTCATATATTTCTTCAAGCATCCCTTTCACTTCCAAACCCTGAAATTTATAAGTTGCCATCTGCAGTATTCTCTATCTATTTATCTCCTACGTTTCCACTTCTTCAATAACTCCAAGTTTCTTTGAATAAGTGCTATCTCTACATCAATATCCTCTTCCTCGTACAACTTATTAGTTTCTTCCATACTACTAATTGACTCTGACTTTTCATCCATTTCTTCTTCTTCGTCTGTATGTCTCTCGTTAGCCGCCGCTAATTTCTTCTGTTCAATATCCCATCTAATTTGTCTATCATTATTCCTTAAGGACCTTTCTAGTAGAGGCATATCTTCGCCGCTTGTTGAATAATCTCTAATTCTCCTCTGTCTTTTCACTTCTCTATCTCTTTGTCTATCCATTCTTCTTTTCGTTGCTTGTCTAGTATTCTTAAATGGAGCACCTATTTCCTCTTCCATACTATCATAATGACTTACATTCACCTTTTCTTCTTCTATTGTTTTCGGTATCGTCTGTTCTTGAGTATCATCATAACCTGGAGTTGCTAGTAACCGACTTTGTGCTGGATCTTTTCTAAAACTTGGGGCTACTGTAGTTCCTCTGACGACTTGTTCATCTAGATATCTAGTGTCTGAATAATAAGTTGTTCTAATACTTCCTTATTTTCTGGCGGAGTTTTTAACTGTGCCAACAATTCTTGTTTCCTTGTCACTTTGTCTAGTGAATGTATTTGGGCTGTATTTCTTCTGGATGGATGGATCAATTCATCCATTCTGACGTTCCCTCTTCTTCCGCGTCCGCGTCTGTTATTAACTCATTCACTAGAAGTTTCTGAATAACTTGTTCCCGCCATTTCTACTCCATCCGTTGCCAATATGTCACTAACGTTATGTTCCAGTTTAGCTATTACACATCCTCTGTATAATTTGATTTCTCTACCTGTGTTGTTGATAATCATCACTGGAAATGTTAAATTTTTATCCAACGCTATTATTCCATCCGGAACTTCCAAACCAGGCTCATCAATTACCTCTTCTTGCAACTCAGTGATTCTGACTGTGTTTCCTGCCACATAATATGGGTTTCTCTTCAACTTTGCTTGTATCAAATTAACCGACTGTGGTTTTAATGTCGTGGACATTTTAACCCTAACCAGTGCCGATATATGCATGTCTTCTTCCATATCCACATAGACGTCCCTGAATTTTAATTTATGTAAATCAAAGAAAAGTCTTACTCCATTCTTTATTAAAAAATCTCTTTCTATCAGCATGTTTCTATTTAAATCTTTCACTACCTGAAAAAGATGTCTAACGTTGATCCCTCCTAATTTAAAATTGATCATTGTTTGTCCAATTACTTGTAAATTCTGTCCTGTAACCGAGTGAAGATTATTATGACTCTTAAATATTCTACAATTTCTCACTATTTTGTATAGAAAACTTTCTTTTACTACACTAACCTGAGCTCCCGAATCAATTAATGTACGAATTCTATACTTTCCTATTTCTACTATACAAGAGCTATAATCTGTTTTATTTTCCGTAAACTGTTTGACTTCATCTAGTTGAAAGTATTCTCTATTCGTCCCCCCACTGCCTGTTGTTAACATACTCTTTACATCTTGGGACCTTGTTATTTACCCTCCTACCACAGGTCCTTCTTAATAGGTAGGGCGCCGGTTTTCCTGTGTTCTTGTACCTGTAAAATTTCTGTATCTATCTTCCACATTCCTATTCAAGCTGCTATTGCCACTTCTACTTTGTATATTTGACTGGACACGCCTGTTACCACAAAAACGAGACACATGTCCGCGTTGACCACAAAACCAACAGACTATATTTGTGTTGTTTGTTTTACCTACTGTCTCACTTGTAGGATATCTCATTTGTCTTCTTTCATCATAAGCAGTTCCATTTGTACCTTGCAACGTCTGTACACCTCCTCTCCTACTCCATCCGAACCTTGTTTGTCCTATTTCCATAGGCTCCTCAACTCTATCTTCTCGACTAGTTCCTATTTCTCGTCCTGTTCTCAATCTAAATCTACGTCTCAGGTTCTCCTCTTGTACTGCAATATCTACAGCTTGTGACAACCTCTCGGGGTTTTCTCTCATAAGCTTAAACTTCAAACCATCGGATTTTATGCCATCTACAAAAATGCCGACTAACATCCTCTCCACCTCTTCTCCTTGTACATTCTGTCCCAAGAATGCCTCTTCAGCCAGGTTAATCAACCTATCGCTGAACAACTGTACCGTCTCTCCACTATTTTGTTTAGACTGTCTCAATACCGAAAACGCATGTTGTGGATCCGTTATTTCTGCGTACTTGTGTGCCAGGTCGGTTTTGAACTGCTCCCATGTTTCATCTACTCTAGCTTCTAACCTTCTTCTAATATGCTGTGAAACCGGTTCTGTGGCTGCCTGATATGCAAGTCTCATTTTCTCTTCATCTGATGCAGATACTAAATAAGCATATTTTTTCTATGGAAGTTATCCATTTCTTAAACTCCCTGGCCTGTCCACTAAACTTAACAATTTCAGTTGTCATTCCCTGTTGTTTTATGACCGCATGAAGTCTATCTACCGCTGTTCCCACTCCCGATAAAACTTGTGCTACTGAATCCTATTCTGTCATGTTAAAATATTTATACTTGTACAAGCAAACAACCAATCAATTCATATTAATATCTACATTAATTAACTAAAGGATGTTGTCTTCTTCCTGAAATTCAATTATTTTCTAACTAATATCAAATTATTACCCCTTGAGATAAACTTTTCAATTGAAGATGAAGTCCTTGACGTCTATGTCCTTGTATCAAGATCGACCAAGTGGCTTCAGTAAGTACCAAGAATGCTCACTTCACAGGCCTCGATAGGGCACGACAAAACTTCACAGGCTTCGATAGAGCACGACAAAACTTCACAGGCTTCGATAGAGCACGACAAAACTTCACAGGTCTCGATAGGGCACGACAAAACTTCACAGGCTTCGATAGAGCACAACAAAACTTCACAGGCCTCGATAGGGCACGACAAAACTTCACAGGCTTCGATAGAGCACGACAAAACTTCTGGACGCCCTGAAACGACTCGATCTGGCCATTAAAGCGACTGTAGTAGAATCATTTCTTCACCGTGATTGTCTATCATTTTCAAAACTGCCAGAGTTCAAGACACCCAAGATCCAGTGAAGTAATTTTTCGTTAGAGGTTTTCTTATTATTTGAGCTTCTGATCCAAACGATTTTTCGTCTCGATTCCGTCAAGCAAGTCAAATTCAACAATGATCCTCTTTCAAGCGTCGTCCAAGGTCATAGGCTGGTCCAAGGGTAACGGCTCTTATAAAACATACTGAGGTTCAAAACAACGGTTATTCTGGAACATGATGTCCTTCATTATTTTGATACAGAGCTTATATTTCCCATAGGTATGGCGGACTCATAAAAACACCAGCTAGGTCAACGCAACATTTGATTAGAGACTCACTGTGTAGCGAAGACTTGATCATAGACCACGCAGCAAAGACTTGATCAGAAACCCTGTAGCAAAGACCTGATTAGAGACGCCGCCTTGTTAAATTTCTCTGCAAGCGGAAATTTTCCACTTCCATTATGCCGTGGTATCGACGAAAATAAAGCAACAGCCATGTTTCTGTTGTGGAGCAACTTACATTCCGCGACAAACCATGAGCCGTATCCTGATCACTGGCGCCAAAACGAGCCCTATAACAGAGTGAAGGACTCAGGAGTTCTGTTAGTTTCATATAAACAAGCTTTTAATTCATTCTGGTAACAACATTAGAAATCTGGCGAGGACAAGATGTCTTCCTCATCCCAAGTCTGGATGTCACAAAACTCCCCTAACAACCCACTACGTCACGACTTGAGCATCCCCCCCCCCCCCCAATTCAATCTCGATGCTCAATCGTGCCGTAGTCTTTCCCACCAATACTAATACTCCACTTCTGTTACACTAGAACCATATATAGAATATGCCTCATATAAAAGCTAGAACCATATATAGAATATGCCTCATGTAAAAGCTAGAACTATATATATATATATATATAGAATATGCCTCATGTAAACAGATTCTTTCCTTTACTTACTCTCTGGTCAGTCTTGCGAATGAGGTTAGGTCCAATATATAACGACACAAAACACTAAATCCAGGGCTACATGTGTCTTGTTCACTACTGCTGGATCTACTGTTATCACAGCATGTGGGATGTTTACAGAAGCATTGTCTGTATCCCCATCTTCCACATGGACTGTTTACAGAAGCAGTCAGTATTCCTATCATCCATGTGGAATGTTTACAGAAGCAGTCAGTACTCCTATCTTTCATGTGGAATGTTGATAGAAGCACGGTCTGTATCCCCATTTTCCATGTAGAACACCACAGATAATAATCTAAATGTATTTCCAGTACAGCTAGATAATATCTAGCTTCACCCATAATGGTTAAAAAATACAATAAGCTAGTTCTGACTGAAAACCATCTAGCAACAAAGAGACATGTGTACATCACCCTTGATTACTTACAGCCGGGATACTTTTTTTCAAGGACATTTCCTCTAAAAAATAATAATGTGACCCCAAGCAGTTTCCTACTATGGTTCTGTGATGTGATAGAACCGTCACATTATTTAGGCCAGAATGCAGGAGGAATAAGTGGCCAATTTACCCTGTCTTTTGCAGGTGACGAGCCCAGGCGATGAAATCTCCTCTAATGAAGAAAACATTAAATTCAAATTTGCACACAAACATTACATTTTAGTAATGACTATTTTATCAGCAAGCACTACAGATGGTGAAGGAAATGCCAATCATTGGCTGCTATGACAGTTATATAGTTTAGTTGAACATTCTACCTCTAGTTCACCAAAGATATGACTAAACATTTGAATAAAAGTTTCTGCTGCACGTGATAGTCATCTGTACCATTAAGTATTTCATTCTGGCCAAACTCAAACTCCATCTCCTCACAACAATACTACAACGTGAGATATGGAAACTTAAAATCAAAACACAGAGCACAGGATATATTATCTTCTGTTCAGTCACAAATTGGAAAAGGAACTATAAACATCAAGCTGAAAGGGGAAATGATCAGATTTCCAGTCTACCTATAGGTAAAACTGGATGGCCAGTGAAATATGATGATCTTAGGGAAAAAGCAAGCTGGTAAGTAAATCATGCGACATGGTTTACTTAATAATACTTGGGAGGAGACAAACACACTCTATTCTGGGATTACTTAGTAATACTTGGGGAGGAGACAAAACACTCTACTCTTGGTTCACTTAGTAATACTTGGGGAGGAGACAAACACTAGACTCTGGGTTTACTTAAAAATACTTGGAAAGGAGACACACTCTACTCTGGATTTACTTAATAATACTTGGGGAGGAGACAAATACAATCTACTCTGGGTTTACTTACTAATACTTGGGGAGGAGTGTCAGAGTCCTAACTATTAGCTCCTTCTAGCTCACTGGACTTGGACAGGCAAATTACAACATCTACGACACATATACTAATAGCACATGAATGCAATCGGAAACTGGCAGGAGCTATCTCCTGAACAATCATTTATTACAATATATATTACAGGCTGACAACATGGTCGCACTTCACGTTCAAACAATCATTCACCACCAGCAGCCACGCGCTAGCTCACAATGGCGATCTTTACACTGTCGCCCGTATGATCATTCACAATCACAACTTCACATCATCCCGAACATATCACAGTTAGTACATTCCTCGAATATCAATACACAACGTTCATCTCCATCTATCCGTCACAAACACTATCGTTCTATCGTTCTATCGCTCTCTAGATCTCCACACGTCCGTCTCTATTCGCTGTCTCACACACACTGACTCTTTCCTCCTTGATCTTACCACATCACGTGGGTCTGTCCACGGACTTCTCGTCTGACCTCCCGTCAGCCAAGCCGTGGTGTCTCTTATTGCCCTTGACCTCAGCTATGCTTACTCTAACTCTCGCTTACATACCGGCATTACACTATTACTCGCATATAAGACCATGACTTGTCTGTGGCTGGTTTCAAATTTTGTATCTCTAATTTTAGGGTCTCGAAAGAGTTTATATAGTGTTTTAATATCCTTGTTTTATAATATTCATAGTCTTCCCTTGACATATCTGGTATGAACTCTTGTAGATGTCTGTTTTGTATTGGTAAGGATTCCCTATACCATGTATACCATCTAGTTTTTTTGGGATTTTGAAGTCTTGCATTTTCTTTTCGAATTCCTGTGTCCACTCATGGATTAAGTTATTTTTCCTATTTCCGTTTTTAATTAGTTTCAAGTCTTCCTCGAATTGAGACTTTGTATCATTTAAGTAGTCCTTCAATATTTTGTAATATTCTGCGCACCAGTATCTAACTTGGTCTGGGGTTCTTGCATTTTCTAAGGCTAGTTCTTTGAGGTCGTCACATGAAGTCATTTTGGACCTAGTTTAATTTCTAAGTATTTAATTAATATTCAAATTTACCAATGATGATATCTATTCAAGCAAATCAAAGAATGCAGATTTGGGTACTTAGCAATCAAAATTAATCAACTTATCTTTATCTGCTGACTACTCGAACGCTTGATGTACAGGAACGTGATTCTCGTGCTGGTTACCGTTGACCTGTTCTGGTTACGTCGGTCGCTTTGTAGAATTGAAACCTGCTGTGGAAAGAAATGATGTTATTTTCGTTCTGCTTTTGTTAACAAATCTCCGATTTTTATAAAATTATGCAATTGATCTTCTTCTTTATATCAGTAGCATTCTTTTAATGCGTTTTACATGGGAATGTGGTTCAAGTGTACTTATGACACCATTATACCTGTCAGAGTCCTAACTATTAGCTCCTTCTAGCTCACTGGACTTGGACAGGCAAATTACAACATCTACGACACATATACTAATAGCACATGAATGCAATCGGAAACTGGCAGGAGCTATCTCCTGAACAATCATTTATTACAATATATATTACAGGCTGACAACATGGTCGCACTTTACGCTCAAACAATCATTCACCACCAGCAGCCACGCGCTAGCTCACAATGGCGATCTTTACACTGTCGCCCGTATGATCATTCACAATCACAACTTCACATCATCCCGCACATATCACAGTTAGTACATTCCTCGAATATCAATACACAACGTTCATCTCCATCTATCCGTCACAAACACTATCTTTCTATCGTTCTATCGCTCTCTAGATCTCCACACGTCCGTCTCTATTCGCTGTCTCACACACACTGACTCTCTCCTCCTTGACCTTCCCACATCACGTGGGTCTGTCCACGGACTTCTCGTCTGACCTCCCGTCAGCCAAGCCGTGGTGTCTCTTATTGCCCTTGACCTCAGCTATGCTTACACTAACTCTCGCTTACATACCGGCACTTACTCTATTACTCGCATATAAGACCATGACAAGGAGACAACACACACTCTACTCTGGGTTTACTTAGTAATACTTGGGGAGGAGACAAACACTATACTCTGGGTTTACTTAGTAATACTTGGGGAGGAGACAACACACATTCTACTCTGGGTTTACTTAGTAATACTTGGGGAGGAGACAAAACACTCTACTCTTGGTTCACTTAGTAATACTTGGGGAGGAGACAACACACATTCTACTCTGGGTTTACTTAGTAATACTTGGGGAGGAGACAACACACATTCTACTCTGGGTTTACTTAGTAATACTTGGGGAAGAGACAAAACACTCTACTCTGGGTTCACTTAGTAATACTTGGGGAGGAGACAACAAACATTCTACTCTGGGTTTACTTAGTAATACTTGGAGAGGAGACAAACACTCTACTCTTGGTTCACTTAGTAATACTTGGGGAGGAGACAACACACATTCTACTCTGGGTTTACTTAGTAATACTTGGAGAGGAGACAACACACATTCTACTCTGGGTTTACTTAGTAATACTTGGGGAGGAGACAAACATACTCTACTCTGGGTTTACTTAGTAATACTTGGAGAGGAGACAATACACATTCTACTCTGGGTTTACTTAGTAATACTTGGGGAGGAGACAAACATACTCTACTCTGGGTTTACTTAGTAATACTTGGAGAGGAGACAACACACATTCTACTCTGGGTTTACTTAGTAATACTTGGGGAGGAGACAAACATACTCTACTCTGGGTTCACTTAGTAATACTTGGAGAGGAGACAACACACACTCTACTCTGGATTTACTTACTAATACTTGGAGAGGAGACAAACACAATCTACTCTGGGTTTACTTAGTAATACTTGGGGAGGAGACAACACACATTCTACTCTGGGTTTACTTAGTAATACTTGGGGAGGAGACAAACATACTCTACTCTGGGTTTACTTAGTAATACTTGGAGAGGAGACAACACACATTCTACTCTGGGTTTACTTAGTAATACTTGGAGAGGAGACAACACACATTCTACTCTGGGTTTACTTAGTAATACTTGGGGAGGAGACAAACATACTCTACTCTGGGTTTACTTAGTAATACTTGGAGAGGAGACAACACACACTCTACTCTGGATTTACTTACTAATACTTGGAGAAGAGACAAACACAATCTACTCTGGGTTTACTTAGTAATACTTGGGGAGGAGACAACAAACATTCTACTCTGGGTTTACTTAGTAATACTTGGGGAGGAGACAAACATACTCTACTCTGGGCTTACTTAATAATACTTGGGGTGGAAACAACACACATTCTACTCTGGGTTTACTTAGTAATACTTGGAGAGGAGACAACACACATTCTACTCTGGGTTTACCTAGTAATACTTGGAGAGGAGGCAACACCCACTCCACTCTGGGTTTACTTACTAATACTTGGGAAGAATACAGACATACTCTACTCTCTATGTCCCTGATGTAACTTACTAATACTTGGAGAGGAGACAAACACAATCTACTCTGGGTTCACTTAGTAATACTTCGGGAGGAGACAACACACATTCTACTCTGGGTTTACTTAGTAATACTTGGAGAGGAGACAACACACACTCTACTCTGGGTTTACATAGTAATACTTGGAGAGGAGATAACACACATTCTACTCTGGGTTTACTTAGTAATACTTGGAGAGGAGACAACTCACATTCTACTCTGGGTTTACCTAGTAATACTTGGAGAGGAGACAACACCCACTCCACTCTGGGTTTACTTACTAATACTTGGGAAGAATACAAACATACTCAACTCTCTATGTCCCTGAGTGATGATAGAAAATTGCATGAAATGTTACCATGTCTTCTTCTTCAGGTGCCTGATCTAGAGCAGAAATGGGTCATCACTGACTCTCCAATCATAATCACAGTGGCCTATTGGAAAATGAGATGGCCAATAAGCTTGCTGCAGTGAATCGCAAAATGATAAATGGATTCGACTGTGCAGTAAGAAAACAGTCAAATAAATTCTTAGAAATGCTTGAGAACACTAACTGATCAGATGACAATGGGAAATAATGGCGAAAATATTTTTACTGAAATTAATCAACCATAAGTTGATTACAACATTATCTGTCTTATCAGAGGAAATCAGAATATGATTAATTTTTTTAATGGAACATATCATAATCAACTACCAATTTAAACTGTATCAACCTCCTATATGATCTATGTATATTTCCACATTAACCTCCAATAAGTACTACTCAATGGGTTTTTGGAACAGCTATAGAGGATCTCTGTTCTTTACTTCTTTCCTTTACCTCTTTTTTGCTGATCAATAACTGTGAATTTATTGTTCATACTACAGAGGGCCACCACCTTCACAAGAATGGTAGGCTGCCAGATTTGACAAATCAATATAAATGGAATAAAACAATAGATTTAGTATAAATCAATAACAAGATACAATTTACACTGGTACACACAATAGTTTAACAAACAATTGTGAATACTGAGCAGAAATGTCTTTGAAGACACTTGTCACTTAGTACTTTCTCCTGTATGTATTGCTACGTGTCTTCGTATATTACTCCTGCTTTGAAAATACATACAACAATCATCACACTTATAGCGTTTCACTTTTGCATGTATTTTTGTATGCTCCTGTAAGTGAATTAAATGTGCAAAACGGGAACCACAAATATCACATTTGTGTGGTTTATCTCCTGCATGTTTTCTTTTGTGTGAATTTAAGTGGGGCAACTGAGTAAAATGAGACCCACAAATATTACATTTGTATGGTTTCTCTCCTGTGTGTATTCTTTTGTGTGTGGTTAAGTAAGATAACTGGGCAAAATAAGAACCACAAACATCACATTTGTATGGTTTCTCTCCTGTGTGTATTCTTTTGTGTTTAGTTAAGTGAGATAACTGTGCAAAATAAGAACCACAAACATCACATTTGTATGGTTTCTCTCCAGTGTGGATTCTTTTGTGTATATTTAAATTAGACAGCTGAGCAAAACGAGAATCACAGACATCACATTTATAAGGTTTCTCTCCTGTGTGCATTCTCTTGTGCACCTTTAGGCTACAGCTGTTTATAAAAGAAAGATTACAAGTATCACACTTGTATGGTTTCTCCCCTGTATGTTGTCTTTTGTGATACTTCAAATGACCAGTCTGTCTAAAACAATCACCACAAATATCACATTTATATGGCTTTTCTCCTGTGTGCACTCTTTTGTGAACTGTTAATTGACCAGATCCTCCAAAACAAAGATCACAAACATCACATTTGTATCGCCTCTCTCCTGTATGTGTTACTCTGTGGCTTTTAAGTGCGCACAACTGTGCACATACAAAATCACAAATATCACATTTGTATGGTTTCTCTCCTGTATGTATTCTTTTATGCATCGTCAAACTTTGCTTATAAGTAGTTGCAAAACCACAAATGTCACACTTGTATGGCTTTTCCTCTGTGTGAAATCTTTTGTGTATTTTTAAGCCACCTGACTGTGTGAAACTAGAACCACAAATATCACATTTGTGAGGTTTTTCCTCTGCATGTATTCTTTTATGTATTTCAAGACCATCTCTCCGAGCAAATGCTTTACCACATTCATCACACTTATAAGGCTTTTCTCCTGTGTGTGTTCTTTTGTGAGTTGTCAGTGTACTATTACATGCAAATGCTCTATCACAAACATTACACTTGTAAAGCTTTTCTCCTGTATGTATTATTTTATGATATGATAAGTGACCACTCTGCCTAAATGTCAACATCTCAATAGCGACAGGCATACAAGGATTCCCTTCTTTTGTACCAAACGAAAATGACAACTCGTCTGTTGTACAAAAGGATACATTTTATTTGGAGCTGATAGTACATAAGCTCCGCGAGCGGATAACCACATCGGTATTAAACATCATAGTATGTTATAACGATGTAATGAAATGATGATGTTGATGATAATAAACTGATGGAGCTAAGATTAAGTCCTAACTATTGATACTGTCCTTCTTAGCAACAAGTATTCAGAGCCAATACGCAGTCCGTAACCTAACGCCGTCGAGTCACTGTCTGACCAATCTCTCAGTGGCGTGTTCAGCCACGAGTATTTGGCTCTGCGTGCTTTCGCTGCTTTGCGTGCTTGGAGTACCAGCACGCTGGTCACCTAGTTCGGTTAACCAAGTTGCGTGCTCACTTCTCGTTAGGTGGGTTTCCCATTCTCTTGGGTAACCCCAGCTCATAACCTCCTTGTTGACACGAGTGTCCAGTTATAGAACTATTTATAGTTCTTTACTCGTGCTTGTGTCCCTTCTGTCTGGTTTCCCAGATCGCTATGTTACTTTCCTCTACTTTCCTCTATTTATCCTTTTCTTAGCTTTCAGCTCTTACGTAGGTCTTTGGCACTAAAGCAGCGACCACAATGTTCACATTTGTACATCTTTTCTCCTGTGTGTGTTCTTTGGTGAACTTTCAAAGCACCACTCCCTCGAACTTGAGCACCACATGTATCACACTTATATGGTATCTCTTTTGTATGTGTTCTTTGATGAATTTTGATGTAATTCTTGTATGCAAAATGAAGACCACAAGTGTCACACTTATAAGGTTTCTCTCCCTTATGTCTCCTTTTGTGTTTCTTTAAGTACTCACTCATTTTGAATTCTTTGAAACAAATATCACCCTTATAAATCTTTGCTTCTCTATGCTTCATTTTGTGTTTCTGCAAGTAAGTTCTCTGTGCAAAATCAAGGCCACAAACATCACATTTAAACTGCCTCTCTCGTGTGTGAATTCTTTTGTGTTTCATTAAGTAACTATGCTTAGGAAAGTTACGACCATAAACATTACTAGTGGAAATTTTCCGTCCTGTATGTAATTTTTAATGTTTCCTTAGTTGACCATTTACCTGAAACTCTTGACCACAAACATTACATTTATAGGCTCTCTCTTGTATATGTTTTAATAAGCGAATCTTCAAGTTAATAATGTATAAAAGGATACAACCACAATCGTCACATTTGTAAAGACCCTCTCCTGTATGAGTCCCCATGTGTATTTGTAATTTATTTATACACAAAGAGTTGAGGCCACAATCATCACATCTGTAAAGTCTCTCTTCAGTATGCATAGTTATGTGCTGCTTTAACTTGTTCATATCAGTAAATCTGAGACCACAATCCTCACATCCATAAAGGATCTTTTCTGTACGTTTTGCTTTGTGCATCTTTCAATATTCACTTCTTGAAATGTCAAGAACAAACTTTCTTCATGCACAAGACTTGTGTTCACAATTGCCTGACTACCAGATTGTACAATGTTTGTAGCTACACAGTATCTTTATCTCATTCTATTTAACATATAATCCAGAATTTTATATTGTCTTAATTTACATGCATTTCTGATGAGCACACTCATCTCATCATCTCATCTCATCATGTTCCTCTTGTACCTTGCGGTGTCGAGGTGAAGTATAAACTTCGTGAGAGTGCCCGGTTATGGGCTTCGTATATCGACATTCCCATGGATTCTGTTATTCCCTCCGTCCACCGTTTAC
Source organism: Cepaea nemoralis (assembly GCA_014155875.1). NCBI lineage: Eukaryota > Metazoa > Mollusca > Gastropoda > Stylommatophora > Helicidae > Cepaea > Cepaea nemoralis. Next base: position 598,998 of record JACEFZ010006511.1, on the reverse strand, counting down.
GTGGTCGGCCTCTTCCTCTGTTTCCATCTGGTCTGTACATCATTGCTTGTTGTGGCATGCTGTTGACTGGTAGCCTACTTGCATGGCCAAACCATTTGACTTGCTGCTTTCTAATAAAATCTAGAGCAGCTTTAACCCCCACTTTAGTCCTGATTTCTTAATTTCTGATCTTATCTCTTCTTGATACGTTGAGTATTCTTCTCAGGAACCTCATTTCTGTTGTTGTGATTTTTCTTTTCTCTTTTTCTGTCATTGTCCAGGTTTGGCATTGGTAGCACAGAGTTGGTAGGAAGATTGTGTTGTAAAGTGCTTTCTTAGTAGTTATTGATACATGTTTGTTCTTTAGTATTGGTGCCATTTGTCCAATGAGTTGATTTGCCTTATTGCACATATTTTCGATCTCGTCTTCTGATCTGCCATTTGATGATATTATACTTCCTAGGTACTTGAATCTCTTTACTTGTTTCAAGGGATGTTCGTTTAGGTGAATTGTTGCTGTTTGTTCTTCTTTAGTTATAGTCATTACCTCTGTTTTTGCTTGTGCTAATTTTCATGTTATGTTCCCTACACATTTCGTTTAGACTATTCATGTGGTCTTGTAATTCAGTTTCTGATTTTGCTATTAGTGCTTGGTCGTCCGCAAACAGGAGTTCTCTAATGGTTAGATTTGCAGATGGTTCTTCTTCTGTGTTCTCGTCATGCGGTATTCTTGCTGTCTCTGCTTGGCTGGTTTCTTTACATATGTTGTCTATATATGTTATGAACAAGAGAGGGGACAGGACACAACCTTGTCGTACTCCAGATCTTATGGTGAAGGGTTCTGAGTGTCCTCCAGTTGCTCTCACTATGCATTCACTGTTGTTGTATAAACTTCTACATAGGTTTGTTAGATGTGTACTCACTCCATATTGTTTAAGGATTTCCCACAGCTTGTTTCTATCTACCCTATCAAATGCCTTTTCTTGGTCGACAAAGGCTAAGTAGAGTGTTTCATTGAATTCAATTGATTTTTCTATAAGTTGTCTAAGAGCAAAAATGGCGTCTGTGCATCCTTTGTTTTTCCTAAATCCAAGCTGCGTTTCGCTTAACTGGGGTTCTAAAGTAGTTCGTAATCTTTTTTCAAGAAATTTGCAAAATATTTTCACAGTATGACTCAACAGTGATATGCCTCTGTATTGTGTGCAATCTCTTTTGCTGCCCGTTTATACTTCTTAGTTTTTTCTACGAGCACACTCAATCAGCAATATATTCAGAACTAGACTTAAGTCATTAACTATTTCTGACATTTGGTCCCATATGTTGTGAAACATGTGACTTTCATGCCTTCTGAGAAACATCAACATTGGAGTTGACACTGCAGCAAAGACTATCTGAAACATAAAAGAAAATGACGCGAGAGTTAGTTAAGAAATATTTGATCAGAGCTCAGTTAGAATATAAAACAGCATTTTGGTTTGGCTTGGATTTGGTTGAGGATCATTTTCTTTGCACGCGAATATCTCCATCAGTGATTTAGTCTCCTACCAGACCACATAAGGAGAATGTCAGCACAGTGCACGAATCTTGATGAGGATTCTAACATAAAACATGATTCTAACTAGAATCACACATATTATTTTTTGTGGGAAGGCTTTATAATTTTGAAATTTAGCCTGGGTGGCAGTATATTTAGCCTGCACTTTTCAATTTCCAACTGCCAAAGGAATTGTAACATGTGCAACGTGCAAACGAGTTTTAAGTTTTATGCTCTTCCGAAAAGTATAGACATTCGATTCACTAGATCGATCAGGCAATTCCCCACTATAAGGTTTTTGTTGTCTTCCACTTATGCCGTTAGGTGTTGTTGGGAGGGATGATTGAAGTTCTGGCGTCTTTGACTTTGCTTCTATTTGCCACTCTTCACCTTTTTAGCTTCCGCTTGTGAAGAAATATTTAAGTGTTAAAGTAAGATTTTCGAGATGTTATTGTGTCCCCTGTTTGAGTTATCGTACTTTGCAAGTAATATTGTATGCAACTTTATGTGTAAGTTTTCCTGGTTGGTTGCGTGTTTTCTATTAAACTAAAGTGTATTTAATTTACTAACATGTGCATGCGTTTATAATTTATGTGTATGTATTATTTCGAGCGCCGTAAAGCGTTTTATCGTTGTCACAAACGAGTCTATTATGCTGATTTATGACTATTGTTTCGGTTTAAGATGCTCAAAATATATTTCCTATGTCTATCACTAAAGTATAGCAACTACACAGTTAAAAAAAGAACAACACAATGTTCACATAAACTGACACAGACGAATTACAACAAGTCGTATTGTGCGGTGAAAAAAATACCGCTAAATCTCTCATGCTCCTTATTTGATTCATTCTCTCATTGTCTCATTCACACATCATTCATTCTCTTTCATTCGACAGTGGTTTTAACATATTAATTTCAGTCATTAAAATATGGTTCAAGAAACAATGCATGGATGAACAATAACAATATACAATAAATAGTTGGCTGAATTGAAACAGGTTTTCAAGCCAAATGACTGTGCTGTATTTATGCACTCGTCATATCTATACAAACATATAATGGTTGTGAGGATTATTTGCTACCAATCCTGTGGTAATGAATGACATATCTAATCTATTGTAAGTTGGTGCACTGTTCTAAATTAATCTAAGGGAACTAATCTAACTAAATAATTAACATGGGGGAATGCGGATTAGTTACCTTAAAGTGTTTTTAGTACATCGAGTGGTATAAATTTTTAAATGATAGGGTTAATTTGTAAGTAATGTGTTAATTAACTAAATATATAAATAAATGTGTTTAAATGGTGGTAAACTAAATTAATGTTTCATAAATGAAAAGTATGATGTAGGTGTTAAACTAAATGAGTTTAAATGATGATAAATTCAAATAATGAAAAGTATAATGTAGGTGTTAAACTAAATAAGTTTCGAACTAAATGTAAGTGAATTTTAATTGTTAACGGTAGTTAAATCGGATGCTACTGATTTGCGTAGGTTCAAATTTAATATTTAGGACATCAAATCGGATCCTACTGATTTTGCCATTTGTGTAGGCTTAAATCTAACACTTATGAAATGTTATAGATAAAGTTATATAGGTAAATATACATTCTATTATCAATACAAAAATATAATAGTATAAGCAAATGTTATAAAAACATGTTATATACATATCACATATAATTTCTATTTAACTAACTAATTAATCTAACTAAACTAATTAATTACATCCAGGTGTGATGTCGGAGCAGTGTTCTCTGTAGAATGTCCTTGAAAACTAGAGTTCATATGGACAAAGTCTGATTTACGCTCTCATCCTGGGTAACGTTCATATTTCGATCCACTACTGGGTTGCATATATGGCGGTAGTGTAGACAACTAATAACGTGACTGTTCATTTCACTAATAATGACAGTTAATATCTTGCAAGTTTAAGCGACTGGCGATGGTAACGCACTTCAATGTTAATGCTCACCACATAGGGCACTAGGTATTTACAGTGGCAGTGTCTTTGGTGATATAAGGTCGCTCTCTTCTCGTATTTCAGGTATTTCAATGTGAGAAGGTCGGCTCAAAGTGTCAGCCAGAGAATTCATACTTCCCTTCAAATGCTTGATAGTGAACGCATAGTTTTGAAGTATCAAGGACCACCTGTAGATCCTGTTATTGCGGTGGACCCCAGACTGCATTACAGTGAGCGGCGAATTATCGGTTTCAATAACAAACTCCGTACCTGCTAAGAATCTATGAAGCTTCCTTATACAATAGATGACGTTCAAAGCTTCCAATTCAGATGCTGAGTATCTTGATTCAGCAGGAGTGATTTTACGACTTACATACATTATCGGATGGAAGATTCCCTCGTAGAATTGGACTAAGACGCCAGAGATAGAAATAGCACTTGCGTCTGTACGGAGAAAATACGTAAGATTTTGGTTATGCAAGCGCAAAATAGGTGGAACGCTAAACATACGTTTCAATTTCGATAAGGCATCAATTAACTGTGCATCTTGTACATTTAATTTCACAGATGCTTTCAACACATTAGAAAAAACGCTGGTGATTTCAGCCAAATTGGGTATACATTTGCTTTAATAATTAACTAGACCAAGCAAACTTCGGACCTGTTTCTTGGTCGTTGGCATAGTTAAATTCAGAATTTTTGTGAAATTCTGTCATCCGTTCTAAGTTGGCCTCTGCTGATTGTATGGCCTAGGAAATCAATTTATTCCATTCCCAACTCAACTTTGGTTGACTTTACTGAAAGACCGAATAATCGCAGTCTATCGAAGACATGTCGCAGTTTCTGTAAGTGTGATGTCCAGTCTGCGGTATGGATACATATGTCATCAATATAAGTAGCTGTATTGGAAACTCCGTGCAAAAGGTCTCTGGTGAGTCGGACAAAAGTGGCTGGAGCATTACAAAGGCCAAAAGGAAGGAATCGCCACTCGTACAGACCTAAAGGTGTTGAGAAAGCTGTTAGAGGGATAGACAATAAATGCACCGGAACCTGCCAATATCCCTTCGTAAGGTCAAGTTTAGAGAAGATACGTGATGTTGACATGATGGGATGGGCTCTGCATCGACCTTGCTCACGATATTTAAACGCCGATAATCGACGTCGAGTCCTTTTTCTTCACAAGGACTATAGGAAAAGAATATTCTGACTGTGACTTTTGGATTATTTCACTCGACTCAAGATTTAAAAGTTCCTTGTCGAGACTTTCCCGGTAATTTAATGGGATGGAATAAGGTCGACATTTGATAGGAGTGTTATCAGTCAGAATAATGGAGTGTTCTATCCTGTCTGTCCTACCTGGGATGTCAGAAAAAATGTCCCTGTATTCTGTTACTAACTCTATGATTTGTCGTCGTTGCTCGTCTGTGAGTTTCGGTTCTAACCGTATGCTATCAATTGTCCCAATCGTGTCTACAGTCGGGACTGGTAATTCTATTCCATCATCATCTGTCTGATTAAGTACTGTTGTTGTGCTAGCTGTGTGTTCTGTTTCCTGACTAGGTGTGTTTGCGATGTCGTCGTCACCTGTCGCCCTACCTAGTGTAGTTGTTTGTGTACGTCTTTCGTCCCATTGCTTGGTGTAGGTGCATTGTGTTCGTCTGTCACCAGTTCTTATCGTGAGAAATAAGGCTTCTGCATGTTGATATGAAATATCTTTAATTTTCGGTTTATCGATATATCATAATCTACATCTGATATCATTCGCACCACTTTGAATGGCCCTTGCCATGATGTTAATAATAAGTCACGTTTATTTGGTAGTAAAAGCAGCACCTCTTGATCGTTTTCAAAGTTTAGGGTTTTGGAACCCTTATTGGAATAACTTCCGAGAAGCCAATATTGAACCTTGGGCCTTGGCTGTTACATGCTTTCCCTTTCTTACTGAATGTTGACAAATAGTACATCATCATCATCATCAAGTGCCGTGCCGGCTGGCGTAGGCGTTCATGGCTCTCCATAGATCTCGGTCTTTGGTTTTCTGGATCAACTCTGGTGCTGATATTCCTCCATGCCACCATCTCAATCCATCCAGCATCACTTCTCTTGGTCTACCTCTGCCTCTCTTCCCCTCGATCTTTCCAGTTGTTACGATGTTCTCCAATGCCTCTCTTCTCATTACGTGACCGAAGAAAGATGTTTGTCTCTGTCTTATTGTTGTATATAATGTTCTAGTTTCATTAGCCTGTTTCAGGCAGTCGTCGTTAGTTACTCTGGCAGTCCAAGGAATTCGCAACATTCGTCTCAGGAACCACATCTCTGTTGCTTCTAATTTCTTCTTAATTTGTTCATTTACATTCCAAGATTCACTGCCATACAGCAAAACTGGTTCTACATAGCATTTCAGCACTCTCTTTCTTACATTCAGTGATAGTGACTTATTGCATAAGATACTCTTCATTTTCTGAAAAGCGGCTTTTGCCTGCCCTATTCTACTCCTAATCTCTGTTGTACATCTTCCATCTGATGTTATAAATGCCCCTAGGTATCTAAAATTATCAACTTGGTTAAGGATTTTCCCTTCTATTTCTATGTCACATTTTGGTGTCACCATTTTCTTTGATATTACCATTGTTACTGTTTTCTTGATATTCAAGGAGAGTCCTTTCCTTGCACTCTCTGTTACTACAACGTCTAATAATTGTTGTAGGTCTGTTGAATTATCCGCCACCAATACTGTGTCATCTGCATAGCGTATATTATTTATATTATAACCTCCAACTAGTATTCCTGGCATCTCTTTGATCTCTCTCATTATTACTTCGCTATACAGGGAGAAAAGATCTGGTGACAAGACACACCCTTGTCGTACTCCTAGCTTTATCTGTTCGTAACTACCCTCTTTATTTCCCATTTTAATTGCTGCTACTTGGTTCCAGTAAACATTCTTTATTATTCTTAAATCTTTTCCATCAATGTTGATATCTTCCAACATTTTAATCAGTTCATCATGTTTTACTTTATCAAATGCCTTAGTATAATCTATGAAGCACAAATATATGTCTCTCTGTTTCTCTATTGACCTTTCTATTAGTGTCCGTAATGTATAAATTGCATTGTTTGTGCCCTTTCCTTCCACAAATCCATACTGTTCTTCACTAATTTCCATTTTTATTTTCTTTTTGATTCTTCTCATTATGATTCTGAGTAGAAGCTTAGTGATATGGTTTATAAGGTTAATTGTACGAAAATCTTCACAATCAATTGCTCCTGGTCTTTTTGGTATAGCTATAAATAAAGATTTCAGCATATCACTGGGTAAATATCCACTGCTGTAAATATCATTCAACATTTTGGTTAATATATCTACTCCAAATTCTCCCAATACTTCTAATTCTTCTATTGTGATTTCATCTGGCCCAGCTGTTTTTCCTTTCTTCATACGTTTCATAGCGTCAGCGACTTCTTCTTTCAGAATAGGTGGACCTTCTAAGTTACTATCTTCTGTTAATTCTCCCCTTTCTCCTTCATATAATTCTCTTATATACTCATTCCACCTCTTCATTATAGCATCTTCCTCTAATATTATCTTTCCTGTTTTTGATTTCAAACACCCTGTATTTATTCTTATTTTTCTTCCTGTAAGCTCACTGATTTGTCTGTGCATATTTTTTGTATCTTTAATGGAATTTAATTCAATTTTTTTGCATTGCTCGTTTAACCAACTTTCTTTAGCCTTCCCACATTTATCTTTTATTTCTTTATTTATCTTAGCGTATTCTTGTTTGTCATTTTTACTCTGTTTTCTTTTGTCCATCAGTTTTAAGATATCTTCATTCATCCATTTTTTCTTAGCTATTTTGCCTCTCTCCGGTAATACTTCTTTGCTAGTTTGATGAATGGAGTCCCTTAACATTTCCCATTGTTCATCTATACTCTGTATTTTAGTTATTGCATTGTACCTATTTTTCACAGTCACTCTGTATTGTTCTTGCATTTCTTTATCTATTTTCAGAACCTCTTTATTAAGTCTCATGTTCTTAACCATTTTTTTCCCTCTCTTTAATCTTACTTTTATTTGTCCACATAGTGGTACATGATCACTATTACAGTCAGCACCAGGCATTGTCTTTACATTAATTAAAGCATTTCTAAATCTTTTATTAATTAGTATGTAGTCAATTTGGTTGCGTGTTTTCTTATCAGGGCTTATCCATGTGTACAGTCGTCTTTTATGGTGTTTAAACCATGTGTTTCCAATTATCATCTCATTGATATTTGCCCATTCTATTAGCTTTTCCCCTCTTTCATTTCTTGTACCTAAACCATAATTCCCCACTACATCCTCCATTTTTCCCTTTCCTACTTTTGCATTAAAATCACCAAGTATTATTTTTATTTCTTGTGATCCAATTTGAGCCATCGCCATTTCTATTTCGTCGTAAAAGTGTTGTATTTCTTCATCACTACTGCTTGCTGTTGGTGCATATACTTGTATAATATTTATGTCTATTGGTTTGCCTTTGATTTTTACCATAATAACTCTATCTGAAATACACCAGTATCCATTAATTGACTTGGCTGTTTTTTCGTCTAATATTATTCCTACACCTTTTTCATGTGTATCCCCTCCAGAATAAATTATTGTATGATTGTCAGCTATAATTTTGCCCGATCCCTTCCATCTCATCTCACTAACGCCTAGTATATTCATTTTCATGCTATCCATTTCTCCTAGAACATTGGTCAACTTTCCTAGCTCATTTAATGTCCTAACATTCCATGTTCCTACTCTAAATTTATTTATTTTAGTTATGATTTTGCCATCAGTAGCTGGATGACGGTCTGGTGTCACCTGTGGCTCATGACTGTCCCTACCGGACGAGGATGCCCTAAGACAGCCATTAACGTCCTTCACTAACTTTGATTTATGTTTTGCCATGAAGTCTTGGGAAGATAATGTGGTGGTTTCCCCTTGCCTTCCACATCCACATGGTGGTCTTTTACCTCTGCCTTTGACAGCCATTTCCGACTGTAAGGACAAGTGAGTGCCCTGCCCTGCTCAGCTGCAGAGTTGTCCACTTATTCCGGTGGATACTCGGTCCCCAGAGCTGTGTTAGCCACACCGTAGTGTGTTTCCATCCTCTACCGCGGGGAGGTGCAGTTGGGATTTTCCCTTCATAAAGTTATGGTCTCTGACCAAAACTCTCCAGTACTTTTTAGAGGACTTAAATAGTACATGATTGACAAAAAGATTAAATATAGTTCTCACATTTAGGCCAATAGAAGTGTGATAACGTTTTGGCTCTCGTTTTCTTATAACCCAAATGTTCAGCCAACGGTGACTCATGCGCAATCTGTAGCGCATTTGTTCGGTGTTTTACAGGTAACACCGTCTGCTGAATTTCATGGTTATTGGTGTTATAATAACGCATGAGAATTCCATTATGCATTGTAAAATACCAAGATGCATTTTTAGTTACTTTCGCTCGCTCACCTAACAATTTAAAATAAGGTGCGATAGTTTGATCGGTGCGTTGTGCCTCGATAGAATTTTGTCGAGTGGTGTTGTCACTAGCACCGGTGGGTGTTAACAGCTGTAACATTTCATTTTGTAGGTCAGTGTAGTGTGGTTGGGTCTCTGACCTAGTTACAGCAATAGCCGTGTTTGTTTGTTTCCAGGTTAATATCTCGTCATCAGTACAATGCTTTAATGATGGCAAGCAACCCAAAATCAAATCAGTACAGGGATTTTGCAATGTAGCGCACGTAAATCTGCCGGAAAGGAACGGGGTGTTTATACGGACTTTTGCCAGCGGGTATTTGTCAATATTACCGGAAAAAGTACGGCATTTAACAAACTCTCCCGTATAATTCTCTGGGTTAACTAGCTCTCTCCTTACCCCGAGTAAAGTGCTACCGCTATCGAGTAAACATTGGCATGGTTGTTCGTGGACCAGTGCATCGTGGAACTTTAGATTACCTCTGGAGGCTCAAGCTGAATTAGAATCTTTGGTGGAACATGATATAATATGACCACATTTGAGTTTCCCGTCCGCATGAAACCGATGGTAAGTGTCACATTTATTAAAGTCTAATATATCAGTAACTACAGCCACACTCTCGCACTCATTGAATGGTAATACATTTTCAAGATCAGAATTAATTACACTATCATCATCAGATGATGTATCTATGATCACAGCATTGCTAGCCTTAATTCTTTGCCTGCCCAAACATTTAGAAGAATAATGGCCATAACATGAACAGAAGAAGCATTTAACCGCACGTTTGTATGAGTTTCGTTTGTCTTCCTGCTTTTTCATCATCCTTTCAAGATGCACAGGATATGCGGGACTTTTATCACACATCGAGTACTGCGGATGGAATAGTTTGCAGTATCCACACTGTGGTGGCTTTTGATAAGGTTTGTCTTTCTTCTGATAACCTTCCTGGTTGTAAGGCCTGCTTGGTAAGCTCTTAGCGAACGCAGTAATATCAGCATCATGTAATGATGTTTTAAATACATCGCGGTTTGAAGAAAAATAAGCTGAACCAAGTTTTTCAAGTTGTTCAATAGATTCAATGTCTGCTTGTTGAAGAAACTTAGCAAAGGGAGCAGGAACTGTGGATATCACTTTATCCATCACCATTAAATCCTGTAATCTATCAAAATTCTTGCCTAATTTTGCCGCCTTAAGCCATTTACTGAATGTACTTTGAACATTTGATAGGTAGTCTAAAAACGTTTCGGTTGGCTTTGGTTTGATTTGTGAGTACTGGATCTGATATCCAGGAGCATCGAGTAGAAAATGCTGCATGATCCTATCATAGATATATTGATAGTTATTTCTAAGTTCTGTTGGTATGGATTCGATCACTTTTAAGGGCTCCCCACTGAGATTTCTCATATATATCATCGCCCAATCATCTAATGGTATTTTCTGTATTCTAAGCTGGAACTCTATATTCTCAGTCCATGCTGAGATCGAATCTCCTTGACTGAAGGGCTTGATGATCCCTTTATATTTAGAACATTTATTTTGCTCTTCCTGACTCTTCTGTTTATTAGAGGTTATCTGAAGGTTTGAGTCCACTTCCATCTCTTTCATCTTTAACTTAGTTTGATTGTCTGCCTCTATTAGCTTTAGCTTTGTGGCGTCCTCCGTCTATATCAGTTTTTGCTTCACTTCTAATTCTCTCTATTTTGTGGCTTCTTCTAACTCCCTTATCTCTTTCTGATGCTGTCTCTCCAATGTTCTTTCATCTCTCTCTCGAGCAGCTTTTCTTTCTGTTTCTTCTCTCTCTCTCTCGGGCAGTTATTTCTTTGTATTTCTGGTCTGCCCATTTCTCCAATTTCTCTCCAGTATGGCCTAGTTCTTTGCCAGCCTGGATGCAGTCACTTAATGATGTCATTCTATGGCTTTATGTTGTTATATAACTGATATCCATATAATTTTACAGTTAACAGGTGTTACATATATATATTCTTCGCTGAAAAAGAAGATGCATAGTTAATAATGATTATCAAAATTAGTGAAAAATAAACTCATCTAATCGGCTGAAAAATACGGCACTCGGGATGTTATACCGCTGTCGTTTGTACACACAACTGATAGACTTGCTTGTACAATTGATGTCTCTGTTTAGTAGAGCATCAACAGTGTATAAAAAATGCATGTAATATACAATACATGGTTTATTAATTTGAACAATACAGTTCTAAACGGATGGTAACTTGCAAATGTGATATAAATATGATGAATGATGTAAATGATATGAATGTTATCATAGTATAATGAATCGTCAATGAATTGTCAATGTCGTCTTGTCTTCACGTTCTATCCTATCTGATTGAGCTGCGCTGTATGACTTTGCTTGACCTCGAATTTAGTTCCCTTGTGCAAAAAGAATTTGCTTTTGCACAAGAATATAGGTGAATGTGATGAATGTTGACATTATGACTGTATCACAAGAAATGTTTCACAAATGATAGTTAAATTCGTAATTTGAAACATATTTGCAATTTGCACACAATCACAATTTAAATTTCATACATTTCCATCAAAAGAATTCACACGTAAACAATTTAATAGAATTTCCGAATTTATGTGGGATTTGGTGATTTAAAGTGCTTGAAGGTGGTTCAAGCCCCACCTTCTGACAACAAATCGGGTCCTTGTAGGTTCAAAAACACTTCTGACACCAAATCGGGTCCTGCCTGTCAACAACTCAATTGCGACAGGCATACAAGGATTCCCTTCTTTTGTACCAAACGAAAATGACAACTCGTCTGTTGTACAAAAGGATACATTTTATTTGGAGCTGATAGTACATAAGCTCCGCGAGCGGATAACCACATCGGTATTAAACATCAGAGTATGTTATAACGATGTAATGAAAAGATGATGTTGATGATAATAAACTGATGAAGCTAAGCTTAAGTCCTAACTATTGATACTGTCCTTCTTAGCAACAAGTATTCAGAGCGAATACGCAGTCCGTAACCTAACGCCGTCGAGTCACTGTCTGACCAATCTCTCAGTGGCGTGTTCAGCCACGAGTATTTGACTCTGCGTACTTTCGCTGCTTTGCGTGCTTGGAGTACCAGCACGCTGGTCACCTAGTTCGATTAACCAAGTTGTGTGCTCACTTCTCGTGAGGTGGGTTTCCCAGTCTCTTGGGTAACCCCAGCTCATAACCTCCTTGTTGACACGAGTGTCCAGTTATAGAACTATTTATTGTTCTTTACTCGTGCTTGTGTCCCTTCTGTCTGGTTTCCCAGATCGCTATGTTACTTTCCTCTACTTTCCTCTATTTTTCCTTTTCTTAGCTTTCAGCTCTTACGTAGGTCTTTGACACTAAAGCAGCGACCACAATGTTCACATTTGTACATCTTTTCTCCTGTGTGTGTTCTTTGGTGAACTTTCAAAGCACCACTCCCTCGAAATTGAGCACCACATGTATCACACTTATATGGTATCTCTTTTGTATGTGTTCTTTGATGAATTTTGATGTAATTCTTGTATGCAAAATGAAGACCACAAGTGTCACACTTATAAGGTTTCTCTCCCTTATGTCTCCTTTTGTGTTTCTTTAAGTACTCACTCATTCTGAATTCTTTGAAACAAATATCACACTTATAAATCTTTGCTTCTCTATGCTTCATTTTGTGTTTTTGCAAGTAAGTTCTCTGTGCAAAATCAAGGCCACAAACATCACATTTAAACTGCCTCTCTCGTGTGTGAATTCTTCTGTGTTTTATTAAGTAACTATGCTTAGTAAAGTTATGATCACAAACATTACAAGTGTAACTGTTTCCTTCCTGTATGTAGTTTTTTATGTTTCCTTAGTTGGTTGCTCACCTGAAAATCTAAACCACAGATATTGCATGTATAGGCTTTCTCTTGTACATGTCTTAATATGTGAGTCTTTAAAATACTAATGTATAAAAAGATACATCCACAATCTTCACATTTGTAAAGACCTTCTCCTGTATGGATTCTCATGTGTATTTGTAATTTATTTATACACGTTGAATCTACACCACAATCCTCACATCTATAAAGCCTCTTTTCTGTATGTAGTATTATGTGATGCTTTAACTTGTTCATATCAATAAAGCTGAGACCACAATCCTCACATCCATAAAGGATCTTTACTGTGCGTTTTGCTTTGTGCATCTTTCAATATTCACTTCTTGAAATGTCAAGAACAAACTTTCTTCATGCACAAGACTTGTGTTCACAATTGCCTGACTACCAGATTGTACAATGTTTGTAGCTACACAGTATCTTATCTCATTCTATTTAACATATAATCCAGAATTTTATATTGTCTTAATTTACATGCATTTCTGATGAGCACACTCAATCAGCAATATATTCAGAACTAGACTTAAGTCATTAACTATTTCTGACATTTGGATTAAGGAAACTATTTGGTCTCATATGTTGTGAAACATGTGACTTTCATGCCTTCTGAGAAACATCAACATTGGAGTTGACATTGCAGCAAAGACCATCTGAAACATAAAAGAAATGACGCCAGAGTTAGTCAAGAAATATTTGATCATAGCTCAGTTAGAATGTAAAACAGCATTTTGATTTGGCTTGGATTTAGGTTGAGGATCACTTTCTTTGCACGTGAATATCTCCATCAGTGATCCAGTCTCCTACCTAGACCACACAAGGAGAATGTCAGCACAGTGCACGAATCTCGATGAGGATTCTAACATAAACATGATTATACTAGAATCACACATATTATTTTTTGTGGGAAGGCTTTATAATTTTGAAATTTAGCCTGGGTGGCAGTATATTTAGCCTGCACTTTTCAATTTCCAACTGCCAAGGAATTGTAACATGTGCAACGTGCAAACAAGTTTTAAGTTTTATGCTCTTCTCCGAAAAGTATAGACATTCGATTCACTAGATCGATCAGGCAATCCCCCACTATAAGGTTTTTGTTGTTGTCTTCCACTTATGCTGTTAGGTGTTGTGGGGAGGGATGATTGAAGTTCTGGCATCTGTGACTAGCTACCTTTCCTCCAAGAATCATGAGCATAATTCTAGGATCAAGTAAATTCCCGACCGGATTTGCTAGACCAGTCGTAGGTTCCTTACCTACTTACCCCTTGTATATTTGCTACAATCACCATGTCACATCCATTGGTTGCCTGCTGGCAAGCTTTGAGCTGTGCCAAACAGGACTGACCGACTCCTACAACTAGCCACTCATAAGGTTTTTAACCCCATTAAAACTTAGCACTGCCATTTTGTTTAAAATCGCATGGAGCCATATTTTCACACAAAGAAAAGCTTGAAAATAGTGTTTGACTTCAACATTAGCAAATGTTGCTTTTAAATTTAGTTGCAAGCATATTGTGCACAAATGTGCACAAATAGATGTTTAGTTAAACAATGTTATTGTTTGTAAGTAATGTTATATTGCTCAATCTCACTAAGGGCATTGGGTTGGACACAAAATAAGAAACCAAACTGTATATTTCTTAATACTTTGTGCATGTGTGTTCCAAACGAAAGATACAGGTACTTCCCTGATACATCGCTACAATTTATTTTTCTTTTCTGCGATCCCTCACTTTGAACTCGAATGTAGTCCATACACATTGTACCACTAGATAGAAGTAATACTATTACTAATAGTAACGAACGGATAATATACTTAGCATTCCTTGTACAGCCAGAAAGCCTAATGAACAAGTCCTTTGTCCTGAAGATCGTAAACTGATTAGAGACATTAGACGCAGACAGTCAAAATTTTTTGGGCATGTTATGAGAAGAAATGAATTGGAGAACTTGGTGACAACTGGTAAGATTGAAGGGAACAGACCAAGAGGAAGACCTAGAAGCAAGTACCTGGATGGCTTGGCCTTGTGGCATGGTCGAGACAGAAACACTGAGCTGATCCACGACTTTGGTGATTGAGTGAGATGGCAAAACATGACCGCCCACGCTTACCGGCATGGCACATGATGGATGGATAGATTCCTCGTACTGTAAAATGTGGTTATTCTGATGAAAATATATTAATAAATAAGTATTAATACTTAATAGTTAATAGAGGCATGAGATCATCTCTGAGATCTTCTTCTTTCGTTCGCTTGAAATAAGTCTATAACTGTAATGTTGTCTCTTGTATGAATTTAACTGTCATCTCTGAGATGAATCAAGAGATAATTAGCTCGGTCTGGCATTAGTTGATTGACAACTATGCTCTATTTTAAAAGGCTGAAGTGGTAGACATTATTTTCTAGCTAGTACGTTGGAACTTGAGTCTTTAACTTGGAGTCTGTTCTAACAGTTCTAACTTGAAAACGTGTGAGTGTAGAACTTGGCAATTTTCGTCAAGAATTTTGACAGCATTTTTATTCTCCTGTGTATATTGTTAGTCCATCTAAGCAGGATTAAATTAAGAGAACGGTACCTGTTTTATATTTTCATCACAATAACCGTATGTTACAGGGAATACTAACAGTATATTATCCTTTACTATTAGTAATAGTAGTTGTAGCAGAAAACTTAAAACTCATTTGCACATTCTCTTTTCTTTATCAGTGTTCCGAGCCATTGAGGTTCTTTGCTGCAGATACAATTCGTCTCCATTCATCTCTCTGGTTGACCTTCGTTGATTCCAAGTGCTTGTAGGTCTGTATATATATATATATATATTATCTCTCCACCGTCTTCTTGGTCTACCTCGGGGTCTACGGTAATTTATTTCTTGAGTGTAAGCGAGTTTTGTTTCCTTATTATCTTCCATTCTTTCTATATGCCCGAGCCATTGTAGTCTATTACTATTAGCCTTCATGATACCAGTGATTAGTGGGGGCTTAAACAGATCAAAAATGTCTTTGTTACTTCTTCTTTTCCACTCTCCACTTTGTGCATCCCTAATGGGTCCAAAGATGCGTCTTAAAACTTTGTTCTCAAAGGTTTGTAGCAAGGCTTCGTCTCCTTTCGTTGTACTCCAGGTTTCAGAGCCATGCAGCACAACTGGCCTGATCAGTGTTTTGTATATTGTGATCTTGGTGCTACGAGACAGCGCATTTGATTTTAGTAGATGTTGTAGTGCATAGTATATCTTATTTCCAGATTTGATTCTAGTTTGTATTTCTTCCCTTATGATGTTGGAGCAGTTGAAGATTGTACCCAGGTATTTGTATGTTTCCGTTCTTTTAATGGTCATATTATCTATTTGTATGTGGCCAGAGATTTTAGCCATTCCTTCTCTTGAAATTACCATATATTCTGTCTTATCTTGGTTGATAACCAGGCCCATCTGTTGGGCTTTTTCCTTTAAGTGAGTCAATATTTCCAATGTCTTTTGTTCATTTTACCCCTATATCTATATCATCTGCATAACCAAGCAGCTTGGATGTTCCTCCAATATCACATTCCTCCTTTACCCTCCTTACAACTTTCTCTAGAGCCAGTTTGAAGAGTAGCGGCGATAGTGCATCACCCTGTTTCAAGCCAAATGTTATTTGGAAAGGGTCTGATTTCCTGCCTTTATATGTAACTATATTATAAGTATCTTCCATGCATAGTCTGGTCATGTTGATTAACTTCCTTGGTATTCCAAATTCCTGCATAGCATTCCATAGACTATTCCTATGGACACTATCATAAGCCTTTTAAAATCCACAAAAATGTTATGGAGATATCTTTTATATTCCCAATTTTTCTGGGCTATTTGTCGTGAGATAAATATCTGATCTATTGTTGATCTGTTTTGTCTCAAACCCACCTGGTAGACGCCTAATATGTCTTCTGAATATGGTTTTAGTCTATTTAGTAATACTGCGGATAGTATCTTATAGCTTGTGGACAGTAGTGATATTCCTCTATAATTTTCACATTGGAACTTGTCTCCTTTCTTAAAGGAAATACTTATGGGAATGTCCTGAATGCTGTGATGTTGGTTCCTAAATCAATCAATCAATCAATCCTTTCTTAAAGATAGGTATCAATAATGACTCTTTCCAGTAATGAGGTAATTCTTCTGTCCTCCAGATTTTTATTATTAGTTCGTATAGCTTTAGAATGAACGAACGAACGAACAAACTTTATTTTCAAAGGGTTAAGAATTGGGCACGCAGGCCCGTCTAACATTCTGCCCTTCTATCACTCTCTTCCATACATTATTTCATTCACACATCATTCAAGGCTAACAGAGAACAGCAACAATATAAAACGTATGCATTATAAAAGCATTGGCAAAATGCGAACATCAAAACTACACGACACAGTAACATTAGATAATGGTCAGACACTTATTAGCCATGTGGAATATACTGGCCTACCAAAAGGGGACTGGCTGTTATACTAGGGTTTGGTTGTTATTATTATTATCACTATTATTATGGGGGAAGGTAATCCGTACTGAGATAGTGTTCGAGTAATTTGCGATTATATGAATAAGGATTGGTGATGTCTTTTATTTCTTGTGGAAGATTGTTCCACAGCTGAGCTGCAGAGTACGTTAAGCTTGTTTTGTATAAGTCAATCCTAGGCTTCGGAATGTGTAATATATTTAAACGATTACTGTGTCTAGCATTATATTTAAACAATGGCCAAAGGTAATTTGGGGCATTCCGATGCAAGATTTTGTGAATTAGTTTAGCTTTATTGAAAAGCAGGCGTTTGCGGAGTAGTAGTAACTGAAGGCGTTTATACAGGCTGGGATTGTCAGATAAATGTTTGCTATAAATTAGACTCATGGCCCGTTTCTGGAGTGAGTAAAGTCGCTTAGTGTTTGAATTAGAACAACCGTCCCAGATTGTAGAGCAGTAGTCAAAGTGTGTCTGAATATGAGAGGTATAGAATAGTTTCCTTGTGTCCTCATCAAGGAAGTGTTTAATTTTGGCGAGTTGGTAGACTTTTTTCGCTGTTTGTTTAATGAGCGCTTGAACGTGGGAATTAAAGGTTAGGTTTCTATCAATGATTAGGCCTAATGTTTTGTGCTCAATTACACTTTCTACTGGCATGTTATCGATGTGAAGTTGAAGTGATGTGTGTGAGCTTAGAGTTTGAAGTCTTTGTCTGGTTGTTAATAACATTGATTTTGTTTTAGTGATATTAATTTGCATACGGTTTGAATAGCTCCACCTAACTACATTATGTAATTCTTGTTGTAAAGACGACTCCAGTAAAATACAGTTTTCAGCGTTTGTGTACACTGTACAGTCGTCTGCAAATAGATCGCAGGACGATGAAAGATGCAAAGGTAGATCGTTAATATATATGGCAAATAATAGAGGGCCAAGAATAGAGCCTTGTGGTACTCCAATATTGAATGTAGTGGTTTGAGACAGCGATTTATTACGTGATACTACTTGCTTTCTGTCCGATAGAAAAGATGATATTAGAGTGACTACATTGGACCAATTTTCATTGTCTCAAGTTTCTTAATTAAAATAACATGGTCTATCATATCAAATGCTTTCTTGAAATCAATAAACACAGTTCCACATAGACTGTTGTTGTTTATACTCTCGTGACAATTTTCTATCATGTTTGTTAGGGCCGTATGGCAAGAATACTTTGGTCGAAATCCTGATTGGCTGTCAACAATAAGCTTGTTGCGAACTAAATACTGTAATGTTACTGTATGGATGTGTTTTTCTAGTGGCTTAGATAGTGATGATAGTAAAGAAATGGGTCTGTAATTGTTCGGGAGACCATTGTCCAATGAACCAGATTTAAGAAGAGGGTACACTTTAGCGATTTTGAGAGCTGATGGAAAGTGGCCTTTGGTGAGACACTGATTATATACATAGGTTAGTGATATACTGATCACTGGCGCAGCACAACGGAGAATCCGGTTGCTGATTCCATCTAAGCCAGATGAGGTTGTGTTTTTTAGGTTACTGAGGTAAGTGAATACTTCAGTGATTGTCATTAGCGGTATGTCGGAAAGAATATCGCGGGAGCATCTACTCTCGCAAAACGATGACAGCAAAGATAAGTTGCAAGGAGAATTAGGTATTGAAGCCTTCAACTGGTCTATGTCAGTTTGAAAAAAAATTTACTGAATTGGTCGCATGTAATATGATTTGATGGTAAGGAATTTCGGGAGTTATACTTGTTTGTCAAAGTGTTAATTGCCTTCCATATATCCTTACTATTTATTTTATCCATTACTAAGTTCTTAAAGTAATTTTTCTTTTCCCGTCGTATGGTATATTGAACTTTGTTTCTAAGAGTACGGTATACTTTGAGATCCCGCTTTTTATGTGCTTTATTTCTGTCTCTCATAATTTCAAGTATTTCTTGTGTGATCCAAGGTGACTTGACGTGGTGTTTTACTCGAACTTCCTTGATTGGCACATGTCTATCAAAAACATCAATAAAGGTTTTCATCCAGAATTCCAGAGCATCATCCGGGTCAGAAAGCTGATATACATTGTCTAGAGGTGAACTGAGCAAGTCCTGTAAAAATGCGTTTTGGTTGAAATTTTTGTAACTTCTATATTTTACACTTATGTGTTTATGTTTAGGAGTTTTAATTCCTTTTTTAGACCACGTGCAGCATATTGGGTAGTGATCGCTCATTGCACAATTGGGTACGGTGCATTCTATGATGTTGTCTGAGCAAGTTACATAACTGTGATCTATGATTGTTGAAGATGACTTTGTTACTCTGGTAGCTTGTTGTATTATTTGTTGTAAATTGTATGATGCAATAATATTTCCCCATATTATGTTGGATTTGTTGCTGTCAATGTTAAAGTCTCCGAGTAGTATAATTTCTTTACCGGAAGCGAAAACCACATCCATCATGGTAGTGAAGTTTTCGTACCAGACGTGTCCAGCACTGGGATTTGGATAGAGGTAGCCAATTATCAGGGGTGTGCGGTTTTGAAGTTTTAGCTCTAACCAAATACATTCTATTTCACAAGTTTCAAAGTCTAGCCTACGGTTAGCATTTAGTAAATTAGAAACATATGTTATTATGCCTGTCTCTTGTTTCCTACAGGGATCCCTTCTGAAAACTTTGTACCCTTTAATAGAGATGTCCTCATCTGAAATGTTATCGTTAAGCCTACTTTCACTAAGGCCGAATAAATGAAAATTTTGATTGAGAATAGAAGATACCTCTGGTAGCTTGTTAAATAAGCTGCAAATGTTTAAGTGTCCAAGGCGTATTCCTGACTTATTGAGCCAGTGTTGCCACTTCTCAGACATCTCATCCATGATGAAAGTGTAAATTAGTCAAAGTCAAGCAAAAATCATTAACAAAAAACACAATTACATTAACTTACAAAATATCAGTAATCCAAATCGATATGTAAATGACAATATTATAACGATATAACTAATTAGACCAACGAATATAATGCAAACACGGAACAAAACGAATTAAAGAACATACAACAAATAATTAACCTGAAAAATCTACTTCACAAGCTAAGTAACCAACTGTTATCCAACAGAATTAATAAATGACTACACAAGTCAATGTCTCTGTTTAAAGCGGAGTATCCCACACGGGAAATAAAATGTTAAACAGTAAGCAATTAAAGTTCAAGGAGGAAGCTCTGTTGCTGGTATCAATGCATATAGGGTTCCGTTTTTAATACATATCCTATCTCACAGGTCTGTATTGTAGAGACATCATAAGGGCTTGATTCAATGCGGCAGGACTAAATTGCATCAAGTGTAGAAGTTCTGGACTCCAATGATGCGGAGCCTGTTGTCCGCTTGGTCGATCATTACTGGCGTGAACTTGGTGATGCGGAACCTGTTGTTGCCCGCTTGTTCGCTCATTTCTGGCCTGAATTTGGTGATTCGGAGCCTCTTGTTGTCTGCTATGGAGCCCATAGCTGTCTTGAGCTTGGTGTGCCAAGGTGGTATTACTACCGTGCGTGTTTACTGCTGCTTGCAACGAGGGTTCGTTGGAAGTAAGGTTAGGTAAATCTTCCTGGTAGTTATTTCCTTCACGTGTGAGAGTGTGGGTAGGAAGGAGAGGTTGATTTGTTCTTGGTAGCATGTGTGCACCTTGAATGGCAGGCTTTCGGGGGTCAGACGTCAGCAGACGTTTATCTGGGGTTATAGGGGTATTTCGACTGGCTTCAATAGTCAATGTTCGTCGTGTTTGTGTGTTGGTCATGTTTTGTGCTCTCTTCGGATACTTGATATTTTTAGCAAGGAAGCTATTACCTAATGTGGATGTGTGGATCTGGTCACTGTACAGTCGTTTCTTTGGCGCGCCTCTTTGAGATGTAAAAAATGGTGTGTTGTTGATAAATTGTACATTATACTGATTACAGAATTTCTCTAGGGTGTTGTTGTTTATGTCGGCTAGTCGCCGTTCGGAGCCATAACTTGGTGGTACGATGGAAGAGAAAAACACTTTAGAATTGGGAAAATTATGGCATAATAAGTCTAGTAGTTTTCGTAACTGAGAAATTGTGATATTTTGGTTTCTCATAGTGTCATTAATTCCTATATGTATTGTAATCCTCTTCACACTTTCGTTTATTTCCATTCTACGTATACTGTTTGTTAGACTGTCTAACCCTGCACCAGGAAGTGGAATTGTTGTAGCTTTATCGGCGTGTGATGAGGACATACGATCACTGTATATGCCTTTCAACAAGGAGTCGCCAATTATCAAATGGGTGCAGTCAGCTGGTAGTCTCTGTATGTATTGGCTTCTGGTACGGCTTGCACGTTGTTTTTGCCATTGATAATTATCCGGCTGTGGACTGCCTTCTTGAAGGTTACCAGCCGATTCTTGAATAGGCGGATTGTCTGTCAGCAATGTCTCGTCGTACTGATTGTCGTTTACCAATTGCTCTTTTGGTAGTTCAAATCGATTGCTGACTTTTACTTCTATGGGAAATGTCGAGTCCTGTTGATTGGCTTTGTCTGTTTGTTGATGTGTGTTCGTTGGCTGTATAGTTGGCGCTCCCAGAGATGGTTGTGTTGTTTCGAAGCTGTAAGTCTGTGTTAACTGATCACTAGTGGGCGCGGGTTGTAAAGTCTCAATAGTGTGTTTCAGTATACCATTTTCCTCTCTCAGGAGAGCGACCTCTGATTTGAGTTTGATATAGTCATTAGTTATCCTGGCAAATCTTGTCTGTGTTTTCAGAGGCGGCGTCTAGAAGTATCTTCAAACTTGCCTCTAACCTTTCAATGTGCTGTTGACAACCGCATGAGTGTTGATCTGTAGCTGGGCTTTCATCTAGTACAGATGGTGCAATCTCAATGTGGTTTGAATTGTTTTCATTTGGTTGTATACTGTCCCCTAGGGGCCTCATCGGGTATTCAATGGCTAGCAACACTGGTTGGTTAGAAGAAGCTGCGTTCGAGCTGCTGCTGTGCTGAGTCGTGGCATGTTGGAGTATGTTGTTGCTATCGCCTGATGCTGTAACGACTGCCGCTGCAGGCTGTGTTGATTTTATGGTTCTGTCTGACAATAGCGTGGCCGCTGTAGGCTGTGTTGGTTTTATGGCAGACACTAGCGTGCTGAAATCGGCGGGTGTGATTAGCGAGTCACTTGTTAGTTTCAGAGCTGCCTGCTCAATTTCAACAAACTGTGTCGCGAGCCACTCAGACATGACGGCGTTTGCCCCTTGTATTAAAATTTTATTCTGGGTGTTGTACAAATGCAACGTGTGTAGGGGAGATGATATTTTTACTTCCACCTCCGCTCCTTGTCAGTCTTTTCTATAGTTAAATTTGGCTTCATGGTAATAATTGACCAGGCATGTTCGAAATGCCTCGTAATGTATTGTATTGTTGAATGTGATAGAGATGCATTTACCGTCATCCATACATTTAACAGACAGCGATGGCGAGCTAAAACAGTTCTTAAGTTTGCTTTTCACTGCCCGCTCTTTGTTGAGTGTGTAGTTTCTTGTTACTGTAGATCGTAATCCACTTCGCCCCCTTTCTCCCGCTAACTTCAGCACAGAAATTCCCTCCTCGACAGACATCATTACATTACATAATATTACGTTTCAACAAACACGGAAACATTGTAGCGCCGCCCACGGTTTAAATCCAAGTGATGTGATTGGCTAGTTCAAGCTATCACTACTGACGCACCGCTGCTCCATGAATTATTTATCCATAGTTTTATTTAATACAATATTATTAGCATTTATATCTAACACTGCACATATAGCAACTTTAAAAGAAGTTCAACAGTTGAACGGCATCGTTGTGATCACAAACATATAAAATCCATTGCGTACGAATGCAGATAAACAGGAAAATTAATCCAAAAAGGAGGAGACCACACAAACGCGTCCTTCCTCGTGGGAAACCCGAAATCAATACCAGATTAATACCAGATCAATATTAGATGTAATGCATGGCCACCCGCCTTTATAAATTCAGCAGCAATTCCATCAGCCCCAGTTGCCTTATCGTTTTAAGTCGTGTGATTACATATAGGGTTTCTTCAAATGCAGGTTCTTCAATTTGTGATTCACACGTTATAACCTCTTCCTGTGGGAAAGTATTACTTGGAGCTTCACAATTTAGTAATTCAACAAAATATTCTGTCCATGTGTTGCACATTTCCTCATTGGTATTTATCAGATTCCCATTTTTGTCTTTTAAACCATATGTGTTGTTCAAAACAATGTTTTCCAGTGATGAATTTGAATAACGAAGACACAAACAATAGATTGCACGATTTATTGCCTGGCATATTTAGCTGCATCTCGTCAGGTACATACTGCAGAAATCACACAACTTACGTGAATTAAGTAGATACATCCTTCAAACTGAAATATACACATGTTCGCACAGTAATGTCGATTGTCTACCACGGTAATTTTAAACTGACTAACATGTCTTTCTGCTTACACAAGGACGGCTTACGGAGGTTGATTAGTATAGCTTCAGCAAACTTTAACACATATAACCGACATATAACAAATATAACACATAGGCCGGAATCTGGCCAAGGAGGTCACCTCAGACAGATGCATGGCCCAGAACACTTCGGATGAAGACACAGTGACAGTGCAAGAAATCAAGGCTGTGCTTCGACGATCAAAAAACAGTGCTCCAGGTCCTGATGGCATAAGATACGACGACATAAATAGGTGTACCGACAATGAGCTAGAGAAACTAGCAGACATGTACAACAACAGTATAGGGAGTGCTAGCATCAAGGAGGAATGGTTACACAGCTATCTGATTCCCTTGCCGAAGCCTGACAAAGACCACAAGAAAATTCAGGGATATCGAATTATAACCATGCAGAATACAATAGGCAAGCTGCTGGAGAAGGTAATTGCCAGGAAAATATCAAGCCAACTAGAGAGGCAAGGTGTTTTCCCACCTACCCTGGGTGGGTACCGTCCAAAAAGAGAAACCTGGACCAATGCAGCAGTCTTTGCCCACGATGTCTATGAAGGTTTCCACTCAGGCACTGAAACCGTTGCTGCAGCGATTGATCTTGAGGACGCATACAACAGAGTACCACTGGATTTTTTAATGTTTCAGCTTCTTGAACTAAACGTAAGTCCATTCCTCCTTAGTTGGATCGCTGCAGCTCTCTTCCAACGGAAAGTAGTTTTTAGATGTGGCAGTTGGACTTCGGAACCAACAACAATATATCCTGGCCTACCACAGGGATCACCATTATCTCCGGTACTGTTCAACGCCTACACAGTGAGAATCACCAGTGAGCAGATCACTGGACCTGGCAGGACATTGTCATATGCCGATGATGTTTTAGTGTATCGTCAGGGTAAGGATAGAGAGGAGGTTGCTGTGGAACTACAAACCGAACTCAATCGCATAAGTACTTGGTGTGATGAAGCTGGGGCAATGGTCAACCCAACAAAGGCAACAGTGACTTGGTTCTCGTTGAATAATCATATTGTCAACAATCCAACACCAACTGTAATGCTGTGTTCAGAGACGGTGGAAAGAACGCAGGCAATGAATTACCTGGGGATACGGTTTGATCGAAGCCTTGCTTATAATGTGCACATAGACCAGGTGATAACAAAGGCCAAGCGGGGTTTGGCAGCGATGCGGGTGATGGCGGCAGCAAACTGTGAGCAGCGCCATCTATGTCTTCTGTACGAGGGGCTGGTCATGTCTGTTTTGGAGTATGCAATGGCAATCCTGACTCTCAGCCATAAGCAGATAGAAAGGATGGAAAGGATACAGAATGAAGCTATGCGCATTATTCTTGGATGTACAAGAGATACAGCATGCAGGGCGATGCGCTACCTTCTTGATTTTCCAACCATTGAAGAGAGAATGCAAGTTTGCAGGGCACGTGCCTACCTCAGAATTAACGCAAACACACAGCATCCACTGCATAGTGAAATTAGGAAGGTGAAGGGCAGCAGGTTAAAAAGAGGACGGTCGTGGATGGGTCAAGCCGAGGACATTCTTCAACAGGTGTGTTCACTTGAGGACTTAGAACCTGGCGAGGAGTGGGTGCAAGTGCCAACAGACTTCTGCACATCCTTTTCAGTTTGCATCCAACTAGATAGAAAATGCAGACAAGAAAATCCGGCTGCTGTTGAGGCTGAAGTACAAGCGTTGATTTTCGAGAATTCGCTAGACAGTGACGCGGTCATCTACACAGATGGGTCGGTCGTCCGACATGTGAGAAGCTCATGGGCCTTTACAGCTCGGGCCGGAGGGAGAATTGTGAAGGAGGACTCTGGTGCTTTCACTGAAACCACAAGTAGCCTGACCATGGAAGTCATGGCAGTAAGTAAAGCAATAACATGGCTCGAGACACAGACATTCACTAGGGCTTGTTTCCTTAGCGACTCAATGAACATGATCAAGAGGATAGAGGAGGGGTCGATCCGAAGAGAATGGTTGCTGCCTCTGAAGCGGTCTCGGCTGGCAAAGATTAGTTTCATCTTCGTGCCAGGGCATGCGGGAGTACAAGGAAATGAGCGGGCTGACAAGCTCGCAGGTGAGGCTACTGTTGAGGGCGGACGCGCCATGGACCAGGCTGACATTCTGAATGCTCTACGAGAAGTGAGACTTTTGCAAGAACCAAGTGATGACTGTGAATCTACAACAATGGCCAGACTGCGAGAGCAGCAAATTAAAAGAGGGGTGGCCAAACAAGAACACTACGCAGGAAGCCAAAGAAGATTGATAAACCAACACAGAACTGGCGTCGTTAGCCGCTACACGCTGCGGGATTTGCTGAGGAGGGGATCCGAGCACTTATGGACTGAATGGTCCGATGTGCAACGAGGATGATCTGTCGACTAACTAACTAACTAACACATATAAACATCTCGGTACCGCAAAGAAACATTGACTGGCCAATACTTAAATTTTCAGAGCTTCGAACCAGTCCAGTACAAACGGGGCTTAGTACGGACCCTGTTTGATCATGCTAGGAAGATATGCGCCCAGGACACACTGACAGAGGAATTTAAAACTCTGAAGAATGACTTAAACCTGAATTGGTACTCCACAGGATTTATAAAGCGCCACTGCCAACAGCCCAAACCGAAATCAGAAGTAACTACAGTCCCTAAACTCAAAGTATTCATCCAGCTAACCTTCAGAGGAGATAACGTAATGCAACGTCTGCGGGACCGGCTCACCACAGCAGTCGAGCAAACATTCTGTGCTGCAGCTCTAGTCATCAGGTACAGAAACACACCGATCCCAGTCCCAGCAGTAAAAGAACCTGTAGCTTTGTACGCCAAATCAAATTGTATTTACCAATTTACATGCAGATGCGAGCCATCTACATAGGCAGAACTGAGCGACAGTTACATTGCAGGGTTTCGGAACATATTCCGAATTGGTTGGACAAGATACTACACACAGAAGATGGCAGCCTAGGCAGGCCGACACACCGGAAAAGTCTGGCTTCATCGGTCGTGAGACACGTGCTCGAGAGTGGTCACGTTGTTGAAAGAGACAGTGCCTTCCGTGTGTTGTTCAACACACAAAGTAGTCGATTGTTAAAGTTTGCTGAAGCTATACTAATTAACCTCCGTAAGCCGTCCTTGTGTAAGCAGAAAGACATGTTAGTCAGTTTACAATTACCGTGGTAGACAATCGACATTACTGTGCGAACATGTGTATATTTCAGTTTGAAGGATTTATCTAATTAATTCACGTAAATTGTGTGATTTCTGCAGTATGTACCTGACGAGATGCAGCGAAATATGCCAGGCAATAAATCGTGCAATCTATTGTTTGTGTCTTCATATGTGTTGTGTTGGTGCCCTCGTTTCATTGACTTCAGTTCTTTAAAAAACTTTCTGGATTCGTTTTCTGGTGATTAGTTTCCATATCTTTGATTATATTACTCATATATTCTCGCTTCTGCTGTCTGAC
Source organism: Cepaea nemoralis (assembly GCA_014155875.1). Lineage (NCBI taxonomy): Eukaryota > Metazoa > Mollusca > Gastropoda > Stylommatophora > Helicidae > Cepaea > Cepaea nemoralis. The sequence goes on along the minus strand of JACEFZ010006511.1, from coordinate 571,690 downwards.
TATTTTTGTAGCCTATTTACATTCATTTCTATATTGCTCTTCCTTTTGGATGTTGTTGATGTCATTTAGCCATAGCTGTCTTTTCCTAATGACATTCTTTTTCCTAATGACTGCTTCTTCACATTTTTGATTAAACCATCTGTTCTTTCTATGCGTTGTTAACACACCGAGGCATTCTTCTGCGGTAGTTTGAATTGTATTCTTGATGTTCAACCAAGTTTGGTCAATGCTTTCCTCCAAACGGGTTTTGTAGAATTTCAAGTTTACATTTGATTTCATCTGCAAATTTCTCTTTGACTGTAACTTCTTGTAGTTTTTCTCTGTTATATGTTGGGTGTAACCTTTGTAGTTTAGCATAGAAAGCTCTCTTAAGTTTTATTTTGAATTTTTCCCCAATGAGGAAGTGGTGGCTGTGGCACTCAGCTCCTCTATAGCTTCTAACTTGTTGTATGTTTGATGTTATTTTGTTGTTAATTAAAATGTGATCTATTTGATTATAGGTTCTCTTGTCACATGATTTCCAAGTTTTTTTCTGTATATCCTGTCTTTGCAGTCTGGTACTGCTGATCTGCAGTCCTTTGACTTCTGCTAGGTTGATGACTCTCCATCCATTATCATTTGAAGTTGATGTAGGCTTTTCCATACCATAACTTTTTTATGAGTTTGCTCTCTACCTATTTTTGTGTTGAAGTCTCCCAGCACAATCAGGATGTCCTGTTTGTGGGTTTCTTCTATGACATCTTCCAGAGCATTATAAAAGTCTTCTTTAATATCATCTTCTTTCTCTTCAGTAGGTGCATGTACATTAATCAATCAATAATGTGCCATACCGGAAAGCGTGGGCGGTCATGACTCGCCATTTCACTCGATCACCAGTGTCGTGGATATTACATTACATTACAGTACATTAATCATCGTTATATTTTTCCATTTACCTTTTATTCGTAATTTACTAATCTTGTCATTAACAGCTTTAAAGTTTAGAACGTTCCCTCATAACTCTTTTTTGATGACAAATCCTGTTCCTAATTCATGTTTATTTTGGGTGTTTCCTCCATATATTATAATCATTCCATTTTGCTCTAAAGTACCCTCTCCTGGCCACCTTATTTCTTGAATTGCTGTTATATCCATTTGATATTCAACCAGCTCCTGGGTTAGTTCTTCGGCCGCTCTAGCTCGATATAGTGTCCGTACATTCCATGTTACAAATCTCAAAAGTCCTTTAACATTCCAAGGTCGATGTCCAAATAAGTCAGTCCGAATTTGAGGCTCATGTATCTGTTTCGTAACAAAATAGTTTTAACAAAGGTGGGGATGTTAACCACACTTTTCAACCCCCAAACTGGAGGACCAGGGTGTTTCTCTTTGTCTTTGTCTGCGACCTCCTCCATCGATGATGAAACCATCAACTGCCTTCCTCAAGTCCCCACTAATGATACTCTTCCTGACTTGCCAACCATAGTGGAAATAAACAAAGCTAGCCAGCAACTCTCCAGCATTAAGGCCCCTGGTCTTGACTCAATCCTGGCAGAAATCAACCCCCAAACTGGAGGATCAGTGTGTTTCTCTTTGTCTGTTCTCTACCCTTTGACCATTGCACATTAAAAATTACCTTGGCAGTAATAGTACTTGCAGACTGCGTGGAAGACATCATTGATGATTCAATGGGCAAGACAGCGTTTATCTACAAAAAGGTGTGGAATGTGATGAGCATGGCAAGGCACGGAGAACACTCTGGTCATCCTCGTACCTGTATTAATCTCCAGTCGTCTTGGCTTGTCTTGCCACTGGATTCAGATAGACTCAGGTGTGAGAGTGTGGTCAACGAATTGCGCCTTTCTTCTTCACTATAATCCAATTCATCATGCAAGTCATTCTTCATCCAAATTCATCTATCACCTTCAAGCCCTGTGAGGATGAGCGAGCGGCACAGTAGCAGGTGTGGGTATGCTGGCAGTCGTAAGTCGAAAGACCTGCACACAGGCGGCTCAAGCCAGATGGCCATCTCCTACTGACTGGAGCAGCAGTGGGATTCATCAGCCCCCTGAGCGACTGAGCAGCCCTCTACAGGAAAGCACTGCTCACCTCCATGGCATGAGGAAGAGGCTACAAAAGGTGCCCTAAACATTGTCTGCTCCATCATTACTTAACTAGCTAGCTGCGGTTGGTAGGTACCCTATAACTGCGGTCGACTATTCAACCAAAGTAAAAATAGGTTAAAAAAAAAAAAAAACCAACCATATTCCCTTAACCATTGGAACTTGGAATGTACGTACCCTACTAGATAGAGAAGGTGTGTTTGGCCCAGAGAGACGTACAGCACTGACTGGGAGAGAGTTGGGCAGGTACAACATCGAATACTGCAGCCTTGAACGAGACACGACTTGCAGAAGAAGGCCAAATCAGTGAAGTAAGTGCCGGCTACACATTCTTCTGGAGTGGAAGGAAAAGTGAGGAAAGACGCCAGTCCGGTGTGTATTTGCCATTAAGTCAGCCCTGGTTGGCAAACTAGCTGGATTTCCGAAAGCTATAAACGACAGGCTTAGGACCATTAAGATATTCCTGCTGAACAGAAAGAAGCATGCAACCATTGTGAGCGTCTATACACTAACAATGACCAATGAAAATGATGACTGTCTCAAATATTAACATGCACGTCAAACCACCACAGCATCCTTAAGGTGTAAAAGTGCAAAAAAAAAAAAAAAAAAAACGCTAAATGTCACCCGCCTAAACAGTTAAAAAATGCAGCTGTCATTTCAAAATATGCTGGAAGACCGCCTTAAGCCCAGTGCCGCAACTAAACAAAATGCGGAAACAGAGTGGATAGCTCTAAAGGACATAATTCACAACACTGCTATAAAAATGCACGGTCCAACCCCCCCTGAAGCATAAAGGATGGTTCGATGAAAATTCTGAAGACATCAATCAATTACTGGCTAAGAGATACCTTCTCCACGAGGAATATTTGAATGACCCGAAGTCAACATAAAAAAGATGCCTTAAATAGCATCCACAGAGTCAGGCAGCAGAAATTCTGATATTGCGGAACTCCTGGCTAAGCAACAAGCTGATCAGATTCAAGGTTTTGCTTAAAGACATGATAAGAAAAACTTTTATGACTCGCTAAAAGCGGTCTATGGCCCTACATCACCAGGCATAGTTACCTTCCTTAGTGCAAATGGAGGAACACTTGGTCACCGATTAGAAAGAAATCCTCCAATGCTGGGTACAGCATTTTAACAACATCTTAAATGCGACCTCCTCCATCGATGATGAAACCATCAACTGCCTTCCTCAAGTCCCCACTAATGATACTCTTCCTGACTTGCCAACCATAGTGGAAATAAACAAAGCTAGCCAGCAACTCTCCAGCATTAAGGCCCCTGGTCTTGACTCAATCCTGGCAGAAATCTACAAAGCAGGTGGATTGGTTCTAATAGAGCAGCTTCACCAAGTCTTTACAAACATATAGGTGAACAAAACTATTCCACAAGATTTCAAGAACACGTCAATAGTCCACCTATACAAATGTAAAGGAAACCGCCAATCATATGACAACCACTGAGCATCTCCTTGCTCTCAATTGCAGGGAAGATACTCGCCAGAATTCGTCTCAATCGCTTCACAGCCCATCTCGACCAAGGTCTTCCTCCTGACAGTCAATGTGACCTCAGTAAAGAACGAGGAAAATGATTTTCGCTGCAAGGCAGTTGCAAGAGAAATGTCAGGAACAGAACTCTGAAATGTTCTCCACTTTCAGTGATCTTACCAAGGCTTTTGATACAGTGAGCAGAGAAGGACTGGAAGATTATGGCAAAATATGGCTGTTCAAGAAAGTTTGTCCATATGGTGCGGTTATTTCATGATGGTATGTACAAAAGTACAATGTTGAATTGTCTGAGCTCTTTCCTGTCACCAATGGAGTGAAGCAAGGCTGTGTCCTTGCACCAACACTGTTCAACCTCAAGTTTTCAGCTATGCTGACAAATGCCTTCGAAAATAACGACATTGGAATAGACAATAGAATACTGCATGGATGGAAAGTTATTCAATCTCATAAGGCTGCAACAATTAGTAGATGCGGTTGTTGTACACAGTGAGCAACTGCGGTTAGAATTAAATGTAAAAAGACTCAGGTTATGGTCGTCACTAGGAAGGAAGAAGTTGCCACAATGTAATATACAAGTAAATGGAAATATTCTTTAACAAGTGAATCGGTACAATTATCTTGGAACAGTCATAACGTCTGATGGGAGATGCCTTGAAGAGATTAGAACAAGGATCGCCATGGCGAAAGTAGCCTTTAGCAAGATGAAAAACATTCTGACCAATAAAAAAGATGTCAATTGAAACGAGAAAAAGAGTGTTGAGGGGATACATAGAGCCTGTTCTTTTTTATGGATGTGAAACTTTGACAATGAGCAGTCAAGCTGAAAAGCATCTGATGGCTGCAGAAATGTGGTTTCTGAGGAAATTGCAAAGAATACCATGGACAGACAGAAAAACCAATGACCAAGTACTACAGGAGACAAATGAACATCGTAAACTGATTAGAAAAATTAGACGTAGACAGTCAAAATGTTTTGGACATGTTATGAGAAGAAATGGATTGGAGAACTTAGTGACAACTGGCAAGATCGAAGGGAACAGACCAAGAGGAAGACCGAGAGGAAAATACCTGGATGGCTTGGCCACATGGCATGGACAAGACAGGAACACTGAGATGATCCACGACACTGGTGATCGAGTGAAATGGTGAGTCATGACCGCCCACGTTTTCCGGCATGGCACATGATTGATTGATTGAAGGCTGCCACATATCAGTCACTGACACATAACAGACTGAGAAAGGCTGAAGGGAGCTTCCCTAAAGACGCACCGAATGGTACAATGATAGAATGCGCAGGGAAACTAAGGAGATGCGTCAGACGTCAACAAACAAGATTACGCGGTGACACCGGCTTGGGATTGGGATGTGTGTGATATTCTCAGGAGTCAATGTCATGGACCAGATTGGATATTCTTAAGCAGGTATAGCTCATATTCAAGTGGACGACGGGAGGAGTCACTTGCTGGAATCGAAAGACCATGGATCCAGGAGCGAGATTAATATAACTAGAGGATACTAACACGGAACAAACGAACACAGGAATGAAAACCAGAATGAGCGCTGAGGTAGAGGTTAAGGACACATGAGCATGGCAATTCGAGCTGCTCGTAATAGGTGCTGATCCTGTCTTAAGGACACCCTATAGAGACAAAGAATTGTGTATTGCAACATTGTTTATACACCCAAATAAACAGGTGTATTTTAATGCTTTATCGTCCGGGCTTCATCTGTGAGTTTTCGTTGCCAACTTCAGTTTGACGTTGAGTGTTTTTGTTTACTCTGGAGGCGAGCCAAATTTCAACAATACCTCGGGTGAATTCTTATAATTGAGAGGGATCGCACTTCGAGGCATATGAGGACTCTTACCGACTAAGTAAATTACAGCAGTGACCTTACGAGATCCACAAATGAATAATGAAGCCTGTACGGCAAGAATATGTCAAGAAACTGTGCACGGAAAGAAAGCTTGCACACCAAACTTCAATGTGCCGCACCACGCGACATTCGGCGGAAATGATAACACCCAATAAAACGCTGGAATATCCACAGTTGAAAACACAGAGCAAACGTTACAAATTACAATAACATAAGTATTGCTGAAAGATCTACAACAGAAGGTAAGAGGAACTTTAATATACCTCTTAGATCTCGCACATACATCGAGATTTTTCGAGAACTTACGTGCCAGACATTAGTCAATGAACATTTACAACAGCGTTATTACTTACTACAGCAATATTTACACATCGAGCAAGTAGCGGTATACAAAAGTCTGAAATGCTGATATATAATTATTCAGCTACTGAATTGTCAACACTACAACTGCAAATGCATCTATGAAACAGTCGCCAACACATATATATTTATCATTTACAAGATCAAATAGAAATTACATGCAATTAACAGTTTGCACAGTTACGTGCGCATCAGATAAGAATAAGTTTTCGCGCACTATTGCACGGATGTAAATATAACATAATTGACAGCACGTATTTAAAGAATATTTATGTGAATTATTATGAAATTGAGATTGAAAAGTGCAATACTAGTTTAAGATCTTTAGAACTTATAAACAAAACAATGTCTGAGGAAAGTATTTAATTATATTGGACAGAGTGTGATCAAAAGATGAAGTATATACTTGGCATAGTTATGCATCACATCAGGAGAGTAGGCCATAACCGGACACTGTACTATTAGTGATAACAACATTTATTGAACGCATATCTGATAGCCTGGATACATCGTTTCCGAGGACAACATAGAAACTAGAACACCAGCACAACCTTCTTCACACCACCGGACATATATGAATTCACAGTAACGAACACACTATATACACGCGTACCATTGTTCTGGACAAACATGACACATTCTTTCATGGAAACTCTGGGACATTGTCACTAGGTGGTGAAGACATTGAAGCAATATCACGACATTGAACCGACATCTTACTTTACCGGCATCGATGCACGTTCGTCGGGAACTTATGATGAGTTGGAACCAGGAGTTTGGCAAATAGCGTCGATACGTATCAACTTCACTGCAAGAGATTACTGTCATCAAACGACACTCAAGTACGTGACGTGCACCACTAGTGGACAAGGCACATATTACACACGAGCAGCCAACCATTACAGGGATCATACGCGCAGATACTACCAGCACCAGTCGGCCAAGATCATCGATAATACCACAGCCGACTAAGCACTTCTCTGAAGTCGGCCACGGACCATGTAGGTTCAGGGTATTAGTGTAAGTTCATTACACTATCGTTAAACTCAAACAGGAACAACAGCCTATCACTGCGTCACTCGCCACGGCACTTTACTTCTAAACTCATTATAGTATTCAATAAACGGACATACATTACCCAACGCCAACAACTGTCAAGAAGGCCAGTATATTTTTCCTATTTGTTGACTGTTGTATACATTCGGTTAACGGGGTGCAACTTTAACGTTAAATAAGCAACAATAGCTAAGTTTACACAAAAATGAATTAATATTATTGTGCGAATTAAAAGAAGGCGTATATACTTGCAATTGTCAGATCGGTACGAAGCTATTTGTATCAATCTCACGTATTGTAGGTATCTATATCTATAGCTAGAGTAATCGTTAGTCTACGTTATTGTCCTTTATAAGGACGAATAGGGTTTTACGTCAATTGTCACTCGTTCTCTCATAACTGTTACTTGTCTAGTGTTATTATATTCTTTATACGGAATATATTTTTAATACTAATTTCTGTTATTTACAGATAATAACACTTAAGTATATATTTAGCAAGAAGTTACTGAATTTCTTTATTGTTCAAATTTTACATTGCTGTTGAGTTGCAGTTCACATTATCTTCAGCAGTTGTTATATCGATTGTCTACTCCAAATTGAACATATTTACATTTTTGCATTGTTCTATCATATTTCAGCTAGATAAATTATTATACAGGTAGGTCAAGATGGCTACACTTCTAGATTGCGATATCTTGGGAGAAAAAAAATGGTCTAACTGGTGCTGAGCTTCGAAACTGGCACTGCAAAAATTCAGAGCTAAAACCGCACGTGAGAAGGAGGAACGATTGCAAAAACTAGCAGCTGAAAAGAAGGAACGACAAGAAAAATTGGCAGTAGAGCAACTTGAAGCTACGCGTGAACGACAAGAACGAATAAAGGCTAGAGAAAAAGATATAGCCCTGCAACGCGAACGAATAAAGGCTAGAGAAAAAGAAATAGCTTTGGAACGCGAACGAATGGGGGCTAGGGAAAAAGAGTTAAAGGCAAGACAATTAACCGTAGAGGCAGAAATCAAGCAAAAACGACTCGCACTTGAAAGGAGAATCTTGCAAAGGAAATAATATGGAAGGAGCGTATGAGACAAATGTATGAGATAAAGGAAAATAATCACACAGGTAAAGTATCTGCTACAATAGTGAAAGAACCGAACGCCAGAGATTTCGTTCAGAAAGTAACTATCGAACACAAGTCTAACGAAACACTTACAAGTGCAAATGCCCAAATTGAAATAACACAAAAAGAAGAAGAAGAAGAAAAGACGCAAATAGAACAGGGTACATCAACGGTAGACATGCATGATACAACGCTACTGAGTGATGGCATAACGGTAAATAATTGCGAATACCAAGATTTACACAAAGTGAATGAACCCAAACATAAAGAAATAACTGATACTCAAAAACAAATCAAACGTGATTACATATCTCTCAATGACATTTTATAAAACATCCTAAAAAAGAGAGTAAAGGTTACACGCACTCAGTACACACAACAGAGACAGCTTACTAAAGTGTTACATAAACATCAGCAATGGGATTTAATAATAATAATCATTGCTCAGATCATATCTTTAGCAAATTCAACCATATCACAGGTTGAATGTGTTGTCATAAAGATCTATTTTAGAACAAAGATATATGCTATTTGCAACAGTGCATACATATACGCACAGCTCAGGAAACACTGTACAAATGGCTTCATACAAACAAAAACGCGTATCATAAACATGCACACAGAAGTGAAGAAGCATAGTGCAAATATACACACAAAAGGCAACACATGTATTACATACATATGCACAGAAGTCAAAAAGTATGTCACAAACATGCACGCACAATTGAAAACATACATCACTTGCGGCATTACAACTATCCATTCACAAGTTAAAAGAAGCTACACACAATCCAGAAAGAAACTGATAGATTGGTTAACAGACACCAAGAAATACACCACAAACACTTGTGCGCAAGTCAAAACAAAGGTAATAAACTTTAACATACAAACAAAACTGTACGTTACGAAGTTAAGAGTTAAATGCAAAGAATATTACAGAAAACGAACTAAACTTATCTTTGCTGACTTTGGTTACTTGTCTTACTTCTGGTATCGATTTACCAAACAATACGTCATTGCAGCGTATGCATAACAGAAGACACACAAGACTGAAAACAATTACATTGTTCCAATCAACAAAGTTACAATGTACAAATATTGGCATGCGTGCGGAAGAAAGATTCTATAGGTTTGAAACGAAGAAAGAAAAAAAAAAGAAAATGAATGAAAGGAAGAATAAAAGAAAAGAAGAAAAATAAAATGGGATGAAAGTGTTAGGTTCATAGCAACACTACAGTCACATTAGGGTCTTAGTACTTAATTATCCCAGATATCACTGCGTAAAGTTTTACGTGTTTCTCACTATCTCTCTACACTTAAGTGTGTGAAAATATGTTGGTTCTCTATGCTACAGATAATTGTTCTTAACTATATCCATATTAGAGAACTTGATAAGTTTATGAAGAATATTTGATTTAAATATTTATTCTTGTGAAATCAAGTATCATATTATATTTCTGATTTATTTTCGTAGAGGTCTCGAGTCTTTAGGATATATGATTCTTCACAAGATTATATATTGTTCTTAGATTGTAAGAAACGTTTTCAGATGTATGTTACACATTGCACCTAGTTAACTAGTAATGTACATAGCAAGCAACTGGAAAAATAATACATTAATTAGTATTATTATATAGTGTAGTCGGATAGATACATGTACGTATTTTCATTGTTGGCAGAGGCATCATAAAGTTGTTGGGACATAGTGTAACTGTCAAGTCTCGCATACTACATATGGAAGAACTGGTACCCTCGTCGGACATGGAGTGAACTGAATTGAGTCCAAGCGTGATGTTACGCCGATGACGTAACACTACTATTCGGGTTCATCATTAGATGGAACATAGAACCTGGTGTTACTTCACGGAATTCCTAAGTATCTTGTGAAGAAGAAAAAAACAGTTTACGTGATTGACATTAATATGTGAATATTATAATATTATAGAATGTATAATTAATTAGTTAATAGTTAAGTCATTAGAATTAATACATTAGATTGTGTTGTTTAATAAGTAATGAGTGAATAGTGTCGTGTGACAACACTGGCCCGGATCTCAGTGGTTGTCAAGACCTTTGGGTTCTTACTTCTGTCTACTATTACCTTATTGACCCCGGGACGGTGTCCGGACGCTGACTTATTTTCCTATGACTATAGACAAACAGATCACCACCTGATGATAAGAGAACACTTTTCAGATAGGTAGAACCCGAGTCTTTAATCAAGATTCAGACTCCACAAAAACAAACGAAGTTCAAGTTCAAGACAAAAGAAACAACGAGGAGTATTTGTGCGAGGATTCTGGAGGAGCAGATCATCATTACACCAGTAATTTGTCAGTCATCAGTATGTGAGTGATGTAGATACCGGTGGTATAATATTGTTCACCAGATCTCTCCTTAGGCTGCCTGGAACTCCTCTTCACCTGATTATAGGCAGTTAAAGTTCTTTGTACAAGACCGCTTCTTCCACCAGACTGGAGTTGAGATCAGCTGCCTGAAAACGACTCTTCTCCTCCACGGCACTTCAAGCACGTCCGTAGACACCAGCGTCAATAATAATCACGAGGATAATGAAGATAATGAGGGTTCCTGTAAGCAAGAAGAAGATGCCCGGTGTACATATCCATTTCACCTGTTATTAATACATCACAACCAGATTCAGACTGATACTAGTTATGTGGTCAGTTTCCACCCTCAGACCAATTCCATAGGTCTGACTTCAGACATCTCGCCACTAGATCTGTGTAGAGCAGCCAGGTACTAGACTTCAATGTCCCTGATTAACCTCACTCATGGCAAGGATAGCCTCTCTGGAAATACGATCCATTACCATTCGAGAGAGAGAGAGAGAGAGAGAGAGAGAGAGAGAGAGAGAGAGAGAGAGAGAGAGAGAGAGAGAGAGAGAGAGAGAGAGAGAGAGAGAGAGAGAATATAAAGTTCAAGACTTCAGGTAGAAATATTTCCCCTATACTGGCCAAGGGTGTTGGTCTACGTTCCAGCTGCGCTGGTAAACTTTTCCTGAAATATTGATTACAGACAGACAAAGAAAGAAGGGTGTCATCTTGTGTCTGTCGATTTTTCTCCTCCTCTCCTCAGGCATATGGAAAGTTTGGAAATTATATGCACTGCACCCCATTGGTTTGGCTTCTCTTGGCAGCCCCACCAAGTGTAAAATAATGTGCAGAACATCCTGTTCCCATTATACAACAGGTAGTATATTCATTAGACACGCATCATCATATTATTATCCTCTGAGCAAAAGAGGTAATATATTAATCAAACTAGAAGTTAGAAAGCAAACATTGTATGTGTGTGCCTCGTGTTTATGTACAGGTGTCAGGGCGAGTTTACCCTAATAGGTATGAAGATATCGGTACCCCTCTTCCACAACCCAAGTTAGATACAGCTCGACCAAGGTTGATATCCCTTCATAGCTTACAATTCCTCTATCCTCCTCAGTGGTGAAATACCCGTCATGGCTCTGGTGAGTCACCTGATGATGATAATAATCTGTGTCGCTAGTGCCCCTACCCCTTTAGGGTAGTTAAATTAAAGCTCTATGCAAAAGGAAGACACAGCAGGCTCATCACTAAACTGGCTTGGCCACTAGTTGACAGATCTCACAAGACACTCAAATAGGTCAGTACAGCGGGAGAGAACAATTACCTTTTCTGTAGGAATATATCAGCCACAGAATGTGCTATCCTAGCATCTAGAGAGCCACCACTGTCCGTCTTTATCTGGATCCCCAGACGTTGAAACACTTGACAGTAGACACAACTTCATTTTGACACTAGAATATGATTCACGGGATCCTCAGGGTAGCTCCCTGCCCTTCAATAGACTGGCCTTGGGTCTTCAGTATGAGGACAATAATCCGTCAACACAAGACATGACCGTTAGTCCATTAGATAACCACGGTGAATGCCGTTGCCAGCGTTCTCCGGAAGTGTCGTCAAATTGAATGACGCGATATTATGGATAGACTAGAATGGATACTACGCAACAAGGGTTAGAGAGTATCTCCCGATATCTTTCTCAGGACAGTGAATTTCACCAAAGCTGGACTACAAGCGTTGCGTGAACCCAAAGATGGTCGAAACTGGTCCTGGATACCAAATAATAGACACACACCCACTATCATACTGTACACCCATGAAAATGGGGTACTGCAGAGTGTGGATTCGGTTGCCCCATCCTGAGGTTCAATTCTGTTTTGTCACATAGGCCGATTCCCAGACCAAAGTACGGTACCACCGAACTATGGTTCCGAATTGTACTCAGATGGGCAACCCCCCTACTCCGTTCCATGTGAAGATATCCCCTATGGGATCATTCTTCTGTTGTACGCCAATCCCTGTGAAAACATGAGATGTGTTATTGGACCTGAAGAATAGACAGTCTCTTACCACTACCTCAAGGATGTGTACTGTCCCTATGGTCTCCCCTCTGCCTTATCGTCGATGTGATACCTAGGCCTACGGCGTTTCCGTCTATAGTAAGGCCTCCTCGTAGAGGGCTCACTATTCTTGGGCACCTGGGTATGACAAGTGTGCAAGCTCGCACCTTGTCGTTGACAGTCTCTCCTCTGAGGGGTTAGAGTGCTGGAAATATTACCGGGCTGCTGATACGAACATCCTTTGGATCTGGGTGGTTTTTCCCTTGCCACCATGGGCGTGATGGGTTCACCCAGGACCATAAACTTATTTCCCAAAATTAGGGGAAAAAGTGGATCACTCAAGACAGCTGCCTTTATAGTTCCCCGGACATATCTACAATTAATGTATACTAAGGCTATCGGTACAGATATAGCAACTGAACTTTTTGTCGCCATTTGTATCTCCATCATCTCCCCTGTAAGAGACTCTGGACTAACCAGGTGTTCTGCTATGACGGCTTCCTCAAACAGCCCTGAGTCATATAAACACTCCACTGGTTGTCCATTAACTTTAATAACCTCGACCACAGCTGGTCGGTTATCTTTAGGAGCTTTCTCTTCCTTCGTTTTTCTCCCAGTCCTAGCTATGCAAGTTACGTACTTGGGTTCTGTTGGCTTGCTCCTACAATCCACTGTGTTATGCGTAGTTGTTCTGCAATGTTTGCAGTAAATTTTTGACCACCCGGTTTTGGCAGGTCGTTGTTCCGTAGACTTTCCCGAAGACTTGTCCGGATTATGTGAAAAGGTACCATCTTTTTGTTTCTTTGCATTTTTATCCTCCGGTGGTTCCGTGGTAACTTTTCCAGGTTTTGGTGGTGTTGGAGCTGGAGTGACAGGGTCCTTGTGTGCTGTCGCATAGCGTTCTGCCAAAGTAACCACGGTCTCCAATCGTTCTGCTCCATTTTCCGCCAAGAAAGTTTGGAGTGGCTTAGCCATTTGGGATTTCATTTGGTCGACAACTACCAACTCTTCAAGACTTTCGTAGTCCTTTTTGAATCCAACCAGAAACATCCATTTTAATAGGTACGACTTAAGGCGTACAGCATAAGCTGAATATAATTCACCGGTCTCTTGTCGGGACGAGTGAAACAACGTCCGATATTTATTTGCGGTCATCTCGAAGTGTTTCAGTAACGCCCTTTCCAACTCTGAAAAATCATTCTCCAGACCTGGAGGTAGTCTGGAATATATTTCGAAGGCGCTGCCGCAGAGTCCCTGGGAGATCTTCAAACACCATTTTCCCCTTTCCAATCCCATTGCAGTAGCGATCGCAGTAAATTTTTGAAGATACTGGTCTATCCTTTCTTTGTCTTCCTCGAAGGGAGGTAAAGGAAATTTCATTGCTTGATAGGCGATGCTTCCGGCAGTTGGTGTACCAGGGAATGTCGCTTCCCCCATAGCTCCCTCGGTTTCCCTAGCAACTTGTGCCTTAACTTCCAATTCCTTCATCCGGAACTCATGGTCTCTAGCCGCTTGTTCGGCCTCGAATTTCTTGGCTTCGTGCTCTGCCTCAAGTTTCCTGGCTTCGCGCTCTGCCTCAAGTTTCCTGGCTTCTCTCTCGTCTTGTCGAAATTCTTTCAACCTCCTGGACATATTTCCGTAACTCCACCCCTTCCAGACCAATTTCTCGACCTTTAGCCTTCACCTCCTCAAGATTCAGTTGTGGTGAGGCCATTTCTCGTGCTGTTATGCCCCGGAAGTCAAATGCAATCTCTATCAAGGTATATACAACAATGTACCATTCAATAGACAATGACAAGGTGTTGCGGTGTTTGCAAGTGGTGTGTTCGTCCAAGTAAGTCAACAGGATAGTCAGTCGCCGTTTCCCTGACAACCAATAGTTCAGACAGAAAAGGTTATACCGACCTGCACCAGACAGGGCAGATTATCACAAAAGAAATAATCTAACTAGACTGTACCCGAACCTATAGCACAGATCTTATAGAAAAATAATCTTCGATAGGACTAGAATCAATCTAGTCCCCATACTGGCCACCATTTTGTGTCGTGTGACAACACTGGCCCGGATCTCAGTGGTTGTCAAGACCTTTGGGTTCTTACTTCTGTCTACTATTACCTTATTGACCCCGGGACGGTGTCCGGACGCTGACTTATTTTCCTATGACTATAGACAAACAGATCACCACCTGATGATAAGAGAACACTTTTCAGATAGGTAGAACCCGAGTCTTTAATCAAGATTCAGACTCCACAAAAACAAACGAAGTTCAAGTTCAAGACAAAAGAAACAACGAGGAGTATTTGTGCGAGGATTCTGGAGGAGCAGATCATCATTACACCAGTAATTTGTCAGTCATCAGTATGTGAGTGATGTAGATACCGGTGGTAGAATATTGTTCACCAGATCTCTCCTTAGGCTGCCTGGAACTCCTCTTCACCTGATTATAGGCAGTTAAGTTCTTTGTACAAGACCGCTTCTTCCACCAGACTGGAGTTGAGATCAGCTGCCTGAAAACGACTCTTCTCCTCCACGGCACTTCAAGCACGTCCGTAGACACCAGCGTCAATAATAATCACGAGGATAATGAAGATAATGAGGGTTCCTGTAAGCAAGAAGAAGATGCCCGGTGTACATATCCATTTCACCTGTTATTAATACATCACAACCAGATTCAGACTGATACTAGTTATGTGGTCAGTTTCCACTCTCAGACCAATTCCATAGGTCTGACTTCAGACATCTCGCCACTAGATCTGTGTAGAGCAGCCAGGTACTAGACTTCAATGTCCCTGATTAACCTCACTCATGGCAAGGATAGCCTCTCTGGAAATACGATCCATTACCATTCGAGAGAGAGAGAGAGAGAGAGAGAGAGAGAGAGAGAGAGAGAGAGAGAGAGAGAGAGAGAGAGAGAGAGAGAGAGAGAGAGAGAGAGAGAGAGAGAATATAAAGTTCAAGACTTCAGGTAGAAATATTTCCCCTATACTGGCCAAGGGTGTTGGTCTACGTTCCAGCTGCGCTGGTAAACTTTTCCTGAAATATTGATTACAGACAGACAAAGAAAGAAGGGTGTCATCTTGTGTCTGTCGATTTTTCTCCTCCTCTCCTCAGGCATATGGAAAGTTTGGAAATTATATGCACTGCACCCCATTGGTTTGGCTTCTCTTGGCAGCCCCACCAAGTGTAAAATAATGTGCAGAACATCCTGTTCCCATTATACAACAGGTAGTATATTCATTAGACACGCATCATCATATTATTATCCTCTGAGCAAAAGAGGTAATATATTAATCAAACTAGAAGTTAGAAAGCAAACATTGTATGTGTGTGCCTCGTGTTTATGTACAGGTGTCAGGGCGAGTTTACCCTAATAGGTATGAAGATATCGGTACCCCTCTTCCACAACCCAAGTTAGATACAGCTCGACCAAGGTTGATATCCCTTCATAGCTTACAATTCTCTATCCTCCTCAGTGGTGAAATACCCGTCATGGCTCTGGTGAGTCCACCTGATGATGATAATAATCTGTGTCGCTAGTGCCCCTACCCCTTTAGGGTAGTTAAATTAAAGCTCTATGCAAAAGGAAGACACAGCAGGCTCATCACTAAACTGGCTTGGCCACTAGTTGACAGATCTCACAAGACACTCAAATAGATCAGTACAGTGGGAGAGAACAATTACCTTTTCTGTAGGAATATATCAGCCACAGAATGTGCTATCCTAGCATCTAGAGAGCCACCACTGTCCGTCTTTATCTGGATCCCCAGACGTTGAAACACTTGACCGTAGACACAACTTCATTTTGACACTAGAATATGATTCACGGGATCTTCAGGGTAGCTCCCTGCCCTTCAATATACTGGCCTTGGGTCTTCAGTATGAGGACAATAATCCGCCAACACAAGACATGACCGTTAGTCCATTAGATAACCACGGTGAATGCCGTTGCCAGCGTTCTCCGGAAGTGTCGTCAAATTGAATGACGCGATATTATGGATAGACTAGAATGGATACTACGCAACAAGGGTTAGAGAGTATCTCCCGATATCTTCCTCAGGACAGTGAATTTCACCAAAGCTGGACTACAAGCGTTGCGTGAACCCAAAGATGGTCGAAACTGGTCCTGGATACCAAATAATAGACACACACCCACTATCATACTGTACACCCATGAAAATGGGGTACTGCAGAGTGTGGATTCGGTTGCCCCATCCTGAGGTTCAATTCTGTTTTGTCACATAGGCCGATTCCCAGACCAAAGTACGGTACCACCGAACTATGGTTCCGAATTGTACTCAGATGGGCAACCCCCCTACTCCGTTCCATGTGAAGATATCCCCTATGGGATCATTCTTCTGTTGTACGCCAATCCCTGTGAAAACATGAGATGTGTTATTGGACCTGAAGAATAGACAGTCTCTTACCACTACCTCAAGGATGTGTACTGTCCCTATGGTCTCCCCTCTGCCTTATCGTCTAGGTGATGCCTAGGCCCACGGCGTTTCCGTCTATAGTAAGGCCTCCTCGTAGAGGGCTCACTATTCTTGGGCACCTGGGTATGACAAGTGTGCAAGATCGCACCTTGTCGTTGAAAGTCTCTCCTCTGAGGGGCTTAGAGTGCTGGAAATATTACCGGGCTGCTGATATGAACATCCTTTGGATCTGGGTGGTTTTTCCCTTGCCACCATGGGCGTGATGGGTCCACCCAGGACCACAAACTTATTTCCCAAAATTAGGGGAAAAAGTGGATCACTCAAGACAGCTGCCTTTATAGTCCCCCGGACATATCTACAATTAATGTCTACTAAGGCTATCGGTACAGATATAGCAACTGAACTTTTTGTCGCCATTTGTATCTCCATCATCTCCCCTGTAAGAGACTCTGGACTAACCAGGTGTTCTGCTATGACGGCTTCCTCAAACAGCCCTGGGTCATATAAACACTCCACTGGTTGTTCATTAACTTTAATAACCTCGACCACAGCTGGTCGGTTATCTTTTGGAACTTTCTCTTCCTTAGTTTTTCTCCCAGTCCTAGCTATGCAAGCTACGTACTTGGTTCTGTTGCTTGCTCATACAATCCACTGTGTTATGCGTAGTTGTTCTGCAATGTTTGCAGTAAATTTTTGACCACTCGGTTTTGGCAGGTCGTTGTTCCGTGCACTTTCCCGAAGACTTGTCCGGATTATGTGAAAAGGAACCCTCTTTTTGTTTCTTTGCATTTTTATCCACCGGTGTTTCCGTAGTAACTTTTCCCGGTTTTGGGGGTGTTGGAGCTGGAGTGACAGGGTCCTTGTGTGCTGTCGCACAGCGTTCTGCCAAAGTAACCACGGTCTCCAATCGTTCTGCTCCATTTTCCGCCAAGAAAGTTTGGAGTGGCTTAGCCATTTGGGATTTCATTTGGTCGACAACTACCAACTCTTCAAGACTTTCGTAGTCCTTTTTGAATCCAGCCAGAGACATCCATTTTAATAGGTACGACTTAAGGCGTACAGCATAAGCTGAATATAATTCACCGGTCTCTTGTCGGGACGAGTGGAACAACGTCCGATATTTATCTGCGGTCATCTCGAAGTGTTTCAGTAACGCCCTTTCCAACTCTGAAAAATCATTCTCCAGACCTGGAGGTAGTCTGGAATATATTTCGAAGGCGCTGCCGCGGAGTCCCTGGGAGATCTTCAAACACCATTTTCCCCTTTCCAATCCCATTGCAGTAGCGATCGCAGTAAAATTTTGAAGATAATGGTCTATCCTTTCTTTGTCTTCCTCGAAGGGAGGTAAAGGAAATTTCATTGCTTGATAGGCGATGCTTCCGGCAGTTGGTGTACCAGGGAGTGTCGCTTCCCCCATAGCTCCCTCGGTTTCCCTAGCAACTTGTGCCTTAACTTCCAATTCCTTCATCCGGAACTCATGGTCTCTAGCCGCTTGTTCGGCCTCGAATTCTTGCTTCGCGCTCTGCCTCAAGTTTCCTGGCTTCCGCTCTGCCTCTAGTTTCCTGGCTTCGCGCTCTGCCTCAAGTTTCCTGGCTTCGCGCTCTGCCTCAAGTTTCCTGGCTTCGCGCTCTGCCTCAATTTTCCTGGCTTCTCTCTCGTCTTGTCGGAATTCTCTTTCAACCTCCTGGACATATTTCCGTAACTCCACCCCTTCCAGACCAATTTCTCGACCTTTAGCCTTCACCTCCTCAAGATTCAGTTGTGGTGAGGCCATTTCTCGTGCTGTTATGCCCCGGAAGTCAAATGCAATATCTATCAAGGTATATACAACAATGTACCAATCAATAGACAATGACAAGGTGTTGCGGTGTTTGCAAGTGGTGTGTTCGTACAAGTCAGTCAACAGGATAGTCAGTCGCCGTTTCCCTGACAACAAATAGTTCAGACAGAAAAGGTTATACCGACCTGCACCAGACAGGGCAGATTATCACAATAGACATAATCTAACTAGACTGTACCCGAACCTATAGCACAGATCTTATAGAACAATAATCTTCGATAGGACTAGAATCTATCTAGTTCCCCACACTGGCCACCATTTAGTGTCGTGTGACAACACTGGCCCGGATCTCAGTGGTTGTCATGACCTTAAGGTTCTTACTTCTGTCTACTATTACCTTGTTGACCCCGGGACGGTGCCCGGACGCTGACTTATTTTCCTATCACTATAGACAAACAGATCACCACCTGAGGATAAGAGAACACTTTTCAGATAAGTAGAACCCGAGTCTTTAATCAAGATTCAGACTCCACAAAAAAACACAAACGAAGTTCAAGTTCAAGACAAACAGAAACAACACTGAGTATTTGTGCGAGGATTCTGGAGGAGCAGATCATCATTCCACCAGTAATTTGTCAGTCATCAGTAGGTGAGTGATGTAGATACCGGTGGTCGAATATTGTTCACCTGATCTCTCCTTAGGCTGCCTGGAACTCCTCTTCACCTGATTATAGGCAGATAAAGTTCTTTGTACAAGACCGCTTCTTCCACCAGACTGGAGTTGAGATCAGCTGCCTGAAAACGACTCTTCTCCTCCACGGCACTTCAAGCACGTCAGCAGACACCAGCGTCAATAATAATAACGAGGATAATGAAGGTTCCTGCAAGTAAGAAGAAGATGCCCGGTGTACATATCCATTTCACCTGTTATTAATACATCACAACCAGATTCAGACTGATACTAGCCATGTGGTCAGTTTCCACCCTCTGACCAATTCCATAGGTCTGACTTCAGACATCTCGCCACTAGATCTGTGTAGAGCAGCCAGGTACTAGACTTCAATGTCCCTGATTAACCTCACTCCTGGCAAGGATAGCCTCTCTGGAAACACAATCCACTACCATTCGAGAGAGAGGATATAAGGTTCAAGACTTCAGGTAGAAATATTTCCCCTATACTGGCCAAGGGTGTTGGTCTACGTTCCAGCTGCGCTGGTAAACCTTTCCTGAAATATTGATTACAGACAGACAAAGAAAGAAGAGTGTCTTCTTGGGTCTGTCGCTTTTTCTCCTCCTCTCCTCGGGCATATGGAAAGTTTAGAATTTATATGCACTGAACCCCATTGGTTTGGCTTCTCTTGGCAGCCCAACCAAGTGTAAAATCATGTGCAGAACATCCTGTTCCCATTATACAACAGGTAGTATATTCATTAGACACGCATAATAATATTATTATTCTCTGAGCAAAAGAGGTAATATATTAATCAAACTAGAAGTTAGAAAGCAAACATTGTATGTGTGTGCCTCGTGTGTATGTACATGTGTGGGCGAGTTTACCCTAATAGGTATGAAGATATCGGTACCCCTCTTCCACAACTCAAGTTAGATACAGCTCGACCCAGGTTGATATCCCTTCATAGCTTACAATTCCTCTATCCTCCTCAGCGGTGAAATACGCGTCATGGCTCTGGTGCGCCACCTGATGATGATAATAATCTGTGTCGCTAGTGCCCCCCCCCCTTTTAGGGTAGTTAAATTAAAGCTCTATGCAAAAGGAAGACACAGCAGGCTCATCACTAAACTGGCTTGGCCACTATTTGACAGACCTCACAAGACACTCAAATAGATCAGTACAGCGGGAGAGAACAATTACCTTTTCTGTAGGAATAAATCAGCCACAGAATGTGCTATCCTAGCATCTAGAGAGCCACCACTGTCCGTCTTTATCTGGATCCCCAGACGTTGAAACACTTGACAGTAGACACAACTTCATTTTGACACTAGAATATGATTCACGGGATCCTCAGGGTAGCTCCCTGCCCTTCAATAGACTGGCCTTGGGTCTTCAGTATGAGGATAATAATTCCCCAACACAAGACATGACCGTTAGTCCATTAGATAACAACGGTGAATGCCGTTGCCAGCGTTCTCCGGAAGTGTCGTCAAATCGAATGACGCGATATTCTGGATAGACTAGAATGGATACTACGCAACAAGGGTTAGAGAGTATCTCCCGATATCTTTCCTCAGGACAGTGAATTTCACCAAAGCTGGACTACAAGCGTTGCGTGAACCCAAAGATGGTCGAAACTGGTCCTGGATACCAAATAATAGACCCACACACACTATCATACTGTACACCCATGAAAATGGGGTACCGCAGAGTGTGGATTCGGTTGCCCCATCCTGAGGTTCAATTCTGTTTTGTCACATAGGCCGATTCCCAGACCAAAGTACGGTACCACCGAACTATGGTTCCGAATTGTACTCAGATGGGCAACCCCCCTACTCCGTTCCATGTGAAGATATCCCCTATGGGATCATTCTTCTGTTGTACGCCAATCCCCGTGAAAACATGAGATGTGTTATTGGACCTGAAGAATAGACAGTCTCTTACCACTACCTCAAGGATGTGTACTGTCCCTATGGTCTCCCCTCTGCCTTATCGTCTAGGTGATGCCTAGGCCCACGGCGTTTCCGTCTATAGTAAGGCCTCCTCGTAGAGGGCTCACTATTCTTGGGCACCTGGGTATGACAAGTGTGCAAGATCGCACCTTGTCGTTGAAAGTCTCTCCTCTGAGGGCTTAGAGTGCTGGAAATATTACCGGGCTGCTGATATGAACATCCTTTGGATCTGGGTGGTTTTTCCCTTGCCACCATGGGCGTGATGGGTTCTCCCAGGACCACAAACTTATTTCCCAAAATTAGGGGAAAAAGTGGATCACTCAAGACAGCTGCCTTTATAGTCCCCCGGACATATCTACAATTAATGTCTACTAAGGCTATCGGTACAGATATAGCAACTGAACTTTTTGTCGCCATTTGTATCTCCATCATCTCCCCTGTAAGAGACTCTGGACTAACCAGGTGTTCTGCTATGACGGCTTCCTCAAACAGCCCTGGGTCATATAAACACTCCACTGGTTGTTCATTAACTTTAATAACCTCGACCACAGCTGGTCGGTTATCTTTTGGAGCTTTCTCTTCCTTAGTTTTTCTCCCAGTCCTAGCTATGCAAGCTACGTACTTGGGTTCTGTTGGCTTGCTCATACAATCCACTGTGTTATGCGTAGTTGTTCTGCAATGTTTGCAGTAAATTTTTGACCACTCGGTTTTGGCAGGTCGTTGTTCCGTGCACTTTCCCGAAGACTTGTCCGGATTATGTGAAAAGGAACCCTCTTTTTGTTTCTTTGCATTTTTATCCACCGGTGTTTCCGTAGTAACTTTTCCCGGTTTTGGGGGTGTTGGAGCTGGAGTGACAGGGTCCTTGTGTGCTGTCGCATAGCGTTCTGCCAAAGTAACCACGGTCTCCAATCGTTCTGCTCCATTTTCCGCCAAGAAAGTTTGGAGTGGCTTAGCCATTTGGGATTTCATTTGGTCGACAACTACCAACTCTTCAAGACTTTCGTAGTCCTTTTTGAATCCAGCCAGAGACATCCATTTTAATAGGTACGACTTAAGGCGTACAACATAAGCTGAATATAATTCACCGGTCTCTTGTCGGGACGAGTGGAACAACGTCCGATATTTATCTGCGGTCATCTCGAAGTGTTTCAGTAACGCCCTTTCCAACTCTGAAAAATCATTCTCCAGACCTGGAGGTAGTCTGGAATATATTTCGAAGGCGCTGCCGCGGAGTCCCTGGGAGATCTTCAAACACCATTTTCCCCTTTCCAATCCCATTGCAGTAGCGATCGCAGTAAAATTTTTGAAGATACTGGTCTATCCTTTCTTTGTCTTCCTCGAAGGGAGGTAAAGGAAATTTCATTGCTTGATAGGCGATGCTTCCGGCAGTTGGTGTACCAGGGAGTGTCGCTTCCCCCATAGCTCCCTCGGTTTCCCTAGCAACTTGTGCCTTAACTTCCAATTCCTTCATCCGGAACTCATGGTCTCTAGCCGCTTGTTCGGCCTCGAATTTCTTGGCTTCGCGCTCTGCCTCAAGTTTCCTGGCTTCGCGCTCTGCCTCAAGTTTCCTGGCTTCGCGCTCTGCCTCAAGTTTCCTGGCTTCGCGCTCTGCCTCAAGTTTCCTGGCTTCGCGCTCTGCCTCAATTTTCCTGGCTTCTCTCTCGTCTTGTCGGAATTCTCTTTCAACCTCCTGGACATATTTCCGTAACTCCACCCCTTCCAGACCAATTTCTCGACCTTTAGCCTTCACCTCCTCAAGATTCAGTTGTGGTGAGGCCATTTCACGTGCTGTTATGCCCCGGAAGTCAAATGCAATATCTATCAAGGTATATACAACAATGTACCAATCAATAGACAATGACAAGGTGTTGCGGTGTTTGCAAGTGGTGTGTTCGTACAAGTCAGTCAACAGGATAGTCAGTCGCCGTTTCCCTGACAACAAATAGTTCAGACAGAAAAGGTTATACCGACCTGCACCAGACAGGGCAGATTATCACAATAGACATAATCTAACTAGACTGTACCCGAACCTATAGCACAGATCTTATAGAACAATAATCTTCGATAGGACTAGAATCTATCTAGTTCCCCACACTGGCCACCATTTAGTGTCGTGTGACAACACTGGCCCGGATCTCAGTGGTTGTCATGACCTTTGGGTTCTTACTTCTGCCTACTATTACCTTGTTGACCCCGGGACGGTGCCCGGACACTGACTTATTTTCCTATCACTATAGACAAACAGATCACCACCTGATGATAAGAGAACACTTTTCAGATAAGTATAACCCGAGTCTTTAATCAAGATTTCAGACTCCACAAAAAAAAAAAAAAAACGAAGTTCAAGTTCAAGACAAACAGAAACAACGCTGAGTATTTGTGCGAGGATTCTGGAGGAGCAGATCATCATTCCACCAGTAATTTGTCAGTCATCAGTAGGTGAGTGATGTAGATACCGGTGGTCGAATATTGTTCACCTGATCTCTCCTTAAGCTGCCTGGAACTCCTCTTCACCTGAGTATAGGCAGTTAAAGTTCTTTGTACAAGACCGCTTCTTCCACCAGACTGAAGTTGAGATCAGCTGCCTGAAAACGACTCTTCTCCTCCACGGCACTTCAAACACGTCAGCAGACACCAGCGTCACTAATAATAACGAGGATAATGAAGGTTCCTGCAATTAAGAAGAAGATGCCCGGTGTACATATCCATTTCACCTGTTATTAATACATCACAACCAGATTCAGACTGATACTAGCCATGTGGTCAGTTTCCACCCTCAGACCAATTCCATAGGTCTGACTTCAGACATCTCGCCACTAGATCTGTGTAGAGCAGCCAGGTACTAGACTTCAATGTCCCTGATTAACCTCACTCCTGGCAAGGATAGCCTCTCTGGAAACACAATCCACTACCATTCGAGATAGAGAGGATATAAGGTTCAAGACTTCAGGTAGAAATATTTCCCCTATACTGGCCAAGGGTGTTGGTCTACGTTCCAGCTGCGCTGGTAAACCTTTCCTGAAATATTGATTACAGACAGACAAAGAAAGAAGAGTGTCTTCTTGGGTCTGTCGCTTTTTCTCCTCCTCTCCTCGGGCATATGGAAAGTTTGGAATTTATATGCACTGAACCCCATTGGTTTGGCTTCTCTTGGCAGCCCAACCAAGTGTAAAATTCATGTGCAGAACATCCTGTTCCCATTATACAACAGGTAGTATATTCATTAGACACGCATAATAATATTATTATTCTCTGAGCAAAATAGGTAATATATTAATCAAACTAGACGTTAGAAAGCAAACATTGTATGTGTGTGCCTCGTGTGTATGTACATGTGTCAGGGCGAGTTTACCCTAATAGGTATGAAGATATCGGTACCCCTCTTCCACAACTCAAGTTAGATACAGCTCGACCCAGGTTGATATCCCTTCATAGCTTACAATTCTTCTATCCTCCTCAGCGGTGAAATACGCGTCATGGCTCTGGTGCGCCACCTGATGATGATAATAATCTGTGTCGCTAGTGCCCCCCCCCCTTTTAGGGTAGTTAAATTAAAGCTCTATGCAAAAGGAAGACACAGCAGGCTCATCACAAACTGGCTTGGCCACTATTTAACAGACCTCACAAGACACTCAAATAGATCAGCACAGCGGGAGAGAACAATTACCTTTTCTGTAGGAATAAATCAGCCACAGAATGTGCTATCCTAGCATCTAGAGAGCCACCACTGTCCGTCTTTATCTGGATCCCCAGACATTGAAACACTTGACAGTAGACACAACTTCATTTTGACACCAGAATAGGATTCACGGGATCCTCAGGGTAGCTCCCTGCCCTTCAATAGACTGGCCTTGGGTCTTCAGTATGAGGATAATAATTCCCCAACACAAGACATGACCGTTAGTCCATTAGAAACAACGGTGAATGCCGTTGCCAGCGTTCTCCGGAAGTGTCGTCAAATCGAATGACGCGATATTCTGGATAGACTAGAATGGATACTACGCAACAAGGGTTAGAGAGTATCTCCCGATATCTTTCTCAGGACAGTGAATTTCACCAAAGCTGGACTACAAGCGTTGCGTGAACTCAAAGATGGTCGAAACTGGTCCTGGATACCAAATAATAGACCCACACACACTATCATACTGTACACCCATGAAAATGGGGTACCGCAGAGTGTGGATTCGGTTGCCCCATCCTGAGGTTCAATTCTGTTTTGTCACACCTGGTGCGAGGAAATGCAACCTAAAGACAAAATGTCATGGCAGGGCAGACCAGGCCCTAAGCCTTGGTTGGCGGCTGGTCTAGAATCGAAGCTCCGACAGGCGGACAATTAGAGCATTGCTTTGCTGATCCGGCAGCTTCTGCAGCTTGTATTGTTCCAGACGTAGATGGTTTACCTTTCCTCTGGAGTGAACTAGGCAGGCAGTGAGAGGGATCATGCTGCATGGGCAACACATGATCTACAACAAAAACAACAACAACAAAACTTTATTTTGAAAGGATTAAGAATTGGGCACGCAGGCCCGTCTAACATTCTGCCCTTTTATCACTCTCTTTCATACATTATATCATTCACACATCATTCAAGGCTAACTGAAAACAGCAACAATATAAAAGATATGCATTATAAAGGCATGTGGAAAAATTAAAAATCAATACTACACGACTCAGTAATAGTAATAACTGGTGTGGCACTTGTTATTAGCTATGTGGAATATACTGGCCTACCAAAATGGGGCTGGCTGTTATACTAGGGTTTTATTATTATTATTACTTCTATTATTAAGGTAGAAGGTAATCCGTACTGAGATAGTGTTCAAATAATTTGCGATTATATGTATAGAGGTTGGTGATGTCTTTTATTTCATGTGGAAGATTTTTCCACAGCTGAGCTGCAGTAGTACGTTAAGCTTGTTTTGTATAAGTCTATCCTAGGCGTCGGAATGTGTAATATATTTAATCGTTTACTGTGTCTAGCATTATATTCAAACAATGACCAAAGGTAATTTGGGCATTCCGATGTAGGATATTGTGAATTAGTTTGGCCTTATTGAAAAGCAGACGTTTGCGGAGTGGTAGTAACTGAAGGCGTTTACGCAGGCTAGAATTGTCAGTTAAATGTTTGCTATAAATTAAACACATGGCCCGTTTCTGGAGTGAGTAAAGTCGCTTGGTGCTTGAATCGGAACAACCGTCCCAGATTGTAGAGCAGTAGTCAAAATGTGTCTGTATGTGAGACGTATAGAATATTTTCCTTGTGTCCTCATCAAGGAAATTTTTAATTTTGGCGAGTTGGTAGACTTTTTTCGCTGTTTGTTTAGTGAGCGCTAGAACGTGGGGATTAAAGGTTAGGTTTCTATCAATGATGAAGGCCTAATGTTTTGTGCTCAATTACACTTTATACTGGCATGTTATCGATGTGAAGTTGAAGTGATCTGTGTGAATTTAGAGTCTGAAGTCTTTGTCTGGTTGTTAATAACATAGATTTTGTTTTAGTGATGTTAATTTGCATACGGTTCGCATAGCACCACCTAACTACATTATTTAATTCTTTTTGCAAAGACGACTCCAGCAAATTACTGCTTTCAGCGTTTGTATACACTGTACAGTCGTCTGCAAATAGATCACAGGACGACGAATGATGCAAAAGTAGATCATTAATATATATGGCGAATAATAGAGGGCCAAGAATAGAGCCTTGCGGTACTCCAGTATTGAAGGTAGTGGTTTGGGACAGAGATTTATTGTATGATACTACTTGATTTCTGTTTGAGAGAAAAGATGTTATTAGCGTCACAACATTAGGGCCAATTTTCATTGTCTCTAGTTTTTTAATTAAAATGGCATGGTCTATCATTTCAAATGCTTTTCTGAAATCTATAAACACAGCTCCACATAGATTGTTGTTATTTATATTCTGGTGCCAATTTTCTATCATGTTTGATAGGGCCGTATGGCAAGAATATTTTGGTCGAAATCCTGATTGACTGTCAACTATAAGCTTGTTGCGATCTAAATACTGTAATGTTACCTTATGGATGTGTTTTGCTAGTGGATTAGATGGTAATGATAGTAAATAAATGGGTCTATAATTGTTCGGAAGACCATTGTCCAATGAACAAGATTTAAGGAGAGGATACACTTGAGAGCTGAAGGAAAGTGACCTTTGGTGAGACACTGATTATATACATAGGTTAGTGATACACAGATCACTGGTGAAGTACAGCGAAGAATCCGACTGCTGATTCCATCTAACAAAGATAAGTTTGTGTTTTTTAGTTTACTGAGGTAAGTGAATACTTCAGTGACTGTCATTAGCGGTATGTCAGAAAGGATATGTCGGGGGCATCTGGTCTGGCAAAACGATGACAGTAAAGATAAGTTGCTATGAGAATTTGGTATTGTAGCCTTCAACAGATCTATGTCATTCTGAAAAAAGTTACTGAATTGGTCGCATGAAATAGGATTTGATTTTTAATGAATTTGAGTTGTTATGCTTGTTTGTCAAGGTGTTAATTGCCTTCCATATATCCTTACTATATGTTTTATCCATTACTATGTTCTTAAAGTAATTTTACTTTTCTTTTCGTATGGTATATTGAACTTTGCTTCTAAGAGTACGGTATGTGCTGAGATCCCGCGTTTTATGCGCCTTATCTTTGTCTCTCATAATTTCAAGAATTTCCTGGGTGATTCAAGGTGGTTTGACGTGATGTTTTACTCGAACTTCCTTGATTGGCACATGTCTATCAAACACATCAATAAAGATCTTCATCCAGGATTCCAGAGCATCATCCGGGTCTGGAAGTTGATAAACGTTGTTTAGAGGTGAACTGAGCAAGTCCTGTAAAAATGCATTTTGGTTGAAATTTATGTAGCTTCTATATTTTACAGTTATGTGTTTATGTTTAGCAGTTTTAATTCCTTTTTTTAGACCATGTGAAGCATATTGGGTAGTGATCGCTCACTGCACAATTGGGCACGGTGCATTCTATGATGTTGTCCGAGCAAGTTACATAAATGTGATCTATAAGTGTTGACGATGAGTTTGTTACTCTAGTATCTTGTTTTACTATTTGTTGGAAGTTGTATGATGCAATTATATTTCCTCAAATTATATGGGATTTGTTGGTGTCAATGTTAAAGTCTCCGAGTAGTATAATTTCCTTCCCGCATCCATCATGGTAGTGAAGTTTTCGTACCAAACGTGTCCAGCCGTGGGATTTCGATAGAGGTAGCCGATTATAAGGGGTGTGCGGTTTCGAAGTTTTAACTCCAACCAAATACATTCTATTTCGCAAGTTTCAAAGTCTAGCCTATGGTGAACATTGAGCAGATTAGAAACATAGGCTACTATGCCTGCCTCTTGTTTCCTACAGGGATCTCTTCTAAAAACTTTGTACCCTTTAACAGAGATTGTCCTCATCTGAAATGTTTTCATTTAGTCTACTTTCACTAAGGCCGAACACATGAAAATTTTGATTAAGAATAGAAGATAACTCTGATAGCTTGTTGAATAAGTTGCATATGTGTAAGCGTCCAAAACGTATTCCTGATTTATTGAGCCAATGTTGCCACTTATCAGACATTTCACCCAAGAAATAAGTGTAAATTAGTCACAATTAGGTAAAAATACAAGATCATAAAAATGCACAATTACATTAACTTACAAAATACCAGTAATAGAAATCAAATTGTAAATGACAATATTATAACGATATAACTAATGAGACCAACAAGTATAGTGCAAATACAGAACAAAAAGAATTAAAGCGTATGAACATACAACAATTAATTAGCTCGAACTACTTCGTAAGCTATGTAACCAGCTGCTATCCGAAAGAATGAATAAATGACTATACAAGTCAATGTTCCTGTTTAAAGTTGGGTATCCCACACGGGAGATATAAACGCTAAACAGTAAGCAATTAAAGTTTAAGGAGGAAGCTCTTTTCCTGGTATATTGCGTATAGGGCTCAGTGTTTAATACATATCCTATCTTACAGGTCTGTATTGTAGAGACATCATAAAAGCTTGATTCAGTGCGACCGGACTAAATTGCATCAAGTGTAGCAGTTCTGGATTCCAATGATGCGGAACCTGTTGTTGTCTGATAGGTGGCCCATTGTTAGGGTAAAGTTCTGGACCCCAATTATGCGGAACTTCCTGCTGTCTGCTAGGTGGCCCATTTGTGGCGTGAAGGGGACGTGTCAAAGTGGTATTACTGCCGTGTGTGTGTGCCGATGTTTGCAACGCAGGTCCTTTGCAGGGGAGGGCAGGAAAAATATTGTGGTAGTTATCTCCTTCCCGTGCTAAGATGGGGGTAGGAAAGATGGGTTGGTTTATTCTTGGTAGCATGTGTGATTCTTGGGTGGCAGGAGGTCGGGGGTCAGATGTCAGCAGACGTTTACCTGGTGAAATGGGGAAGCTTCGGTTGGCCTGGGTTGGCCTTGGTTCTTCAGAAATCAATGTTTTTCGCATTTGTGTGTTGGTCAGGTTTTGTGCCCTTTCAGGGTATTTAATGTTCTTTGCAAGCAGACTAGTTCCTAAATTTGATGTGTGTATTTGGTCTCTGTATAATCGTTTCTTTGGTGCTCCTGTCTGTGATGTGAAGAAGGGTGTGTTGTTGGTTAAGCGTACATGATACCGATTGCAAAAGGTCTCTATGGTGTTATTGTTTATGTCGGCCAATGGACGTTGAGAGCCATAACTTGGTGGTATGATGGAGGAGAACAAAACTGTAGAATTTGGGAAAGTGTAACGTAGTAAGTCAAGTAGTGTTCTTAACTGAGAAATTGTTATACTTTGGTTTTTCATAGGTGTCGTGTATTCCTATATGAATCATTGTCTTTTTAATGGCTGTATTAACCTCCAGATTACGTATACTGTTTGTTAGTCTTTCTATTCCTGCATCTGGAAGCTGAATTGTTGCGGCTTTGTCGGTGTCTGATAAGGACATACGGTCGCTGTAAATTCCCCCAATCAAAGAGTCGCCAATTATCACGTGGGTGCAGTCGGCCAGTGGTTTCTGTGTATGTTGGGTTCTGACACGTCTTGCACGCTGTTTCTGCCATTGATGACAATCCAGCTGTAGTCTGTCTTCTTGCAGATTATCGGATGTTTCTTGAATGTGGGCGTATTCTCTCGGCAATGTTCTGTCGTCCAGGCTGTTGTTTTATAGTTGCACTTGTAATGCTTCAAATCTAATGCTGACCTTTACTTCGATAGGATATGTTGAGTGCCGTTGAGCAACATTTTTTTATTTGCTGATGTGTTGTGGTTGGCTGAGTAATTGACGCGGCTACGACTGGTTCTGTTACTTCTAGACTATCTGCGTGTGCTTGCCAGGCCAGTAGTGGGCGAGCGTTGTAACGTCTCAACGGTGTGTTTTAGTTTAACTTTTTCTGCTCTCAGGAGAGTCACCACTGACTTGAGGTTGTTATAGTCACTAATGATCGTGGCGATCTTGTTTGTGTTGTCAGAGGCGGCATCTAAAAGTACTTTCAGGTCTGACTCTAACTTTTTAATATGCTGCTGACAGACGCACGAGTGTTGGTTAGTAGCTGGGCTATCATCTAGTACCGATGGTGCAACCTCTATTTGATTCGAATTTATTTAATTCGGTTATACACTGTCTTCTACACACATACTCATCGGGTACTCTATGGCTAGCAACAATTGTCGGTTAGAAGTTTCATTCGTGTTATTGCTGTGCTGAGTCATGGTTTGTTGACTATGGTGTCATTATGGCCTGATGCTGTGATGACTACAGCTTCAGTTTGTGTAGGTTCGCCAGCGAATAGCATCCTGAGATCGGCAGGTGTGTTTCCATATATTTTAGCCCAGGCTTTGTGCTATGGAGAGGTAATAACTCCACCCCTGGTCTTAACCGATCTCGGAATCAAAGCGAGAGGCTTACGGGTTATAAGTCCCTGTCAATTGGCGTAGACATGGGGCGCCACGCGTTGCCTCTGACAGTGGGAGACACCTACATGTGTCACTGGTCAGCTACCACCCGCCTCAAGCTGGGCAGCCCCCGGCCAATTTGGGTGCTAATCCGCCACAGCCTGCCTGCTTCAATGGGTGCTTGGCGCTAGGACAAAATCTGAATCGCAGGCTGTAAAACCAATGCACCAGGTACTAATTAAAAAAGAAGAATAGAAACCTCAAGCTACGGCTTGCAACCTGGAATGTGAGAACCATGTGTCCAGGATATTCCACTGACTTGACCAATGTTTACGATGTGAGAAAAACGGCTGTGATTGATGCCGATCTCAATCGTCTTAACATTGATATTGCTGGCCTGCAGGAGACTCGCCTCGCTGAGGAAGGATCACTCAGGGAAAACAATTACACCTTTTATTTGGAAGGGCAGAGGGCAGGCAGAAAAAAGGCAACACGGTGTGGGCTTTTCAGTGAAGAATTCGCTACTTGGAGTGATTGAAATTCCAGCAGGAGGAAATGAAAGACTATTATCCCTGCGTTTGGCAACCTCATGTGGTTTTGCCAACCATTATTACTTCATATGCACCGACACTCGTTTCCTCTGATGATGTAAAGGATTCGTTCTATGAGGAGTTAGACTCCGTGATCAAGGCTATTCCAATATCTGACTACGTTTATATGCTCAGTCGATTTCAATGCTCGTGTGGGCAAGGACTCGAGTTCATGGCCAGTGTGTCTTGGAAAATACAACATCGGTCGCATGATATGAAAATGGGCAAAGGCTGCTAGAGCATTGCACCAGTAATGACCTATGTATTACAAACTCCTTTTTTAAAACAAAGGTGATGCATAAGGCTCACATGGAAACATCCAAGATCCGGCCATTTGCACGAGCTGGACTTCATCATCACACGGAGACAACATCTGAACCATATATCATTGACTCGAAGTTACCACAGTGCTGACTGTGATACGGATCATTCTTTGGTTGTTGCAAGGGTTAGACTGAGACCAAAGAGAATCTACACAGCTACACACAAATCTAGTCCCAGGATTAATATTATTAACACTCACGATCCTAAAAAGTTCTTTCAGTTTCAACAGCAACATGAAGACGCTTTCACTGATACACCAGCAAATTGTACAGTAAATGAAAAGTGGGGTCAACTTAAGGAAACTGATTATAAAACTGCCGTAGGGGTTTACGGCACTGTGGATCATCAGAGGCAGTATTGGTTTGCGGCAAATAGCCAGACTATGCAGCCCTTGATAGATAAGAAGAAGATAGCTCTCTTAAGAAACAAGGAAAGACCAACGCGTAACACTCTGAGTGAGCTAAAGCAAGATAGGAAAGATGTACAAAAGGCTGCCGGGCAGTGTGCAAATGATTATTGGATCAGGTTATGTGAGTCCATTGAAATGGCAAGTGATAAGGGAAACATCAGAAGCATGTATGCAGGAATAAAGAAAGCCTGTTGTCCAATGATCAAAATAAGTGCACCATTGAAAACCTTGACTGCAGAAATCATAACTGATAACAAACAGCAGATGGACAGATGGATAGAACACTATTTGGAGTTTACTCAAGTGAGACCAAACTAGCGGATGATGCCCTCAACGTCGTAGAGGCTCTACCAACTCTTGACCACCTGGAAACACTTCCTATCATAACAGAAGTTAGGTGTGCTATAAATGAACTTGCATCTGGCAAGGCTCCAGGTAAGGATGGGATTCCAATAGAGGTTATCAGGAGTGGGCAAGACACACTCACTCTACAAATCCATCAGCTAATAGAGCTATGCGGGCGAGATAGATTTCACAGGATTTCAAAGATTCAAGCATCATAACACTGTACAAGAACAAGGGCGATCGGAGCGACTGCAACAACTATAGGGGTATCTCACTTCTGTGTATTGTTGGAAAAGTATTTGCCAGAATTGTTCTGCGCAGACTTCAAGTCCTAGGAGATCAAGTCTACCCCGAATCACAGTGTGGCTTTCGACAGAACCGGTCTACCATTGATATGATATTCTCATTGCGACAAATGCAAGAATAATGCCGTGAACAGAATCAACCACTGTTTATTGCCTTCATCGACCTCACAAAGGCATTTGATTTGGTCAGTCGTGAGGGTCTGTTCAAGGCACTAAAGAAGATTGGCTGCCCACCAACTCTTCTGTCCATTGTGGAATCGTTCCACACAGGCATGAATGGTATAATCAAGTTTGATGGTGCAATGTCTCCAGAGTTTGAAATCAAGAGTGGAGTTAAGCAAGGTTGTGTACTGGCTCCCACCCTCTTTGAAATAAACTTTTCACTTCTTCTGAAATATGCCTTTCGTGATCAGATGGTGGTATATACATTCACTCACGCTAAGATCGCGGCCTCTACAATGCTCAGAGATTGAAGGCCACGACCAAAATTAGGAGGGTACTGATCAGAGAGTTGATTTTTGCAGATGATGCTGCAGTTACGACCCACTCTGAGGAAGAATTACAATGCCTACTATCTGCATTCTCCAATGCTTTTTTCCGAATTTGGTTGAACAATTAGCAAAAAGAAGACACAGATTATGTCACAAGGTGCACATGGGGTACCATCAATCTTTATTGACGACGCCGAAGTAGAGATGGTAGACCATTTTACATATCATGGATCAGTGGTAAATAGCAAATTATCATTTGATCAGGAAATCAACATCCGGATTGGTAAGGCAGCAACAACAATGAACAGGTTAAGAAAAAGAGTCTGGGAGAACAGGAAGCATACTGCTCAAACAAAAGTCCTTGTCTATCAAGCCTGTGTCCTTAGTACTCTTCTTTATGGCAGTGAAACCTGGACAACTTACTCACACCAAGAGAAACGTTTAAACAGCTTTCATAAGCGGTGTCTGCGAAGAATTCTTGGTATTAAGTGGCAAGACAAAATCACAAATACTGAAGTATTGGAAAGATCAGGTTGTGTGACGGTTTATTCCATGCTCAGTCTTCGTAGACTTAGATGGATAGGACATCTTAGGAGGATGGATGATAGTAGAATACCAAAGGTCATCATTTTGGTGAAATACAGATGGGTAAGAGATCTCAGGGTCGGCCTATACTACGATACAAAGATGTGTGTAAGAGGGACATGATTGATACAGGCATTGATAATGCACATTGGGAGCAAGTCGCTGCTGAAAGTGTTGCATGGAGGGCAAAGATCAGAAATGGAATAAAGACAAAGGAGAAAATTATTGCAGATAAGTCACACACCGAGCGTGTGAGACGTAAGATGGTGCATGATGGTGGAAACAACCACGTGTTCTCATGCACCCACTGTGACTGCACATTTACACAGCGAATTGGCCTTACCAGTCACATTCGCTACCGCCATAGGTAAAAGGTATTATGCCTTTTTGAAGCACAAACTATCGTCTGTCAAGACGGCAAGGTGCCAATGATAGACAGGTCATCATCCTTGCACATCGAACCAATCAGTACATATGTGCTCGGATCCCCTGCTCAGTAAATCCCGCAGCATGTAGCTACTCACGACACCAGTTCTGTGTTTGTTTGTTAATCTTCTTTGGCTTCCCGAGTAGTGTTCTTGTTTGGCCACACCTCTGTTACTTTTCTCGCATACTGACCATTGTTGTAGATTCACAGTCATCACTTGGTTCTTGCGAACGACTTAATTCTCGTAAAGCATTCAGAAAGTCAGCCTGATCCATGGCTCGTCCGCCTTCCACAATAGCCATACCTGCAAGCTAATCAGCCCGCTCATTTCATTGTACACCCAGCATGCCCTGGCACGAAAATGAAACTAATCATTGCCAGCAGAGACCGCTCCAAAGACAGCCACCACTCCCTTCGGATCGACCCCCTATCTTCTTTGGCATGCTCATTGAGTCACCAAGGAAACACGCCCTGTCTCAAGACATATTATCGCTTTACTTACTGCCATGACTTCTATAGTCTGGCTGCTTGGGGTCAAAGCAAAGGCACCAGAATCTTCCTTCACAATTCTTCCTCCGACTTTAGCCGTAAAGACCCATGAACTTCTCACTAGTCGAACACCCAACCCATCTGTGTAAAAGGAAGGCATGCAGCTAATCCACGCTTCTTTCGCTGTAGTTTGTAATACATTGAAGCAATCATCAAATTAAATGTGTATATACAAATGATGTAACAAGGTATATTAAGATCGTGCTGATAAATACAGTCTATAAACTTCCCTGCAAAAATCTAGAGGCCATTTGACTGGAATAACACAAATACCACGTGGTAGACGGTGCATGGAACAAAGCAGGACTACATTCTTGATTGACAAACAACAGTTCTGTCCCAAAGTTCCAAACTGGGGAATTTGTCACAATTTAAATTTGAGTTATTCTGTTCTGGGAAGCTTACAATCAAGTCATGTTTCCAGTCTATTTGTAATTTTGTTTCATTCGTTCTCCATAGTTATGTTCGAAATAGCTGTTCTGAATTTACGGTTGCATATACTAATTTTGGTACACGATTTAGTTTCTATTAACTTCCACACATTTCCTGTCTATATGGCTACCAGCACAGGTGAGTGGCTCATTTCCCCATCTATGTCTATATAGCTACCAGCATAGATGGATTGTTCATTCCCCCAGCTATGTCTATAAGGAAAAAGGAGATCACCAAAGGAGATCCAACTACCATATGTTTTATGCATTCTGCGTATCTCTTCACTATCTTTGTATGTTCCCCTTCGAATGTAAACAGTATTGGACTCTTATACCACGCCCTAAAACGCATTCGATATATGGTTCTGGACTCAATCTTTTTATAAACCAATGGCCTCTCAGTGCGTGATGTTGTCAGTATGGTGGACCGTCTTTATTTCCCAAGAAATATCCTGGTACCCATTTACACTCTGCCTACCAGGAAGCCCAAGTCATTTTATAAGATTCAAATTCACCTGATGCGAATGGAACCCACAACATCTGGGTCGGC
This sequence comes from Cepaea nemoralis, assembly GCA_014155875.1. Lineage (NCBI taxonomy): Eukaryota > Metazoa > Mollusca > Gastropoda > Stylommatophora > Helicidae > Cepaea > Cepaea nemoralis. The sequence goes on along the minus strand of JACEFZ010006511.1, from coordinate 535,512 downwards.
ATGCGGGTCTCCAGCCAATACATTACCATAGATCCCTTTCCCTATGAATATTTAGACCTGTTAGATGTGACATCCCATATAGCGGTCCTGGATCAGATTACGTAGGACGATCATTGGTTAGGTGTTGCCAGTGAAGTCCAGGTCATTAGGCTGCTTAAAGAGTACTTGGAAAAACAAAAGATGATATTCCTGCAGGAAATACATGCACATTTAAGTCCATTAGATTATCAGTTAATGCGCAAAACGTAGACATCCTGCGTTATGCTGATAACCTGTTGTCGGCCACAGAAAATGAAACACGGTGACAAGAAATGATAGATGTAATAGCCACAGCATGTCAAAACACATGAATTAGTCTGAACAACAAACAAACATAGTTATTACAAAGAAAAGCGTATACCCAAATACAACATCAAAGTGAATGGATTCAATGTGAAAGAGATCACTGTATTCAAAGCAGTTATACATAAGAGTCCTAAAAACTAATCGCCGGGTCCAGGTGGAATAACTACAGAAGCTATTCAGGCCTGCGGGAAAACAGGAGTTAAATGGCTAACAAGACTTTTCAATATAGCTATGGATAGAAAGAAAAGTCCCAGATGATTGGCAAAAGGCAATAATAGTACCAATATGGAAAAAGAAAGGCAATATGAGAGAGTGTGAAACATACAGAGGTATATTACTCCTGAGCCATATAGGGAAAATCTACGCAAAACTATTGGAACAAAGAGCTAGACCCATAGTTGAACAAACAGTTAAGCAAAGTACAATTCGGTTGTCGGAAAGGTAAAAGTTGCACTGATGCACTATTTACACTTAGACAAATATGTGGAAAAAAGACTATCGAATATAGTGACCAGAAGAACATTGTGTTTGTAGATCAGGAAAATGCTTTCGATAGAGTAGAGAGATACAAATTATGGACCATCCTTGAAGACTATGGAATACAAGGGCAATTGCTAGAAAACATCATAGCCATGTACCACTCAAGCCGAAGTGCATTAAGAACACAAGAAGGAATATCAGATATGTTCACAGTCAATACAGGAGTGAGACAGGGATGTGTGATCTCTCCTCTGCTATTTAATGTCTACATGGACAGAATATCCAAAGAAGCAATTCTTGACAGAACAGATTCAGAAAATTTAGAACCCTTTACTCCAGATGAAACAACTGATCCACTGGAAATAAATGAACTTCTATTTACAGCGATCAGTGACTGTTTTATAACGATGAGGGCAGACAACAACATCACATTAATAATCTGAGTTGCTTGCTTGCTTGTGTTCATTGGCTTGAGCTCCAACGCGAAGTCCTGTATGTCGGATGAAGGCATCCTGTTGTCCAACATCAGTGTGATGTCATACAGGACTTGAGTTTTGCGTGAGTATCCGTTGTCCCATGTCTGGCTTATTGGGGTGCAGACTGGTGGTTCCTCGCCGTGCAGGCAGACACTCTCCGACTTCGGAGGAATCGGCGATCCTACTGACCTTAGCCAGGACCCCGAAGGGACCGGTTGCCCAGGACGCTCGACGAGGACGCGTCAATAGGTCTTGGCCAGTATATAACCCGGCCCTGGTGCCTTGGAAACACCTCTGCGTCCCAATAATCTGAGTTCAACTTGCAGCAGATACAATATGAGTATAAACACAGCCAAAACTGAAGTAATGCAAGTTAGCAGATCGCCGGGCCCATTATGTATACATATAAATAGCACAACTCTGAAACAAGTTAAAGAATTCAAATATCTTTGAAGTATGGTCACAGAAGATGGCAGATTGGACAGAGAAATCGAAATCAGATGTCAAAAAGCTAGTGCACTTACATATCAACTATAACCCTTACTGAAACATCCAAATATACCCATGCCCGCAAAACGACAGATAATACACATCATATTCACACCAACCCTATGCTACTGTCAGAGTCCTGGGTGAGTGTAAGAGAGGACACAGGACAAGGACAGGACATAGGTAGAGCATGGGTAGAGTAGGACAGAACTGTATACCCAGAGAGAGACAGGAAATGGGATTAGAGGCTGGACATGTCCTTGAATGACAGCCCAACCTTGGACTAGACGACCTGAGCACAGGACAATACCAAAATACCGAGACATCCGACTTAGCACGGACGACACGTTGGTCAAACACCACATGACCACAAACCGAGGCAAGGACGAGCAGACGGGACCTGACTGTGGTTGAGAGAGGAGTGTTTTCTGGGTTACCTGAGAGAGAGTTTGCTGATTGCCTCATGCTAGAGATTTACTATTGTTGTGAGAGTGTTGATATGAGATGCGCTAATATACACTAATTGGAATGTGATGCGAGAACGCATGAGTGCTTTGCTGTATAATGTTTGCATGATTCGCCAGAGATGTTAGAGCGTGATTATAACTAATGTTACATGCCTACTTGTAAATAAATGTCGACACATGTAACTCGATTGTTGACAAGTTTATTACACATGTATTACAGTGCTGTCACGTCTATCGTAACGAGTCATTGATTTAGTAAGACGCTGACAATCTCAAACCTGGATTTTATCTAAATCACACGTTCGCAAAATCAACACCTGCGAGATGAGATGCCTGAGGAGAGCTGCCAACTTAACAATCCGAGACAGAGTAAGAAATGCTGTTATCAGACAGACAGTAGGATCAACACCTTGTGCCACATTTATTGAAAGACAGAAGATCAAGTGGTTTGGCCATGTCGTTAGAATGCAACACCAACAGCTACCAACACTGGCCTTACATCTAAGCTCATCTGCGACAAGGCCGAGAGGACGCCCAAGAAGAAAATGGATTGACGACATCAAAGACATTGTATAATCACACGGAATGATACTATTCAGTGCCGCCCACCGGGCGCTGGAACGCAAATTATTCCTCCCCACGACGCTTGACGGCAGAAGTGGAACACTTCACAAATTGAAGAATAATCTCTGCAATTTATCTTTGTCGGGGTAAGGAAAAGAATTCTCAAGGGCTATATTGAGCTAGTCTTATCTAAGCGAGAAGACGTTGGACAGTTTGACATCATAGCGTCAAGGAAAGTCGGTATCAGAAATAATTGGCAGCACAAGATTCAGAAGGTATGAATAGACATGATCACCAACGCCATACAGCATGGCTTATAACAAGAAACTCATTAGATACAATATATGTAGCAAAAAAGGCAATATTCTTGGGCAAATTATCGGCAGAAATAAAATTGCAAAGATAGAAGACACGTGACAAAGTGTATGGATAAGGGTAAATGAACTTGGGAAGGCAAGTGGCGAAACGTATAGATGGGGAAAGACAAATTTGAAAAAAAATAAGTGGTGAAATATATGGATGAGGAAACACTTACTTGGTAACATATGTGGTGAAATGTGTGGATCTGGAGACACATATTTGAAATGTAGTGGGGAAATGTATGGATGTGGAGACATATTTCAAGTGTAGTGGGGAAATGTATGGATGTGGAGACACACACTTGGATAGATAGAAGACATGTGGCGATATTTATGAAATATTCGCAATGTCAAGACAAGAGTTTATTACACGGATGTCTTGGTCATTACTGGGAGATGGACACAAAACTGTTCCAGACTCGAGTTAACGCATAACTCCGCGAGTCGGTATGGCACATGATGATAATAATGCCACCATCTTATCTTAACACCAGCCATATTCCCATTGCATCCAGTGGAGCTATCATGTTTCTTTTAATGAAAACATTTTGTTTCCCTTGTTCTTATCTTTTAAGCAGGTCCATTAGATATGTCCTTGTATTCAGTATAGTTCATTGCCATTTTCCTTCTCAAGGTTGTGTTGTCACGGAACAAATTCCACAGATAGAAATATAAGACAGGGTCACCGTTTAATTCTTTCGACATGTCTTAGTTGTAATGCTAACATTGTGAGGCCTTGAGAATGTCCTTGACCTTCACATTATTGTTTTTTCCCCGCATATCCTATTACAGGACATCGCTGTCAACACCAGCAGTTTACCGTTGATGTTGATTTCTTGACAAGATTACGCTGCATAGTTTGCCATTGCTTTCTAAGCGACCGGCCCACATACCCCAGTAAGTAACCAACGCGACTCAATCCGCTACCAAATCTCGCGAAGCTGCGTTACCCTAGGTGGATATACGGGATTACGGAGAAAGTCGTTAACCCCTTAGCCAGGGAAACCGACTTCACATCATTAGCACTACTATAGCACTACAACAATCAACACGTTTAACATTTGTTGCACCGTTAATATTACTTTCACTTGTGTAACGGCTTCTGCCGCATTCTACAACTTCAACGAGACACATTACTATTGGCACTACTACTACTACTACTACTACTACTACTACTACTACTACTACTACTACTACTACTACTACTACTGCTACTACTACTACTACTACTACTACTAGTACTAGTACTACTAGTACTACTACTACTACTACTACTATTACTACTACTACTACTACTACTACTACTACTACTACTACTACTACTACTACTACTACTTTTGTTAGCATATCCTTTTACGGAACATCGCTGTCAACACCAGCATTTTACTGCTGATGTTGATGTCTTGGCAAGTTTTCGTTCAGTATTTTGCCATTGCTTTCTAAACAACCAGCTCCATTACCAATTTGTTAAAACTCAGCGCAACGAGGTCTGCCAAATCGCGCGCAGCTGTGTTTCGAACGCGGGTATGCGGGATTACGAGTTGTGCCCGTAAGCCCTTCGACTTCGATACAGAGACTACTACTACTACTACTACTACTACTACTACTACTACTACTACTACTACTACTACTACTACTACTATTACTACTACTACTACTACTACTACTACTACTACTACTACTACTACTACTCTACTACTATTAGTACTACTACTTCTGCTTCTCTACTACTACTCTGCAAAATACTACTACTACTACTACTACTACTACTACTACTACTACTACTACTACTACTACTACTACTACTACTACTACTGCTATTACTACTACTACTACTACAACTCATACCTTTCTTCACACATCAAAATTTGTCACACACAACTATCTGTGGTATAATGTTATACGTATTCCACCTGCGGTCTAATAGTATGTACATTCAATCAGTCAACAACAACATCAACTATCAAATATTATGTGCACTACATCAATCTATACTTCTCGTTTTTCAGTGATTCATTCAATCAATCTATAGGACACCAAAGAGTTAAATGACTCTGGCATTTAGCTAGAATGGAACAAGATCAAACACAGGCAATAGCATTGTACATGAGAACATCAGAACATGAGGACGACCTAGGCAGAGTTGGCAAGATGGAGTAAAGAGACACAGAAGAAGGCAAATTTGACTGTAGCGCAAGCAGCAAGACAGGCGAAACACAGACAATTAAATCTGCCTCCTCTCTTCACAGCAAAAGCAGCAGGACACAGAAAGAAGCAGATGTGATAATTGTTTAGTTCTTTTGCACACAAATCACGATCTCCAAACTATAATCTATCGTAATCATTTTCGTATGTCTAAGGTAGAGCCATCATTCATTCATATGTATTGTTTTATAGTGTAAATCCCCATGTTGAGGCTATCACATCTTGTCCCTCAACTATAATATTCTGAGAAGCTCTGTACAACTGAGCATACGTCTGTGTCCAAACGTCTATGTATGCTTGCTTGATGAATTGAACCCTTGGATGTAGACTTTTTCCACAGCCCTAAATATTGTCTTCGAGTATTTTCAGTGGCAATCTCCATTCTAGATATAGTCTACCAGTATTTTCTGTAAAGACAAAACGTGGCATAAGAAATGTGTGGAGAGACAAAAACGTGGCATGAGAAATGTGTGGAGAGACAAGAACGTGGCATGAGAGATGTGTGGAGAGAAAAGAACGTAAAAAGAGACATGCGTGGAGAGACAAGAGACTAGCATGACAATTGGCATCAACTTCATTAATCCGGAACACCAAGAACAAAGATCTGTGGAAAGACAGGAACCCCTGTGCTATTTGGTAGGGCGATGATGATGATGTCGTCCCAAGTTCAATGTTTATATGAAATATAAGAAATTATATGTTTCAATGAAATACCTATCAGCCACGTGTGTTAAATAGAGAACATCAATCGTAGAAAACGAGTGGGTAAAAGTACTGGAAGACATGTCGGAATGGTTCAAGGTAATAGCAACATTGGGTCGTGAGTAGCAGAGAATGGGCAGCGGGCCGCACAGAGTTTGAGGTGCATCAGCTGATCCAGGGCAACACACATCATGGTAACATGGTGATCTACACCAATGAGTCAGTGGTGAGAAACAGGCGTTATGGTTGGGGTTTCATCGCGAAGGCTAATGGGCGATGCTTTAAAAAAGAGATTCTGGTAAATACTACAACCTCCAGCACGAGAAAGGAGGTGGAAGCTGTTACATAGCCTTCTGATTGTTGGAGGAGACATTTGCAACACACACTATATTTATTTTTGCCTGTTCTTTTGTATGGATGTGAAACTTGGACAATGAGCAGTCAAGCTGAAAAACATCTGATGGCTGCAGAAATGTGGTTTCAGAGGAAAATGCAAAGAATACCATGGACAGACAGAAAAACCAATGACCAAGTACTACAGGAGACAAATGAACATCGTTAACTGATTGGAGAAATTAAACGTAGACAGTCAACATGTTTTGGACATGTTATGAGAAGAAATGGATTGGAGAACTTGGTGACAACTGGCAAGATCGAAGGGAACAGACCAAGAGGAAGACCGAGAGAAATATTCCTGGATGGCTTGGCCACATGGCATGGACGAGACAGGAACACTGAGCTGATCCACGTCACTGGTGATCGAGTGAAATGGCGAGTCATGACCGCCCACGCTTTCCGGCATGGCACATGAATTGATTGACTATATTTATTACGGACTCTCGGTGTGTGCGTAGTAAGCTGGAGAAAGAAATGTTTCGTGTAGAATGGCTTGCCTAGCTTCAACGGCCACAAAATGTCAGAATTGTATGGAATTTCTGACCTGGCGAGAGTGCCGTGGAATGAACAGGCTGATAGGCTGACAGGGAATTCTCCTCTCGGTGATAGATTACCTATGGACAAGGGAGATGTGGTCGGGCGCGTGTGCGACCAGGTGGAGAAAGCAGTGGAACAAACTGAGCACCCGCATGTGGAGAGAATGATATGGTGGTGGATCGGCAGGGGTTCTGGAAGAATTTTATATCTGAGGGAAAACCAGGAGAACTGTCAGCCTTATGGCAGGTGGAACGATTAGCAGCATGACTCTCCACTGGCTGTTGAACGAGGGGTGGAGCGCGTGGGAGAATATCCTGCGAGCAGGTGCAGTGATGTCGTTCTAAACTCAACTCAACTCAACTGTATGCAGTTGTCAAGGACTCGTGTACAATGAACCCAGATTAATTTTATTTCAAGGCTACATTTATTTTTAAACAATTACTGTTATTTTACACGAAAATGCAAGCTGCGCAATATAGACACATTTGTTTGTTGTATATTATGTCTACACACGGGAATGATAAAATCTGCATGCTATGCAGTTTTATACAAACAAAAACAAAATATATGTATGTATTATTTTTTAAATGTAATTAAAACACGTACAAAGTTCAGTAAAAGCTGAGTTATGCTGACTATAAAATGAAACAATTCTGGGGGTATTTCACATTGCTGTCCAAGATCTTCTACAGCATCTAACAACGCTCTGGACATTTCACGCAAGTAATTGTATTAATGCCAGTCTCCGTGTCGAAGACTTTACGGACTCGATTCGTAATCCAACTTACCATAGTTAGAAACACAGCTGCGCGTGATTTGGCAGCATACCGCGTTGCGCTAGGTTTTAACGAATTGGTATACGAACTGGTAATTCAGAATGCAATGGCAAACTACTGAACGTAAACGCGCCAAGACATCAACAACAGCAGTGTTGACAGCGATGACCTGTAAAAAGGATATGCAAAAAATAAGCATCGTAATTATAATTTTATTTGGAGAGACAGATGTTGTGAAAAAGAAGTTGCAGGTTAAAAAAATACAGAATCTACGCTAGCAGATGACACAGTTGTGATGGCTGAAAATACAAGATATCTAAAAATTTTGGAAATTGTAGTAACAGAGAATACACAACAAAGACTTTTCTTGAATGTCAAGAAAACATAAACAATGGTTATATCAAAGAAAATGATGACAGCAAATTATGAGATAACTATATATTTGCAGAATGCTTAGCCAAGTGGATAAATATAAATAAATATTTAAGGGTATTTACAACATCAGATGAAAGATGGACGACATAGATGAAGAGCAGATTAGGTCAAGAAAAAGCTGCATTCCAGAAAATGCAAAGTTTATTTCGCATTCCAGGGCACTAGAAGTAGTAGTAGAACGTGTATTGAGTTCAAGGCGGACAAACGGAAAATTAACCAAATCTAATGATAGTGCAATTGTGGTTCCACGGGAGTACTATTTGCAAACATAAAACCCACTGAAATAATCCTTAAAGAAACGGTAAATTTTTAAAGAAGTCAGACTTACACAATCAAGAGTTTTGGCACAGTATGAAGGAACATAGCAACTTTAAAACATCATGGTCTTCACTAGGAAGAAGGAAACACCACAGTGTAATATACAAGTAAATGGGAATATTCTTAAACAAATGAATCGGTACAATTATCTCGGAACAGTCATAACATCTGATGGGAGATGCCTTGTAGAGATTAGAACAAGAATCGTCATGGCAAAGGTAGCTTTAGTTATGGACTACACTTGTTTTAAAAGCGAGCGAACGGAACACAAAACACATCTAATGATAGTCGAGTTGTCGTTCCGCGAAAGTCCTATCTACAACCAGAAAAACGGCTGAAACAATCCTTCAAGAACCGGTCAATTGATTAACGTCAGACAGACACAATCAAGAGTTTTGGCACAGAATGAAGGGAAATAGTACCATGAAGACATTATTAAAATTGCTAATTTCTTTACGAAACTGGCAAGACAATGAGTTGCAGAAAAACATCTGGATGGCTTCGCTACATAGCATAATCGGGACACAAATATCCATCCATCATGTGCCATGCCGGTAAGCGTGTCCCGTCATGATTCGACATTTCACTTGATCACAAGAGTCGTGGATCAGCTCATTGTTCATGTCTAGACCATGCCACATGACCAAGTCATTGTCACGGAAAAGACTGCAGGTTAATGATTCATTGATAACTTACAGATCAGAATACCCAGGTAGGAGAAGGGTTAATGAAACCAGAAAGATATAAACAACGGATTGACCAGCGCATGTGTATGTAGGTCAAGGCGGGAGAGTCGACTACAACACAGGTGACCTGTATAGTGGAAAAATTTGGGTTGCTACAAAGACAGACAGTATCATGGACCAGCCTATTGCGTTCTGGAGGTAGGACTGGACAGCAGAATGCGACTTTGGTTGTATTAAACAACGGAACAGTTCGAGATCAGAAATTTTCCACTGACAAGGGATAATGAAGTCTGAATTTGCTTTGTCCAGCAATGTCAAGGATTATGCGACATAGACTGACCTATAAAGAGAGTGGCCAACTCTTTGTGTCAGTTTAGTGTGTGTTCCCCAACTGGACGGAAAGATAGAATTATGTGTCCTGTAATGAAAAGAAATATCCTCCTTATAATGGGATAAAGTGCTTGGATGCGGATTAATTTCGATTCGTGGATCTACATTAATTCTATAAAGGAACATAGATGTGTATAAGGTATATTAAAATATAGTTTTAGAATAGGAATATAGATGAGCGTGTATTACCTTTATCATTACCTATTATTAGTAGGTGTTTTAGACTGAGGTGAATTCTTATGTCTTATGCGGATGGTGACTTCGAAAGCCTTGTCATTATGGCTGGAGAAGGACACTTGCATAAGTTAGGAGTAAGGGGCGGACGCTTACCACTCGACTTGTTATATTCATCCACAGGTTCCCAGTTTCTAGGGACATTAGAGAAGAAAGAAAAAACTACTCTACGTGAACCAATAAAGTACATACTTAGATCCAGAAAGAACCTAAACAGTTCGTTCAGATGAACAAATACTAACATCAAGTAAAATACAGAAGACTGTATGCTAACACGCATATACCACGGGGGCTCCTAAACAGAAAAAGATGTTAAGGTGGGGCAAGCAGAGACTTCAACCTACATACGACTTGCATACATAGGGTAGAAGGAATAGACAAAGACAATAGTGATAATCATAATAGACAATAGGAAGAACATTGACAATGTGGTGTTTTCTTTCGATGATGGATACTTAATATCATGAAACCGATTTGGGCACAGTCATAAACTTACGGGACTTTTATAGCAATACGGTGACTAAATGGTGAACAGTTTGTTTTCATTTCACTAACGGATTTACCATCAGATTCAAGCCTACGGATCATCCCGGGTGAGCTCTGTCCTGTTTGATGTGATGTCCTGTAATCGTGAAGAATGACTGGCGAGAAGATACAGCTGATAGACATTCTGAGTTCATTCTGTCCACAACCATAGAATACAATAGCAACTACACAGACAATATCCATACACACACCGGACATAGTTTTCTTTATTAATAAATCTTTTATTATATGTTGAAAGGAAATGTTGTCGGAGTATGTGTTGAGAGAATAAGAGAGAGAGTGACAGAAGTAGATATATGGAAGGGAAGACAGAAGAGAGGAGTGTAGACCCAAGTCAGGCAATAACCCCAACAGATAATCAGTTTTATAGATGTGCTTGTTGAGTCCAACCTTCTCTCTGGAATTTAAACAAGTGACATAAATGGTGGAGCAGCGGGATACGTACATACATAATACTCATATGACCTAAAAGCATAAAGAGGCATATGCATAGAGAGAGGTACTTGCATATTGGCACAGGCATAGCGGAGTACCTACATGTTGGGACATACTGATTGGAAGGAATATAAGTATATATTGATGACTTTTAATGGAAGGACGTCCATTGGATATATGGTGCCATTACATATATGGTAGAAACATTTCATTAATGCTGGTGACTTTGCAGTGAGAAAGTTCCAGACAGAGTGAATGTGGATAGGTGGTAAGACATTACATACCTAGTCACACGGTCACACGTCTACATAAGTCTTTATCCTATATCTCCTCTTGTGGATGAGAGAGTGGTTGTGATGTACGGTGTGGTGTTGGAGATTTATAATAAGTAATAGATATAGATAATGATATAGGTTCTAGGTGGAATATAATTGTATAGTGAGTACTTCTTTTCTGCCTTGAGGTGTCTTGACTCAACGTGCTGACTTACCTGCTTTAACTATGGCCACTCCCAAACTAACTACAGCAGAACTTAGGGCAAACGGAGAGGAAATTGGGTTGGCTGGTTCAGACTTAACTGATTACATCCAAGAAAGAGAGCGAGAGATTCGTCAGGCGGAACGAGAAGATCGAAAGACTGAGTTGGAAGTGAGAAGAATAGAGGTGGAGACCAAGCGACTGGAAATGGAACAAGAGGCCAAGAAAATGGACCAGGAGACCAAGCGACTAGAAATGGAACAAGAGGCCAAGAAAATGGACCAGGAGACCAAGAAACTGGAAATGGAACATGAATACCGCTTGAAAGAGTTAGAACTCAAGACACAAACTAAGGGTGAAATAGATGCAGCAGAAGGAAGTTCATCTTCACCTGGGGCAACCTACATGAGTGGACAGGGTTACCATGCCATGAAGTTTCCCTTAGCGGTCTACGATGAAAGTAAAGAAAAGATATTCCAGTTTTTGGATCGGTTCGAGGCTATGGCAATCGCTATGGGACTAGATAGAACCAGATGGGCTCTTAAAGTATCCCAGTCTTTACGTGGTTCGGGCTACGAGGTCTACACACGCCTACCACCAGGACAGGAAAATCAGTATGAGGAATTGAAAGCAGCTTTGATGAAACATTATGAAGTCACAGCACAAACGTATCGGAAGAAGTTTAGATCGTCTAGACGAGAGCCGGGAGAACTATTCGCCGCCTACAGTCTGAGGCTGAAATCCTATCTACAGAAATGGATGGACTTGGCAGAATTCCAGAGGGATTATGAGAGTCTCGAAGAGATGATGGTGGTAGACCAAATGCGAAAGCAAATGTCGAAACCTCTCAGAACCTTCTTGGGAGAACAAGGGGCGGAACGGATTGATGTGGTGAATAAGCTGGCTGAACGATTCGTGGAAGTACATGGTGAAACTTAGGAACTAAGTACACAATCCAAAAGTCAGGAGAAAACAGAGAAAAAGAAACCTAAAAACTGGGAAGGAGAAAAAGGGGAACCTTATATAAAGCACACAGAGGAGAGTTCAGAGAAGGTGAAGGTAGGAAACCAGAGCACCTCGAATTCTCAAGCGAAACGACAGTGGTCTGAAAGGTGGTGTTCATTTTGTAGGGCGGCCTCCCACAACACGAAAGGACTGCAGATCGAAACCTAAAAGTTCTTACTTCGCAGCATGCAAAGTGATTCCTACATCGGTGATCACAGACAAGGCTGAGGTCGGCGAAGGAGAAAGGAACAAAAAGGACACACGGGAAACCTAGGAAGGGAACAGAGTGCACACACTGCCAGTCGACAACACATAATATTGTGGACTGCAGATGCAAGGCCAAACACGCCAATTGCATAACCAACCTCGAGGAATCAAAAGAGGAAGGCAAGGAAACGGTCAAGGAGATGAAAGACACTCAGGACCAAGAGAGACCACCTGTGGTTGAACTTATTGAAGTCAATGGCCAGCAGGTTGCTTGTCTCTACGATACCGGTTTGGATGGGGAAGCGGTGGTGGACGCCAGCTTAGTAAGCCCAGACCAATTTACAGGGGAGACCATAGAGATACAGCCGGCAATGAGGAGTGCTGTTACCATGACGCTGCCAATCGCCAAGGTGGAGATTAAATCCAGGTACGTCACGGGCATTATTCCAGCTGCTGTATTATCTGACTCCTTATTTCCAATGATCATTGGCACGAAATATGTCTTTTTGGGGATGCCCAAACAGCCAGCCCAACAGGGAACAGTAGTCAGTGGATCTCAAGGGAAGGAAAAAGAGGCAGAGACACTATGCGACAACTCAGGGATAGGAGAATTGCATACTGCCCAGAGGAAGGATACTACGTTGCATCCTTGCTACAGGAAGCTGCAAAGAAGTGCTGAGCCACCAGAACGGGGACAGTACTTTCTGAAGAATCAACTACTCTATCGGAGAGCTGGGAGGGGAGATAACCTGCATGAGCAGTGGGTGGTTCCAGAGACCCACCGTCTTCACATTCTTCAGAGTGGACACATCATAGACGAGAATCGACATATGGGTGTCAGAGAGACCTTGCAGCAAATAATCCGGCCATTATTGCTGGCCAGGAATGACCGGAGATGTACGCCGGTGGGTGAAGTCTTGTTCGGAGTGCCAGAGAGCACCACCCAACAAGCGAATTAAGAGGAAACTAGCTCTTAAAGTGGAAGACAAAGTGGAAGTGTGGAGTCCAGCAGAGACCAATATACTCCAAGTAGGATGGAAAGGACCTTATCCTGTGGAAAAGGTGGTGTCCAAGAACATCTACAAAATACGGATCGGGGAAGAGAAGGAAAAATCTCCCTAGACATCTCATTAGGAAATATGAGGAGAGATCCGGGAGCAAAGCTTCACACTTTATGGTGATGGCAGCCATTAGGACAAAGGTTACCAGTCCAGACGAAGACCAGAGATCGCCAGTACAACATAGGAGGGCCTATGGGACCGTACGGGATAGGTCAGATTTACCCAACGACAGGAGGAGGGAAATCACAAGTCAGGGAAAGGACAAGAGTGAAAGTTTCACCGGTAACCAAGTTCAGAAGGGGTGGGTAACGTCGGGAAAAGCGAGAATTACCCAGGACTCCAACCAAAGATTGGCTGACCAGATACAACATCGCCCAAGATGGTCCTGGAAGCAAAAGCCCAGGAGGTTTGGGAAAGACGACTCGGTCCGACGAGGACGAGGCGGAACATCCCCAGAGGAAAAACCGGGGGAAACCAAGAGGACATGGAAGCAGTGTTACAATCAGGATGGGACAATCCGTTTGTATTGTGAGCCGTCGCTGACGCAAGTCGAAAGTAGGTCGACTGAACGTACAGGAGCGAGGAGCCAACACTAGTTTCAGTCGTTAGTAGTATAGTAGGGTGTCAATTAGAGCGCCTACTGGATAATGAGATGAGCCATGTGAGGATCCAATCATATCATCAACACGTGGTGTTAATAGCTACTTCGCAGAAGCTCAACGCACGATGGATGTGATGGACGTTGTTGCTGCAACTGGACTTCACAGTGGAATACATCCTTGGTAAGGAGAATGTAGGAGCGGATTTTATCCAGACATCCAGCTCCGGAGGAAGAAGATTAGGATTGTGGATCATGGGAATCAAACCTACAGTGAGAAAGATTCGACGCGGTCTAATCTCTTAAGAGGGGGCCTATGTCACGGAAAAGACTGCAGGTTAATGATTCATTGATAACTTACAGATCAGAATACCCAGGTAGGAGAAGGGTTAATGAAACCAGAAAGATATAAACAACGGATTGACCAGCGCATGTGTATGTAGGTCAAGGCGGGAGAGTCGACTACAACACAGGTGACCTGTATAGTGGAAAAATTTGGGTTGCTACAAAGACAGACAGTATCATGGACCAGCCTATTGCGTTCTGGAGGTAGGACTGGACAGCAGAATGCGACTTTGGTTGTATTAAACAACGGAAAAGTTCGAGATCAGAAATTTTCCACTGACAAGGGATAATGAAGTCTGAATTTGCTTTGTCCAGCAATGTCAAGGATTATGCGACATAGACTGACCTATAAAGAGAGTGGCCAACTCTTTGTGTCAGTTTAGTGTGTGTTCCCCAACTGGACGGAAAGATAGAATTATGTGTCCTGTAATGAAAAGAAATATCCTCCTTTATAATGGGATAAAGTGCTTGGCTGCGGATTAATTTCGATTCGTGGATCTACATTAATTCTATAAAGGAACATAGATGTGTATAAGGTATATTAAAATATAGTTTTAGAATAGGAATATAGATGAGCGTGTATTACCTTTATCATTACATATTATTAGTAGGGTGTTTTAGACTGAGGTGAATTCTTATGTCTTATGCGGATGGTGACTTCGAAAGCCTTGTCATTATGGCTGGAGAAGGACACTTGCATAAGTTAGGAGTAAGGGGCGGACGCTTACCACTCGACTTGTTATATTCATCCACAGGTTCCCAGTTTCTAGGGACATTAGAGAAGAAAGAAAAAACTACTCTACGTGAACCAATAAAGTACATACTTAGATCCAGAAAGAACCTAAACAGTTCGTTCAGATGAACAAATACTAACATCAAGTAAAATACAGAAGACTGTATGCTAACACGCATATACCACGGGGGCTCCTAAACAGAAAAAGATGTTAAGGTGGGGCAAGCAGAGACTTCAACCTACATACGACTTGCATACATAGGGTAGAAGGAATAGACAAAGACAATAGTGATAATCATAATAGACAATAGGAAGAACATTGACAATGTGGTGTTTTTCTTCGATGATGGATACTTAATATCATGAAACCGATTTGGGCACAGTCATAAACTTACGGGACTTTTATAGCAATACGGTGACTAAATGGTGAACAGTTTGTTTTCATTTCACTAACGGATTTACCATCAGATTCAAGCCTACGGATCATCCCGGGTGAGCTCTGTCCTGTTTGATGTGATGTCCTGTAATCGTGAAGAATGACTGGCGAGAAGATACAGCTGATAGACATTCTGAGTTCATTCTGTCCACAACCATAGAATACAATAGCAACTACACAGACAATATCCATACACACACCGGACATAGTTTTCTTTATTAATAAATCTTTTATTATATGTTGAAAGGAAATGTTGTCGGAGTATGTGTTGAGAGAATAAGAGAGAGAGTGACAGAAGTAGATATATGGAAGGGAAGACAGAAGAGAGGAGTGTAGACCCAAGTCAGGCAATAACCCCAACAGATAATCAGTTTTATAGATGTGCTTGTTGAGTCCAACCTTCTCTCTGGAATTTAAACAAGTGACAGTCATCCAGGCTTTTACTTCTCTGCCCTCGCCTTGGTCTCTTCCCTTCGATCTTGCCAGTTGTCACCAAGTTCTCCAATTTATTTCTTCTCATAACATGTCCACAAAATGTTGACTGTCTACATCTGATTTCTTTAATCAGTTTACGATTTTCATTTGTTTCTTGTAGAACTTGATCATTAGTTTTTTTTGTCTGTTCAGGGTGTTCTTTGCATTCTCCTCAGAAACTACATTTCCACAACCAGCAAATGTTTTTCATCTTGTTTACTCATTGTCCACGCTTCACATCCATACAACAGTACAGGTTCTATGCAACAACACAGCACTCTTTTTCTCGTTGCAATTGACACTGTTATATTGATCAGTGTTTTTTTCATCTTGCAAAAGGTTACTTTCGCCATGATAATTCTTGTTCTAATCTCTTGTTCTAATTCTTGTTCTAATAAAAGCACCTCCAATCAGATGTTATGACTGTTCCGAGATAATTGTACCCATTCACTTGTTTAAGAATATGCCCATTTAAATGTATATATATATATATATATATATATATATATATATATATATAGATATATATATATATATATATATATATATATATATATATATATATATATATATATATATTCCATATCCTATTTATAGGGCATTGCAGTCAACACCAACATTTTTCAGCTGCTGTTGGTGGTTTGGAAAGTTTTGCGTTCAGTAGTTTGCCATTGCTTTCTGAATGACCGGCTCACAAACCTGTCCGTAAGAAACCAACGCGACGCGATCCGCCGCCGCATCTCGCGCAGCAGTGTTTTGTACATAGGTATACGGGATTACGAACATCGTCCTTAACGCCTTCGCCAGGGAGCCGGCACTTGTATATTACATTGAAGTATTTTCTTCGACCTAGTGACGTGTCTGTCCAGGGTGTTCTTTGCATTCTCCTCAGAAACTACATTTCCATGGTTTGGGCGAGAGAAATGAAAAGGATACAGACTTGAAGGATGCGCAAAAGGACAAGAAATTGTTGTAGGAAACACCTGTTTTAAACAGCATCCTAGAAGATGGAGGAGTCCATGGAGGAGTCCAGACAGCAGGATTAAAAACCAGATAGATTACTTCCTGATTAGCAGATGGCTTCGAAATGCGTTAACAGTCGTAAAAAGAGTTCCAAATGCAGACTGTTACAGTGATCACAGATTAATTACAGGCGCATTGAGGGTAAAGTTAAAGAAAGTCAAGTATACAGCAGGAAACCCTAAATATGACTTGTGCAAATTGAAAACTAACAAAGAAATACAAGATAATTTTAACATTGAAGTACAGAACAAATTTGATTTATTGTCTGATATAGAGATCCTATTTCAAGATGTAGATGATCAATGGGAAATGCTGAAGAATTCAATCTGTTGTGCAACAGTAAAAACTATTCCAAAATTAAAGAAAGTGAGCCGTAAGACATGGATGACTGAAGAATTGTTACAACTAATGGAAACAAGAAGACAAAACAAAAAAAGTCTGCCAAATATGAAGAAATTTACAGAAAAGTCAGAACCTTATGTAAGGAGGCAAAAGAAACATGGCTTGCGAAAATTTGCATAGAAATTGAAAAACAACACAACAATAAAAATGCGAACTAATGCGCAAAAGAATTCAGGAGCTTACTAATCAAAGAACACGTACATCAGCAGGCCGCCTATAGACAAAAGATGGAAGAGTCATAATAGAAAAAGATCAGGACTTACATGCATGTTCAGATTACGTGAAAAGCCTTTATGACGATAACAGAGACGAACAGTATGATGTTCAAAATAATAATGAAGGACCAGCAATTTTGAAGATGGAGGTTCAGAATGCTCTTAACCATATGAAATCTGGCAAGACTCCCGGTTCAGACAGCATCACAACAGAAATGATTAATGCTTTAGAAGAACATGGAGTAGATAAAGTTACCAGTCTGTTTAATACATTATATGATACTGGAAATATACCTCATGAATTATGTAATTCTGTATTTATTGCAATCCCAAAGAAATCAGGAGCCTTGGAATGTGATCAACATCGAACAATTAGTATGATGAGTCACATCACGAAGATTTTGCTAAGAATTATCATGCAAAGAGTTAGGAGGAAAATACAACATGAAATAGGAGAAGAACAATGTGAGTTTGTAGAAGGCAAGGATGCAGTAAATGCTGAGTATATAGTGAGAACCGTAATCGAACGTTCTATAGAAGTAAACAAAGATCTACACCTTTGATTTATTGACTACACAAAGGCTTTCGATAAAGTGAGACATGTCGACATGATAAGGATGCTTGAAGATCTACAAATTAATGGAAAAGACCTTAGACTTGTTAAAAACATATATTGGAAACAACAGGCTGCCATAAACGTTGATAATGAAGTAGGCCAATGTCAGCCTATTAAGAGAGGTGTGAGATAGAGATGTGTAATGTCTCCAGATCTGTTTTCCCTGTACAGTGAAAGTATTTTCAGAAATATTGAAGATTTGGAAGGAATCAATATTAGGGGGCGATGCATCAATAACATTATATATGCAGATGATACAATCTTGATTGCAGACAATGAACAGGACCTGAAACATTTAGTAGATGCGGTTGTTACACACAGTGAACAAATAGGGTTAGAATTAAATTGTAAAAAGACACAGATTATGGTCGTCACTAGGAAGAACGAAATACCATAATGTAATATACAAATAAATGGGAATAGTCCTCAACAAGTGAATAGGTACAATTATCTCGGAACATTAATAACATTTGATGGGAGATGCCTTGAAGAGATTAGAACAAAAATCGCCATGGCAAAAGTAGCCTTTAGCAAGATGAAAAACATACTTACCAATAAAAAGATGTCAATTGAAACGAGAAAAAGAGTGTTGAGATGTTACATAGAACCTGTACTTTTATACGGATGTGAACCTTGGACAATGAGCAGTCAAGCTGAAAAATATCTGATGGCTGTAGAAATGGGGTTTCAGAGTAAAATGCAAAGAATACCATGGACAGCCAGAAAGACCAATGAACAAGTCCGTCAAGAAACAAATGAAGATCGTAAACTGATTAGAGACATTAGACGTAGACAGTCAAACTTTTTTGGGCATGTTATGAGAAGAAATGAATTGGAGAACTTGGTGACCGCTGGTAAGATCGAAGGGACCATACCAAGGGGAAGACCGAGAAGCAAATACCTGAATGGCTTGGCCTCGTGGCATGGTCGAGATAGAAACACGGAGATGATCCACGACTCTGGAGATCGAGTGAGATGGCAAAACATGACCGCTCACGCTTACCGGCATGGCACATGATTGATGGATGGAGTGACGACCACGTATATATATATATATATATATATATATATATATATATATATATATATATATATATATGTGTGTGTGTGTGTGTGTATGTGGGGGGGGGGGGAACAGCAGCTGCGATAATCAACAGCGGTTTGCTCCGCGCTGGTAACTTACGGGGGTATGTGAGCCGGTCGTTCAGAAAGCAATGGCAAACTACTGAACGTAAAAACATGCCTAGTACATCAATAGCAACTAAAAAATGCTTGTGTTGACAGCAACGTCCTGTAAGGGATTTGCAACATTAAAAACAAAAAAAAGTGACGACCATAATCTGTGTCTTCTTACAATTCAATTCTAACCGAGCTGGTCACTGTGTGCAACAACCGCATCTACTAATTATTGCAGATCCTGCTCATTGTCTGCAATCAATACTGTAGCATCTGCATATCTAATATTATTGATGTTTCATCCCCCAATGATGATTCCATTTATATCTTCTACATTTCTGAAAATATTTACACTGTATAGGGAAAACAGATCAGGATACATTACAATCGAATATAGATGTGCTCAACTATTCTGGTGAGTGTATGAGATGGCGAACCATGAATGTACACTCCTGTTGGTATGGCTCATGATGACGATGATGACACACGTGGCTCTGTATCCGCTTCTGTCAGTTATTCCGGACGTATTACATTACTATGGTGCTCAGGCTTGATCAAAGTGATACTTTCTTACAACTCGTTACATTAATTGCACGAAGCAGAAAAAAAAGTTACTTTCTGCAAATTTTGCAGAAGCCATCGTAATTAATCTACATAGGCCGGTTTTGTGCAACAAGAAAGACATAATAGTCAGTTTAAAATTACCGTGGCAGAAAACACGTGTATTTTTCATCAGGATTTGTCTTGTTATTTTACTGTATGTTGTGTGATTTCTGCAGTATGTACCTACCGAGATACAGCGATATATGCCAGGCAATAAATCGTGCAATCTAATGTTTGTGTTTTGTGATTTAAAATAATTTCCTTGTTTATTTAACACAGAACAATGTTTATCTACGCCATTCTGATTTTGCTTCCGGCCTTTACATTTACCGATGACCCATACGCTGCTTTGGAAGTCAAATTATTTAATGCCCTCGACGCTGACAAAGACGGAAAGATCACCAAGACGGAGGGCGAGACCTATTTCCTGGTAAAATAGTCAATATGTCTATTTGTGAGATAGTCAATCTGTCTATTTGTGAGATAGTCAATCTGTCTAATGGTGAAATAGTCAATCTGTCTATTGCTAAGATAAATAACATGCCTCTAGGTAAGATAGTCAAAAGATTGGTAATATAGTCATGCTCCACTAGATATGTGATTATAATTATGGTGTGTACACGAGGTAACATGATGGGATAGAGCTCAAAACCTTTGTCGACAAAGAAAAGGTATTTGATTGAGTAGATAGAAACAAGCTGTGGGAAATTCTTAAAGATATGGAGTGAGAACATATTTAACAAACGTATGTAAAAGAGACGAATGGAGACGGATTGTATTTGCAGCAAAGAACCTCAATGGCTCCGAAAGCTGAAGAAGAAGAAGATGTAAAAGCTTATACAATAACAATGAATGGACTCTAAAAACTCATTGGGGACACTCAGAAGCCTTCACCAGAAAATCCGGAGTACGACAAGGCTTGTGCTGTCTCTCCTCTTGTTCATAAGCTATATATATATATATATATATATATATATATATATATATATATATATATATATATATATATATAAACTTGTTATTTGTCCGTACATAATTGCTTCACTCTGACCACTACCACTGGTCTTCATCAGGGTTTTGACACAAATAAGGACGGCGAAATAACCGAGGTCGAGTTCAAGGGCTCTGTTGATAAGTTGGATGCTGCTTTTGCAAGTAAGTGGTGTATTCCTCCTCCTCCTCCTATTCCTCTTCTTCTTTCTCCTCCTCCTCCTCCTTCTTCTTCTTCTTCTTCTTCTTCTTCTTCTTCTTCTTCCTAAAAAACAAAGTTTTCCTGTAGTGAATTTGTATAACGAAGACACAAACAATAGATTGCAAAATTTATTGCCTGGCCTAATTCGCTGCATCTCGCTAGGTACACACTGCAGAAATCACACAACATAAACTAAAGTAATTAGATAAATCATTCATGCAGAAATATAAACAAATTCGCACCGTAATTTCAATTGTCTATCACTGTAATTTTTAACTGACAATATTGTTTATCCAAAACTGGATTGTATAGATTAATGGTGATCGCTTCTGCCACTTTTAACATTCGACTAAAGTGTGTGTTTTGTGTGTCAGTCTATCTACATCTGCTTAACAGAAAGGCAGTTAAGCAAGTGTGTGGTCGAACACAAGCCAAATTGAATTGACAGAATAATACATAAAGACGATGGGAACCTGGCCAAGCCGCCACACCAAAATCTCCTACAACGTCGATTCGACGGCACATTTTGGAAATCGGTCAAGTGATTGATAGGAACAATGCGTTTCGCGTGTTGTTTAACACACAATAACAATCAATTATCAATCATGTGCCATGACGGAAAGCGTGGGCAGTCATGACTCGCCATTTCACTCGATCACCAGAGTCGTGGATCAGCTCAGTGTTCCTGTCTCGTCCATGCCATGTGGCCAAGCCATCCAGATATTTTCCTCTCGGTCTTCCTCTTGGTCTGTTTCCTTCGATCTTGCCAGTTGTCACTAAGTTCTCCAGTCCATTTCTTCTCATAACATGTCCAAACAATTTTGACTGTCTACGTCTAATTTCTCTAATCAATCTACGATTTTCATTTGTCTCCTGTAGTACTTGGTCATTGGTTTTTCTATCTGTCCATGGTATTTTTTGCATTTTCCTCAGAAACCACGTTTCTGCAGCCATCAGATGTTTTTCAGCTTGACTGCACATTGTCCAAGTTTCACATCCATACAAAAGAACAGGCTCTATGTACCCCCTCAACACTCTATTTCTCGTTTCAATTGACATCTTTTTATTGGTCAGAATGTTTTTCATCTTGCTAAAGGCTACTTTCGCCATGGCGATTCTTGTTCTAATCTCTTCACGGCATCTCCCATCAGAAGTTATGACTGTACCGAGATTATTGTACCGATTCACTTGTTGAAGAATATTCCCATTTACTTGTATATTACATTGTGGTACTTCGTTCTTCCTAGTGACAACCATAACCTTCTTCTTAACTTGTGTCTTCTTACAATTTAATTCCAATCCCAGCCGCTCACTGTGTACAACAACTGCGTCTACTAATTGTTGTAGATCTTGTGCATTGTCTGCAATCAATACTATATCATCTGCATATCTAATGTTATTTATGTTCCAATGCTGATTCCATTTATGTCTTCTACATTTCTGAAAATATTTTCACTGTATAGGGAAAAAATATCTGGAGACATTACACATCCCTGCCTAACACCTCTCTTAATAGGTTGATATTGTCCCACTTCATTATCAATCCTTATGGCAGCTTGTTGTTTCCAATATATGTTTTTTATAAGTCTAATGTCTTTCCCATAAATTTGTAGATCTGCAAGCATATCCACCATGTTGACATGTCTAACTCTATCAAAAGCCTTTGTGTAGTCAATAAAGCAAAGATGTATATCCTTGTTTACATCTATAGCACGTTCAATAACTGTTCGCATCATATACACAGCATTTATTGTACCCTTTCCTTCTACAAACCCACATTGTTCTTCCCCTATTTCAGGTTGTATTTTCTTCCTCACTCTTTGCATGATAATTCGTAACAAGATCTTTGTGATGTGACTCATTAGGCGAAATGGTCAAGCCGTTTGACTCGTGCTCCGAAGGTCGTGGGTTCGATTCCGGGCCGCGTCCTTCGGTTTACGAGTTAAATGTTTCGGAGACTCCTGTGGGTCGTCGCTAAAAGCTACGGAGTTCGTGCTTTGTGCGACGCTTTCCGTGCTGCGGAAAGAGACCGAGCCATATGGGATAAAACCTGGTGCAATGAAGTCGACCCTGTCGACTTTTAAGCGACTTTTTTTTTTAGTTGATCACATTCCAAGGTTCCTGATTTCTTTGGGATTGCAATAAATACAGAGTTACATAATTCAGAAGGTATATCTCCAGTATCATATAATGTGTTCAGCAGTCTGGTGACTTGCTCTAGTCCAAATTCTTCTAAAGCTTTAATCATTTCTGTTGTGATGTTATCTGCACCGGGGGCCTTGCCAGCTTTCATATGCTTAAGAACATTTTGAACCTCCATCTTTAAAATTGGTGGCAGTCTGGTGACTTGCTCTAGTCCAAATTCTTCTAAAGCTTTAATCATTTCTGTTGTGATGTTATCTGCACCGGGGGCCTCGCCAGCTTTCATATGCTTAAGAACATTTTGAACCTCCATCTTTAAAATTGGTCGTCCTTCATTATTAAATCTAATATTATACTGTTCCTCTCTGTTATCATTATACAGGTCTTTCACATAATCTGTCCATACATGTAGAATCTGATCTTTTTCTATTATGATTTTTCCACCTTTAGTTTTTAGACAGCCTGTTGATGTACTTGTTCTTTTATTAGTAAGTTCCTGAATTCTTGTGTGCACTAATTTGGTATTTTGACTGTTGTGTTGTTTTTCAATTTCTAAGCACTTTTCCTCAAGCTATTATTCTTTTGCCTTCCTACATAATATTCTGACTTGTCTGTGAATTTCTTCATATTTGGCAGGATTATTTTTGTTGAGTCTTCTTGATTCCATTAGGTGTAAATTTTTTTCAGTCATCCATTTCTTACGACCCACCTTCTTTAATTTTGGAATAGTTGTTTCTGCAGCCAAACTGATTGAATTCTTTAACATTTCCCATTGATCATTCACATCCTGGAATAATGTCTCTAGATCAGACAATATATCAACTCTGTTCTGTACTTCTATGTTAAATTTGTTTTGTATTTCCTTGTCATTACTCAATGAACACAAATCATATTTAGTGTTTCCTGTTATACACTTGACTTTCTTCAGCTTTATCATCAAATTTCCTGTGAGTAGTCTGTGGTCACTATAACAATCAGCACTGGGAACTGTTTTTGCTACTGTTAGTGCGTTTCTAAATCTTCTGCTTATCAGAATGTAGTCAATCTGGTTTCTGATCCTGCTATCAGGACTCCTCCATGTCCATAATCTTCTAGGGTGTTGCTTAAACCAGGTGTTTCCTACAATCATTTCCTTTTCTTTAGCCCAGTCTACGAGTCTGTATCCTCTTTCATTTCTCTCTCCTAAACCATAGTTTCCTACTGTGTATCTGT
The DNA here is from genome assembly GCA_014155875.1 of Cepaea nemoralis. Taxonomy (NCBI): domain Eukaryota; kingdom Metazoa; phylum Mollusca; class Gastropoda; order Stylommatophora; family Helicidae; genus Cepaea; species Cepaea nemoralis. The sequence continues at coordinate 510,755 of JACEFZ010006511.1, read as the reverse complement.
CACCTTGATTTCCTACTTTTGCATTGAAGTCTCCTATTATGATGTTTATTTCTGAATTTTTACATTTCTTTAAGGCAGACTCTATGTCATTATAGAATTCTTCTACACTATCTTCACTGGACTCTCCTGTTGGGGCATATACTTGAATAACATTTATGCTAAAAGGTCTGCCACTCAATTTAACTAGTAGAACTCTGTCCGACAATACACAATATAGTCGTGTGTTAAAGGTGGGAGAAGCAATCACCAATAATCTGTATACGCTAGTTTTGTGCAAACAGAAAGACATGATAGTCAGTTTAAAATTATGGTGTTAGACAATTAAAATCACTTTGCGAATATGTGTGCTGTAATTACTTTATGTTGGGCGATTTCTGTAGTATGAGCCTGGCGAGATGCAGCGAAATATGCCAGGTAATAAATCTTGCAATCTCTTGTTTGTGTCTTCGTTATTCAAAATAACAATCAAAATTTTAAAACTTCATAATTTCTGTAATCTTCAAATGCATCGAATTTTTTGTTTAAACCTTCCTGTAATCTTTATGACAGTATTCCTAATTATGTTCAATATTCCCCTCCAGTTTACTATCACCAAGATTCCATTGGTCGTATTTGAAGCTATGATATCACGGCACTTTCCTTTCCCCAGCTCACGAGGATGCACTGTACAAACTTCTAGACAGAAGCATGGACGGGAAGGTCAACAAGGCTGACTTAGACGCCGTCTTCACCCTCGGCGACGCGAACAAAGATGGCGGCATTGACAAGAACGAATTCCACGTGTGAGTACACCTATCTGTGTGTTGATGTTGATGATGATTATAATAGTTACATTGTGGCTGTTGATGATGTCAATGGTGGTGGAGATAATGATAAAGACAGCAGTGATGATGTTGTTGTTGATGCTAATATGGCTGTCGTCGCTGATAGTGATAATGCTAATGTTGACGATAAGTTTCTAGATGTATAGTTTAAAGGTTAAAAACCCTCGCTCGTAAATGTCAGGCCAGCTGATGGTTGGATAGTGGTTTTACTGATTAAACCGGTCAGTTGGACATACAGGTTGACTTCTCGTCCTTGACTTGGAGGCGTAAATTATAAGTGCCTCATCAGTCGAAGTGGGTTAGCCCGATGACGAGGGCAATGGTAATAAGGAAATTTAACCAACACGAAAAACAAAAACAAATCAATCAAGTGTGAACTATGAATAAATTTAAAGTGAAGGAAAGACCAAACAAAAATTATATTTATGTTGATGATCACGATGATAATTATTATATACTGGCTATAGTATTAAACAGGAAACAAATGAATACTATTGGAATAATGATGAATATACTGATGATTAACTTGTTTAATGAAGTATAAATATAGTGATACCTTTAACTGAGTCAGAACCACATTAGGGCAGAGGCTGGGCGGCCTGCCTGTGCGTTCATGTGTTCGAATCCTTGTTTTAAATTGGCCAGGGAACCCAGATCGGCTCATTCTATATTGGGTACCAACAAACGTGGAACATATCTTTACTTTACTTTACTTTACTTTACTTTACTTTACTTTACTTTACTTTACTTTTAATAGGGGGAACTTCCATTTGGGGGGGCATGGGAAAATTATCCTGATTGAAAAAGGTGTTTGTTGTTTTTTTCTCCTGGGGGATTTATAATCTTGTGACAGCGAGTAGGAATGTTGCATACAGGCCGTGGCACCCCGAATTAAGCAGCATGCTTCAGATGATTTGATTTGTTGAAGACCTAATATAATTAATCTTGGGATCACCTGGGGGGGGGTGGGGGGGTGGGGGGGGGGGGGGGGGGGGGGGGGGGGGGGGGGGGGGGGGGGGGGGGGGGGGGGGGGGGGGGGGGGGGGGGGGGGGGGGGGGGGGGGGGGGGGGGGGGGGGGGGGGGGGGGGGGGGGGGGGGGGGGGGGGGGGGGGGGGGGGGGGGGGGGGGAGGGGGGTAAGATACTGATGTAATAAAAGTGTTGAATATATACTTTTCTAGTATTTCTCACATTATTTTCTGCAGTTGTTTTGAGATATACTCGTAAAGTTCTTCTACGTCTTCTTCTTCTTCGTCTTACTCTTCTAATGAGTCGTCTTCTTCCTCTTCTTCTTCTTCTTCTCCTCCTCCTCATCCCCCTTCTTCTTCTTCTTCTTCTTCTTCTTCTTCTTCTTCTTCTTCTTCTTCTTCTTCTTCTTCTTCTTCTTCTTCTTCGTCTTCTTCTTCTGCTGCTTCTGCTGCTACTTCTGCTGCTTCTGCTGCTGCTGCTGCTGCTTCTTCTTCTTCTTCTAATTATTCTTCTATTCATTCTAACATTCGTCCTAATCATATGCAATATTCCCTTCTGGTGTACCATCACCAACATTTCCATGGTCGTCTTTGAAGCTATCATATCACGGCAATTTCATTTCCCGAGCTCACGAGGATGCTCTGTACAAACTTGTAGACAGAGACATGGAAGGGGAGATAAACCAGGATGACTTAGACGCCGTCCACACCCTCGGCGACGCGAACAAATACGGCGGGATTGACAAGAACGAATTCAGCTTGGGAGTACACCTATTGTGGCGTCGTGCCTTTTGATGATATTTATGTTGGTGGAGATGAAGATAAAATCATCGATGGCGATGTTGTTGTTGATGCTTATAGTGCTGATAGTGATAATGCTAATGTTAGTGATAATTTATTGGAAGTCGCAAGTCTTCTGGATCAAATCTGCTGGTAATATTCCTCCATGCCACCTTATCAATCGATCAAGCATAATACTCTTGGTCGGCCTCTGCCTCTCTGCCCCTCGATCTTTCCAGTCGTCACGATTTTCTCCAATACATCTCTTCTCATAACGTGACCAAATAAAGCTGTTTGTAACTTTCTTATAGCTGTATATAATGTTCTATAGTCCATTTATTTTTGCCTGTCCCAATATAAAATTCCTATCTCACAACCAGCTGAGAGAAAATGATGAGATTTAGCATATAACCTTATCATGATGTCCACCCAACAAAAACATTTTTGTTCTGGAGATTGTACAGCAGATTTCAATGTTTGTTTATATGCGGTATATAATTTACGGGACAGAGATGAAGTGCACATTATTAGAAGTATTACATCTTCACGAGGAAACATGAGCGTTCAATAGTAAATTTTCATGTTTTTCACGGGATTGGCCTTACGAAAAGAGCCTTGAGAAGTGAAACGGGGAGTGTTCAGTGGTGTCGCAGTATCTTCAGAGGTGTGTCATTAATGTGGGTCCTTTCATATAAGTCTTCACGTTTAGACAGTACAAGGGAGGTAGAAATATCATTTGCGAGCAACCGCATTTAGGAGCCACGAGAAGCAGATACCTACGTGAAATAAGGGAAATGCGCAAATAAAATTATGACATAGTGTATTTGGATGAAACCTGGATCAATGCGCACCACACAAGTGAAAAGGAATGGCAATCAGTGGACGGAAAGATAACGCGATATGTGCCCAGTAGTAAAGGACAGCGTTTCGTCATAGCCCATGCTGGTAGTACTCAAAATGGTTTACTACAGAATGCTGGCCTCGTGTTCGTATCAAAGCATACAGACAATAGGAATTATCATAATGAGATGAATGGCAATGTATTTAGCGATTGGCTCGAGAATACAGTGCTTCTATCCCTAGATAGACCGTCTTGTCCAATTATGGACAATGCATCATATCACAATGTAGTTGCCCAAGAAGACAAAATACCTACGGCATTGATGCATGACAAGGCAGACGTGGTTGCGGCCTTGTGGGAGCACGTGTACACCTCGGAGGAGCAAATGGATCACCATAGTCTGGCAAGAATGAGGCAGCGAGGAGTGACGAGGGGATCTGGCCGAGGCTCGACGCTCAGAGGAAAGGCGAGACGGACATATAATCAGGTTGCTACTGGAATTATTGGTGTTGGAACTCTTCGCTGGCTGCTGAGGATGGGGACGGAGCGCTTATGGGAATGACCCGAATGCTGTGATGTCGGTTTCTAAATCAATCAATCAATCAATCTATTCAAATTGTCTGACGTCAAGATACTAACTCAGACCGCGCTATTAAAAATTGATAAAAGTTGCTGGAAAAAATGTGAGGACCATGTGTTGAAAGAGGAAGATGACTATTGGAGAAAGGATGGATTGAATTTTATGCAACCGATAGCAGTCATCAACCTACTGGAATCGTCCGACACCGATTAAGGTCTGGGCAGATCGCAGACATTAATCCACATGCACACCTACTGGGATATTTTGCTCCACATATTCAGAAGAATTGCAGACTCTAAACATTACAGCATCACCACAATGTCAATGGCAACAGTTTGTATTCCACAGTGATGAATTTTCAATTCCGCAAGCCCTCAGCGGTGACAAACAACTGGTATTGAAAAAAAAAAAAACACACACACACTAAACGCATTGAATACCAACAGAAGAGTAATATTGCGGTGGAAACTGACATATTGTGGCATAACAAGAAACGTGAGAGCAAACACGTTGTCAAATTAGGGGACAACACACGTGCATACGAATCAATCTATAAACTTCAATGAAAAGAGGACCAACATCTTGGTCGTTAAGAAGAAAGCCCACTACAGAGACACTGACAACTATTTTCATAGTGCAAAACAGGTAATCATGTTCCGTCTCTGAACAGTAAACAGCAGAGTAGACAATCTTTCACGAAGACTCAAAGCGGGTCTGTCACCCATGTGTACGTGTGAACAAACTACACAGACAGCTGAACAGATCCTTAAAAATGGACACATGATGACTAAATTGCGGTATCATTTCTGGTCACTCCATACGCACATTAACGCACAGCTATTTGGAAGCTTTCACGAACTCAATATAAAAAGCTAAATGCATTCTAGTAACATGAATACTTGTGTACAATTATTAACCAGCAGCTGAAGAAACAAGAAGGAAATGAAAAATAAGGTAAGAAATATATTCCTTCTACTTTCCTGTCAATTTACACATTATTTACCCGATGCCTCTGTAAATTCTCTGTCTTTACTAATACTACACATTGCACCCCTCTCGGGAGTCTCCGTGGTGAAGTGGTCAAGCCGTCTGACTCGGGCTCCGAAGGTTGTATGTTCGATTCCTTCATTTCACGAGTGCATTTTTTCGGAGACTCGCTGGAGCTACGGAGTTCGTGCTTTGTGCGACGCTTTCCGCCCTGCGAAAAGAGACTGAGCCATATGGGATAAAAACCCGATGTAATGCAGTCGACCCTGTCGACTTTTAAGTTACTTTTTTATTACATCCACTCCCATACGAATCTGGCTATGATGATGATGATGATGATGATGATGATGATGATGATGATGATGATGATGATGATGATGATGATGATGATGATGATGATGATGGTGGTGGTGATGATGATGATGATGATGATGATGATGATGATGATGATGATGATGATGATGATGATGATGATGATGATGATGATGATGATGATTACCAGAACGCTAATGCATGGAATTAGTAGTGTAACATTTGTCGTCCCTGGAGGAAAGTGGACTCGACAAGCACACTTTTAATATCCTTCTACTATTGGGAGTATTGAATGACTTTTGTCTACACTCCTCCCTTCCGTCTTTCATACACTATATCTCTCTCTTTCTCTCTCTCTCTCTCTCTCTCTCTCTCTCTCTCTCTCTCTCTCTCTCTCTCTCTCTCTCTCTCTCTCTCTCTCTCCTTCATAATATACCCTGACAACAGTTTCCTCCAACAATTAATAACCTGTTTATTGTTGAAAACTATGTCAGTTGTATGTATTGAATGTGTATATGTAGTTGTTAGTGTCTGCTAATGTGAGTGCAAGATAGGACTTTTGAACATTCGTCTCCGTGTCTCCTCTAGCATAGTCATACGGCCAAACCATAGGACATCACACATAGAATTGGAAGGTTCTCACCCTGAATGCTCCGTTCAGCTTGAGTCTGGAGGTAAATCCGTTATTGAAAAAAACAACTGTTCACCACTGTATCACCGTAAAGTAATGTGATCACGGTAAGTCCTTTCAGTAGACAGAGTTTTCCGTTTTTATGTTATTATAATCCATCAGTGAAAACACATCACACCTGTCCACAGTTATTTAACCGTTTTCTGAATATAGGTAAACTGGTCTATAGTTCTTCACTGTTTCGTTTAGGTGAGTACCCAATTACAATGTTTTAGCCTATTTGCTCTGCTTGAATAAAGTTCTTTCACTAAGGTTCACCAAAACCTGTTTCTTGCCATTCGTTATGTCAACCCACTCTTATTGACTGTTTAGGTTGAATCTGCTATAGTGACATACTTTCACTGCACCTGTGACTTCAGGATCTTTACTCTTTACTCTTTTCTGAACAGGTCAGGATTATATATGAAACCTGTGGGATTATACAATCAGGTGATATGAGTCTGTTACAAACTACTTCTTATGTGAGTGTCCCTCTCCGGCCATACTGAGAAGCCTCCGAAGAACACTCAGACATAAGACAGATGAGTGCACTACAGTCTAAACTATTCACTAATAGAAAGCACTGCTAAGCACAAACATCTATATCCCTATGCTACTATTCCTCTAAGTTTACAATACCTTATATAATTAATTTATGATACTCCAAGCATTGAAATCCATTAGCACACAAACACTTCTATCCCATTTCCCGGGATGATTTCTTTGCTATTTTCAGGAGACATAAATCCAGTTTGCCGTCCCTCTAGGTAGCACACACTAAACCAGAAACCCCAGTTTCTACTATTTATATTGGGCTTTCCGTTCTTCGTTAGTGTTTGATGTCCATACATCAACAGTCGCATTTGCCGTTTCCGTAACATCAAAAGTTCAGTGAAATCACGTATACGTCAATTGCTCGCGCTACTCTCTTCCTCCGCTGTTTCCGTCGTTCATCGCTCGTCGCACTTCAAAGAGATTACACCGTCTTCGTGTTCCCCGTTCCGATGTATTCGTGTCTCCGTCTTGTCGGCCGATAAGATCGGCAGTCACTGACCTCTGCGAACACCTGTCTCTGATATTCGGTCAATAACCTTCCATTTATCCGTCTCTCAGATTGAACGACTCGATTGTTAACTCTTCTCTTACATTGCCATTAATGTTACATTAAATTTTATCTGGGAATCACTAAACTATCATCATTCTGTGACATAGGCCCCCTCTTAAGAGAGTTGACCGCGTCGACTCTTCTTCAATGTAGTTTTGATTCCTATGATCCACCAACCTATTCCTCTTCCTCTGAAGTTGGATGTCTAGATAAGAAATCCGCTCCTACATTCTCCTTACCAGGGATGTATTCCACTGTGAAGTTGTCCTGTTGCAGCAACAACGCCCATCACATCCACCGTGCGTTGAGCTTCTCCGAAGTAGCTATGAACATCACGTGTTGATGATATGACTGGATCCTCACAAGGCTCACCTCCTTATCCAGTAGGCGACCTCATAGACACCCTACCATACTACTCATGACTGAAACTAGTGTTGGCTCATCTCTCCTGTCCATCCGGTCGACCTTCTCTCGACTTGCGTCAGCGATACTCACAATACAGACGGATTGTCCCATCCTGATTGTAACACTGCTTCCATGTCCTCTTGGTTTCCCCCGGCCTTGCCTCTGGGGATGTTCCCCCTCGTCCGCGTTGGACCGAGTCGTCTTTCCCAAACCTCCTGGACTTTTGCTTCCAGGACCATCTTGGGCGATATTGTATCTGGTCAGCCAATCTTCGGTTGGAGTCCTGGGTATTTCTCGCCTTTCCCGCCGTTACCCACCCCTTCTGAACTTGGTTACTATTGAAGGTTTCACTCTTGTCCTTTCCCTGACGTGCGATTTCCCTCCTATGTTCGTTTGGTAAATCTGACCTATCACATACTGTCCCATAGGCCCTCCTATGTTGTACTGGCGATCTCTGGTCTTCGTCTGGACTGGTAACCTTTTTCTCAATGGCTGCCATCACCATAAAGTGCGAAGCTTTGCTCCGGATCTCTCCTCATATTTCCTAATGAGATGTCTAGGGAGATTTTTCTGCTCTTCCCCGATCCGGATTTTGTAGATGTTCTTGGACACAACCTTTTCCACAGGATAAGGTCCTTTTCATCTTACTTGTAGTATATTAGTCTCTTCTGGACCCCATACTTCCACTTTGTCTTCCACCTTAAGAGCTAGTTTCCTCTTAATTCGCTTGTTGGGTGGTGCTTTCTGGCACTCTGAACAAGACTTCACTAACCGGCGTACATCTCCGGTCATTCCTGGCCAGCAATAATGGCCGGAAATTTTCTGCAATGTCTCTCTGACACCCATATGTCTATTCTCTGCTATGGTGTGTCCACTCTGAAGAATATGAGGACGGTGGGTCTCTGGAACCACCCACTGCTCGTGCAGGTTGTCTCCTCTTCCGGCTCTCCGGTAAAGCAGCCGATTCTTCAGAAAGTACTGTCCCCGTTCTGGTGAGTCAGCACTTCTTTGCAGCTTCCTATAGCAAGGATGCAACGTAGTATCCTTCCTCTGGGCAGTATGCAATTCTCCTATCATCTGAGTTGTCAGCATAGTGTCTCTGCCTCTTCTTCCTTCCCTTGAGATCCACTGGCTACTGCTCCTCTGTGGGCTGGCTGTTTGGGCATCCCCAAAAAGACATATTTTGTGCCAATGATCATGGGAAATAAGGAGTCCGATAATACAGCTGCTGGAATAATGCCCGTGACGTACCTGGACTTAATCTCCACCTTGGCGATTGGCAGCGTCATGGTAACAGCACTCCTCATTGCCGGCTGTATCTCTATGGTCTCCCCTGTTAGTTGGTCTGGGCTTACTAGGCTGGCATCTATCACCGCTTCCCCATCCAAACCTGAATCGTAGAGACAAGCAACCTGTTGGCCACTTGACTTCAATCAGTTCAACCACAGGTGGCCTCTCTTGGTCCTGAGTGTGTTCCATCTCCTCGACTTTTTCTTTGCATCGGCAGTCCACAGTATTATGTGTTTTCGCCCTGCAGTGTGTGCACCATTTTCCCTTCCAAACTTTCCGTGGGCTTTCTTTGTCAAATTTTCTTCGCCGACCTCAGCCTTGTCTGTGATCACTTTCTTATGAATCACTTGGCATGCCGCGAAGTAAGAACTTTTCGGTTTCGATCTGCAGTCCTTTGTGTTATGAGAGGGCGACTTGCAAATCGAACACCACTTCTCATACCACGGTCGTTTAGCTGGAGAATTTGAGGTGCTCGGGTTTCCTTCCTTCACCTTCTCTGAACTCTCCTCTGTGTGTCTTTATATAAGGTTCCACTTTTTCTCCTTCCCAGTTCTTAGGTTTCTTTTTCTCTTGTTTCTCCTGACCTTTGGTGGGTGTATATTGGTTTCTTTAGCTTCCCCATGGACTTCTACGAATCTTTCCGCCAGCTTATTCACAACATCCAGCCGTTCCGCCCCTTGTTCTCCTAAAAATGTCTTCAGTGGTTCTGACATTTGCTGGCGCATCTGATCGACCACCATGAGCTCTTCCAGACTCTCATAGTCCCGCTTGAACTCTGCCAAGTCCATCCATTTCTGGAGATATGATTTCAGCCTCAGACTGTAGGCGGCGAATAGCTCTCCCGGCTCTCGTCTAGACGATCTAAACTTCTTCCGATACGTTTGTGCTGTGATTTCAAAATGCTTCATCAAAGCGGCTTTTAATTCCTCGTAATTGATTTTCATGTCCTGGTGGTAGGCGTGTGTAGACCTCGTAACCCGAACCTCGTAAGTCCTGGGATAATTTAAGAGCCCATTTGCTTCTATCCAGTCCCATAGCTGATGCCATTGCCTTCGAAGCGATTCGCATAAGTTGTCAAATTTTCTTTAGACTCATCATAAACAGCTAAGGGAAACTTCATTGCATGGTAGCTAGGTCCACTCACGTGGGTTGCACCAGGTGAACGATAAACTTCCTTCTGCTCCATCTATTTCACCCTTCGTTTGTGTCTTGAGTTCTAGCTCTTTCATGCGGTATTCATGTTGTCTTATCTTGTCGGCCTCTTCAGCTTCCATTTCTAGCCTCTTGGCCTCCTTTCGATCTTCCCTTTCTGCTTGACGAAATTCTCGCTCCCTTTCCTGTATGTAATCAGTTAGTTCCGAACCAGATAAACCAATTGCCTCCCCGTTGGCCCTTAGTTCTGCTGTAGTTACTTTAGGAGTTGCCATAGTTAAGAAGGTAAGTCAGCCGGCTGAGTAAAGACACCTTAAGGCAGTAAGAAGTACTCACTATAAACCGATAATCTACCTAGAACCTATATCATTTATCTATGTCTATCTAATATTATTAATCTACGACACCACACAGTACATCACAACCACTCTCTCATCCACAAGAGGAGATATAGGATAAAGACTTATGTAGACGTGTGACCGTGTGACTAGGTATGTAATGTGTCTTACCACCTATCCACATTCACCCTGTCCGAATCTTTCTCACTGTAAGGTCCCCAACATTAATGTAATGTCTCTAACCTAAATGAAATGGCACCATATATCCCATGGACGTCCTTCCATTAAAAGTCATCAATGTATACTTATATTTATATTCCAATAAGTATGTCCCAACATGCACGTACACTGCTTCAGCTACCCCGCTAGGCGGTTCCTTATGCAGGTACCCCTCTATGCATTACGCCCTGTTATGCACTCCAGTTCATGTGGGTATTATGTATTACCCCGCTCGCTCCACCATTTAATGTAGCTTGTCGTCCCTGGAGGAAAGTGGACTCGACAAGCACACCTTTAATATCCTTCTACTATTGGGAGTATTGAATGACTTTTGTCTACACTCCTCCCTTCCGTCTTTCATACACTATATCTCTCTCTTCTCTCTCTCTCTCTCTCTCTCTCTCTCTCTCTCTCTCTCTCTCTCTCTCTCTCTCTCTCTCTCTCTCCTTCATAACATACCCTGACAACAGTTTCCTCCAACAATTAATAACCTGTTTATTGTTGAAAACTATGTCAGTTGTATGTATTGAATGTGTATATGTAGTTGTTAGTGTCTGCTAATGTGAGTGCAAGATATGACTTTAGAACATTCGTCTCCGTGTCTCCTCTAGCATAGTCATACGGCCAAAACATAGGACATCACACATAGAATTGGAACGTTCTCACCCTGAATGCTCCGTTCAGCTTGAGTCTGGAGGTAAATCCGTTATTGAAAAAAAAAAAACTGTTCACCACTGTATCACCGTAAAGTAATGTGATCACGGTAAGTCTTTTCAGTAGACAGAGTTTTCCGTTTTATGTTATTATAATCCATCAGTGAAAACACATCACACCTATCCACAGTTATTTAACCGTTTTCTGAATATAGGTAAACTGGTCTATAGTTCTTCACTGTTTCGTTTAGGTGAGTACCCAATTACAATGTTTTAGCCTATGTGCTCTGCTTGAATAAAGTTCTTTCACTAAGGTTCACCAAAACCTGTTTCTTGCCATTCGTTATGTCAACCCACTCTTATTGACTGTTTAGGTTGAATTTGCTATAGTGACATACTTTCACTGCACCTGTGACTTCAGGATCTTTACTCTTTACTCTTTTCTGAACAGGTCAGGATTATATATGAAACCTGTGGGATTATACAATCAGGTGATATGAGTCTGTTACAAACTACTTCTTATGTGAGTGTCCCTCTCCGGCCATACTGAGAAGCCTCCGAAGAACACTCAGACATAAGACAGATGAGTGCACTACAGTCTAAACTATTCACTAATAGAAAGCACTGCTAAGCACAAACATCTATATCCCTATGCTACTATTCCTCTAAGGTTACAATACCTTATATAATTAATTTATGATACTCCAAGCATTGAAATCCATTAGCACACAAGCACTTCTATCCCATTTCCCGGGATGATTTCTTTGCTATTTTCAGGAGACATAAATCCAGTTTGCCGTCCCTTTAGGTAGCACACACTAAACCAGAAACCCCAGTTTCTACTATTTATATTGGGCTTTCCGTTCTTCGTTAGTGTTTGATGTCCATACATCAACAGTCGCATTTGCCGTTTCCGTAACATCAAAAGTTCAGTGAAATCACGTATACGTCAATTGCTCGCGCTACTCTCTTCCTCCGCTGTTTCCGTCGTTCACCGCTCGTCGCACTTCAAAGAGATTACACCGCCTTCGTGTTCCCCGTTCCGATGTATTCGTGTCTCCGTCTTGTCGGCCGATAAGATCGGCAGTCACTGACCTCTGCGAACACCTGTCTCTGATATTCGGTCAATAACCTTCCATTTATCCGTCTCTCAGATTGAACGACTCGATTGTTAACCCTTCTCCTATATTGCCATTAATGTTACATTAAATTGTATCTGGGAATCACTAAACTATCATCATTCTGTGACACCATTTGATCAGAGCATTTATAATCACGAGCCAAACAACAAACCAACCGACCAACTAACCAACCAATCATCCGATCGACTGACCGACCTAATGACCAACTAATGAACCAAACAGCCAACCGACCGACCGACCAACAAATCAACCAATTAAGCACAGATGGAGAAATGATAGGTAATCCAAAGACTTTGCCCCTGGAAAACTATGATGAATTCCAAACATTCCGTCTTGATGCTTTGATAATGGTATTCCAACAGACCATCATTATTTATTGATTACTAGCAGACCCGGCCCGGCTTCGCCCAGTCCCTGGTGGGGAGCATCTCATTTAATTCATATAAGTAGTCATATAAGCTCCCGTTCCCGTTCCTGTCTGTCTGTCTGTCTGTCTGTCTGTTTGACCCTGCCCGGCAACGCCTGGCTCCTAGTGTGGAGCATCTCATTTAATTCATATAAGTAGTCATATAAGCTCCCGTTCCCGTTCCCGACTATCTATCTGTCTGTCTGTCTATCTGTCTGTCTGTCTATCTGTCTGTCTGTCTGTCTGACCCGGCCCGGCTTCGCCCAGATCCTGATGGGGAGCATCTCATTTAATTCATATAAGTTCCCGTTCCCGACTATCTGTCTGTCTGTCTGTCTGTCTGTCTGTCTGTCTAATCATTTATTGGTTGCGGTTAGAACAACCTTAGATAAACGAAGACCAACTTGCAAAAAGCATTAGAAAGAGCACTTGAAAGATCTTAACATATTCCCCCAACAATTAACTTGGGTATATGGAACAGCGGCAGCAGCAGCAGCAGAAGAAGAAGAAAAAGGAGGAGTAGGAGGAAGGAGGAGGAAGAGGGCGGAGGAGGGAGGATGAGGAGGGAGGAAGAGATAGGCGGAGAGAGGAGGAGGAGGGAGGAGTACGGAGGAATAGGAGGGAGGAGGAGGAAGGATTAGGAGGAGGGGGAAAGAGGAGAAGGAGGAGGAGGGAGGAGGAGGAAGATGGAGGGGGAGTAAATCAAATCAAATCAAATCAACTTTATTAGGGTCACAAATTGGGCGCGCAGGCCCGTCTTACATTCGGCCCTTCCAATCACTCGTCTTTCGTTCATCAAGAGCATTATACATTTACATAGGAAGAAAAATAAACATTGTGAAATGAATGTTGTAAACATAAACAAGGCTAATTACCATGTTATGAGGCCCATCTCCCACCTACCCATACATCACCCCACCCACACAACACGCCCACCTACCCACACACACGCGCACCAAGGGACACATACACACCCCACCTACCCACAAACACGCACACCAAGGGACACATACATACCCCACCAACCGACCCATCCCCCTCCCGAACATCCCCCACCCGCACACACTGCCCTCACCTGATCCCCCAACGAAAACACACTCGCCACCCACAAACATTCCCCCACCAACCCACACATCCCACGCCCATCCACATACACATCCTAACCCACACATCCTCTCCCCACCCACACCTCAAACCACATCTTTATCGACAACATATTCCCCACCCATGCACACAATCCCCCACCAACCCACACATCGCACATCCACTCACACATCCCCAAACCAAACACACACATCCCCACCGAGTAGAGAGGAGGAGGAGGGAGAAGGAGCAGGAGGAGGAAGGAGGAGGAAGAGGGAGGAGGGGAGGAGGAGGAAGAGGGAGGAGGAAGAGGGAGAAAAGAACGCAGGAGGAGGAGGGAGAGGGAGGAGGAGGAGGGGGATAAGGAGGAGGAGGAAGAATGATGAGGAGGAAGGAAGAGGAAGGAGGAGGAAGGAGGAGCTAGGAGGAAGAGGGAGGAGGAAGAGATAGGCGGAGAGAGGAGGAGGAGTGAGGAGGAGAAGTAGGGAGGAATAGGAGGGAGGAGGAGGAGGGATTAGGAGGAGAGAGGAGAGAGGAGGAGGAAGAGAGAGGAGGAGGGAGAAGGAGGAGGGAGAGGGAGGAGGGGGAGGGAGAAGGAGGAGGAGGATGGAGGAGGGAGAGGAGGGAGATGGAGGAGGGGGAGCGGAAGAGGAAGAGGGTAGGAGGAGGAGGAGGGGAGAGGAGGAGGGATGTGGAGGAAGGAGGAGGGATTAGTAGAGGGAGGAGGAGGGAGGAAAAGGGATGAGGAGAGAGGAGGAGGAGAGAGGAGGAGGAGAGAGGAGGTAGGAGGAGGAGGAAGAGGGAGGAGAGGAAGGGGGAGGAGGAGGAAGAGGGAAGAGGAGGGAGAGGGAGGAGGGGAAGCGGAAGAGGGTAGGAATTGGAGGAGGGGAGAGGAGGAGGAGGGGAGAGGAGGAGGAGGGGAGAGGAGGAGGGGAGAGGAGGGAGGAGGCGGAGGGAGAAGGAGGAGGGAGGAGGAGGAGGGTGGAGGAAGGAGGTAGAGGGAGGAGGAGGAGGAAGGAAAGGTAGGAGGAGCAGGAGGGTGGAGAGAGGAGGTAGAAGGAGGAGGAGGAGGGAGGAGGAGGAGGTAGAGGGAGAAGGAGGAGGGAGGATGAGAAGGGAGGAGGAGTGAGTAGGATGGAGGAGGAAGAGGGATAAGGAGGAGGAGGAGGGAGGAGGATGAGGGAGAAGGAGGAGGGAGGAGATGAGGGAGAAGGAGACAGGAGGAGGATGAGGGAGAAGGAGGCAGGAGGAGGGAGAGGGAGGAGGCGGATGGAGAAGGAGGAAAGAGTAGGAGGCAGGAGGATGGAGGAGGAAGGGAGAGGAAGAGGGAGAAGGAGGAGTAGGATGGGGAGGAGGTAGAGGGAGTAAGAGAAGAGAGGAGGAGGGAGTTCGCCATTCCGAATTCATACTCGTCTAGGTTCTGTGATTTCGGTCCTTCCATTGATTGTTCTTCCCTTCTACATGACTGTAGATAACTTCCTTACACATAAAAAGATGAATTGTTATCGATATTGCCGTGGCATGGAGGAATATCAGCAGCAGAGTTGATCCAGAAAACCAATGACCGAGATCTATGGAGAGCCATGAATGCCTACGCCAGCCGGCACGGCACTTGATGATGATGATGATTGCCGTGTGACGATTCTGTGTAGTCACGTCATTTTCTTCGCTTTCCCTAGCGTTTTGGTTCGGGGATTCTTTCATCATCATCATCATATATTTACGTACGTATTTTGGGAGGGGGAGGAGGAAGGAGGAGGAAGAAGAAAAAAAATATACGACAGTTGGCAGCTCTGGAATGAAAGGAAGACGTGTAGAAAATTTCATCTCAATCGGATGGGCCGTTAGCGAAAAAATAAAGGACATACATATATATTTACATACATACACTTTGTTTTATATATATAGATTAGATTTGCGGAATACTTACTGTAAACCTGTATTTAATAGTCATTTTTTTTTCTCGTTTGATTTACCCTTTCAGCATGTTTAATCTTGTGGTCACCACAATAGGGTAAGCATCACTTATGACCTTGCTGGATCCCAGCAACCGTCACAGCATTGCTTCAGATGGTCTCTTATTACTGTTGGTTACTGGTTTTTTTTTTAAATTTTATTTTGATGTAATAAAACTGTCGAAACTATAATGTTATTGCCTCCCACGTTATTATTTGTGTGTAAATGTAGTGTCATTTACTCATTTGCGTTTTCTTATTCTTCTTCCTTCTCTTTCTCTCCAACTATTTTACCTCTTCGTGATCAGTATCAGCTTCTTCTTCTTCTTCTTCTTCTTCTTCTTCTTCTTCTTCTTCTTCTTCTTCTTCTTCTTCTTCTTCTTCTTCTTCTTCTCTTCTTCTTCTTCTTCTTCTTCTTCTTCTTCGTCGTCTTCTTCTTCTTCTTCTTCTTCTTCTTCTTTCTTCTTCTTCTTCTTCTTCTTCTTCTTCTTCTTCTTCTTCTTCTTCTTCTTCTTCTTCTTCTTCTTCTTCTTCTTCTTCTTCTTCTTCTTCTTCTTCTTCTTCTTCTTCCTTCTTCTTCTACTACTACTACTACTACTACTACAACTAACGTGTTTGTCCATCAAGAATGTTATATACCATTCATTTTGTACAGTAGGTTTGACAGTGTTGAGCCTTGAGTTATAAGATGGCTGGTAAGGCCTACTTTCTATCGAAATTATCTTTGACAATGTGTTCAACGAATTTTTGACTTTCCAGGAGATGGTTCTTCTGCAGTGGTTTTTCTGTCTTGCCTTTTTTCAAGGTCTTGCAGTGACTACACCCTTGCGCAATGATGTACGGCACGAATTTCAGTCTTTGGCAGCAGTCTCCCATGTGTCGTGATGAATTCCAAAAATCTCTTACTCAAATCATCAGAGTGTCTTTAAAGCGTTTCCTCTTGCAGCCCTGGGAGGTATTTACCACAGCGAAATTCGCCGTAAAATATTCATTTAAGGAGCCTGTGATTTGGTATGCGAATTCTTCATTAGCAGAGTGTGGATACTTGGTAAGGACGCTCTTTCTACAATTTCAGTGTCTGGGATCTTGTCTTGCCATTTAGTATTCAATTGCTTCCTAAGTCAGACTGGGTGGGAGCAGTCAATCCCAGCATTTTGGCTTTTCGTGATTCCTAGGCAAGTTTTACGTTCAGAAGTGTGCCATTGCTTTCTGAACGACCGGCACCTATACCTATTTTCGAAAAATCCAGCATCGTTGTGTTTCGAACCCGGGTATACGGGATTACGAATTGCATTCGTAACTTCTTCGCCACGGAGACCGTACAGCTGGACTAAAATGTTGACCTCTCGTCCTTGTCTTGGGGACCGTAAATGTCACGTACCTCCGAAGTCAGAGGCTGTTCGCCTAATGGCGAGGGACACTGGTAATAGGGAAAGCTATTCCACATGCAAAATTCAGGCCAGTGCTACTCGGAGTAGTATGTAGGACAAACAGGACACGCATGTCGTGAGTGTATTGGACTCACAAAGTAGGATTTTAAAAACTGTGAAGTCAAGATACTTCTAGCAGAGTTGCAGGCTTCTATTCCACAATCAAAAGTAGAGAACATATGTTTGATGTTTTTCCCCGGGACAAGCCGTTGTGGTGGGAAACGAGCAGGCGGACAGATTGGCTGGGTCTGCACCACTCTGTAGGGTATTGGTCCATGATAAGGTAGATGTAGTCGGGGCTCTGTGGAATCGTGAGTATAGTGCAGAAGAACATATATATTATCACGGTTTGGAAAGGATGTTGCTGCAGGGAGTGATCAGGGGATCTGGCCAACACTCAGGACTCCGAGGAAAGACCAGATGGACACATAATCAGACTGCTATTGGTACTATTAGTACTGAGACTCTTCGCTGGCTGTTGCAGATGAGGAGAGGGCACGTATGACAATGTCCCGAGGGCGGTGATGTCGGCTCTTGACTCAACTCAGTACAGTTAAATATTTACAGCAGTCATAATATCAGATGGAGGATGTGTGACAGAGTGTCAGTACATAACTGACCAAGCAATATCTGCATTTCAGTAGATAAAAACAATCATTTCATGGCATAAGTCACTTTCATTAAGTGTCACACAGAGAGTGTTACAAAGTGTGCACCCTTTGCAAGATGTTGCCACCAACCCCAGATTGATTTCATAGGTAATAGTACGTTCAATAGTCTGCAATTACTTCAGAACTAGAAGTCAACGCTTTTATATAACTGACCAGTAATGGGGATAAATCACTTACCCTGCCATCATCGAAACGGAAGTGAAATGGCTGGAGCGCACTTATCCTGTTGGCACGTTGACTGCTACACAGTTAGTTCTAAAATGTTATATGGAACCTGTTCTGCTTGATGCTAGTATTCCTGTTTGTTTCGTCTAATGACAAGGCAGGCAATGGAAAACACCGTAACAACAGAGAGAAACGACGATGGGTGGTCTATTACAATGACATGTGTAATGTCCCAAGATCGTTTTCCCTGCACAGTGAAAATATTGTCAGACATGTACAAGATACGAAAGGAAACATCATATGAGGAGGAAATATCAATAACATTAAACAAACGTATGATACAGTGTTAATTTCAGACAATGAGCAGCTTCTGCAACATTTAGAAGATGCGGTTGTTGCACACAGTGAACAACTAGGGTTAAAATTAAATTGTAAGAAGACACAGATTATGGTCATCACTAGGAAGAAGAAAATACCACAATGTAATATGCAAGTACATGGGATTATCCTTAAACAAGTGAATCGGTACAGTTATCACGGAACGGTTATAATCTGATGGGATATGCCTTGAAAAGATTAGAACAAGAATCGCCATGGCGAAGGTAGCTTTTTGCGAGATGAAAAACGTACTGGCCACTAAAAAGATATCTTTTGCAACGAGAAAAAGAGTGTTGGGGTGATGCATACAGCCTGTACTTTTGAATCAATTTGAAGTGTGGACAATGAGCAGACAAGCTGAAAAACAACTGATGGCTGCGGAAATGTATTTTCTGAGGAAAAGGCAAAGAATACCATGGACAGACAGAAAAACAAATGACCACGTCTTACAAGAAATACATGAAACTTGTACACTGATTAGAGAAATTAGACGTAGACAGTCACCATTTTTGGTCATGTTATGAGAATAAAAAAATTGGAGAAATTGGTGACAACTGTCAAGATCGAGGGAAAGAGAACAAGGGGAAGGCAGAGAAGTAAAATACCTGGATGGCTTGGCCACGAGACAAGAACACTGAGCTGATCCACGACTCTGATGATCGGGTGAGCTGGCGAAACATGCCCTCCCACGCTTATCGGCACGGCACATGATGAATTAATGAATGCAGAAATATGTTCAATTGTATTGACATAAGGTCTACAAGGTGTGGAGTGCGCCTGGCCCTGCAGCCAGCAGGGTTAGGATCGGCTAGCCTCTCCCAGGAGGGGTGACAAGTAAAAATTAGTAGCCTGCCGATGACCCACAGACTGCACAAGTCAACCCCGCTTCCATGAGGTGTAGACGGGGAAACCATGACTGTGAGGTCATGGGCTAACGGGGATATGGCTCGCCATAGGGGATGGACTCCCTATGGTCAGATTTTTGTCCTAAACCTGCGACTGGCCTAGCAAGCCGGCAGGAGATCTTCATACTGCTCATAGAAAAACTAAGAAGTATTAACGGACAGACCTAAATGGATATAGATCCGGCTATGTTAATAGACTACGAGATAGATCAGTGATTCAAAACATGGGCACAGTGAACGTCTGCAGTTTTAATAGTAAAGAATAAGAACTTACAGAAACAAGGGAAGAGAAGAAAAATCGGACTGATGGGAATAGCGGACACCAGAATACAAGGGGAAGGATGCAAGGAGAACCATCACAGTTACACGTTTGTCTATTCTGGAGCGAACAGCAAGAAAGGGCAAGACACGGTGTGGGAATAGTCATTGAATGACGGCTAGCAAGAGGAATACTAGAAATAAAATATATATCAGAAAGAATCATAACAGTAAGAATAAAAGAACAAACAATTACAACATATGTACAAATATAGGCACCATGTAATAAAAACTGTCATTTACTGCCAATATAGTACCTATGACTCTCTTAAGGCAGCCAAATGCCTCGTCATCTAATTAGTGACGCGCATGAATGGATTAACGAGATTCCCACTGTCCCTATCTACTATCTAGCGAAACCACAGCCAAGGGAACGGGCTTCGCAGAATCAGCGGGGAAAGAAGACCCTGTTGAGTTTGACTCTAGTCCGACTTTGTGAAGACACATGAAGGGTGTAGCATAGGTGGGAGCGCAAGCGCAATTGAAATACCACTACTTTTATCGTTTCTTTACTTATATATTTTATCGTTTCTTTACTTATTCAGTCGGTTAGTCCGCACGGTGGAAGGACGGGAGATTTGCTCGCAACAGACGAGCAAAATCTCCTGTGATATCTCCGGTCGGCCCATTCCCGGTGGTCTCGGGATCCGCACAAGTCAGGCAGGGAGTCTGACGGTAGTACACGCTTTACAAGGTCCGGACACTTGTGATTGACAGATGTGCGCGTCCTGTGGTTCAGGAGCGTACGAGGCCCTCACCTCTGGGACTTGGCTGAACGCCTCTAAGTCGGGTCCCTTGGGTTCCAGGGTCTGGCCATCACTCGCCATCTGCTCGTGAAGGCGAGGTCTCGGAGGTTTGACGCTGTGCCACCAGCGTCTGCAGCCTACGCCAGACGCATTGGTTACTCATTCGTCTGGAAAACACAGGCTTAAAAATAAGTCGCTTAAAAGTCGACAGGGTCGACTTCATTGCTCCGGGTTTTTATCCCATATGGCTCGGTCTCTTTCCGCAGCACGGAAAGCGTCGCACAAAGCACGAACTCCGTAGCTTTTAGCGACGACCCATGGGAGTCTCCGAAACATTTAACTCGTAAACCGAAGGACACGGCCCGGAATCGAACCCACAACCTTCGGCTCACGCGTCAAACGTCAAACGGCTTGACCACTTCGCCACAGAGACTCCTAGGACAAGGTCCGGACACTTGTCAGAGAGAGGAACGTGTCGTCTGGGCACCACATGTTTCTCTGACACTCTGCCCAGGCATTGTGATGGAATATTTGGCCACATTCCAACTCACATACTTTGATCTGTCAAAACTGCAAGGTGCCACTCAGTACCTTGCGGTGTATGGTAGAGGGGTCTTTTAGCCTGAGGAATTAAGGCCGCCTGGCTAGTGCAGTCGCCGCGAACTGTGCAGGTTATGATTTTCTTTTTGCCCCCGACAGAAAAAAAAATCCCACACCTTACCGAGGGATCGAACCCGGGTCTCCCGAAGGAGAGTCCGGCGTTCTAGCCACTCGGCCAGCCGCAATACAAACAATAATGAGCAAGAATGCGATAAATTCTACAAAGACATCCATGACGTGCTAAATAAAATAGATAAGCAGGAAAACATAGTTATGGGATACTTCAATACAAGACTAGGACACAACAGAGCGGGCATAGAAAACCATCTTGGAGCATTTGGAGCCAAACATAATGAAAGAAATGATAACGGAAGTTATAGAGCTGTGCAGAGAACACGACCTCTATAAAACAAACACATTCTATAAACACAACGACTCACAAATAAACACCTGTTATAAATGGAACGATCTAGATACTAAAAGTTCAATTGATTTTATATTAAGAAGAAATAACAGAAAGAAAAATATATTAGATGTAAGGGCAGTGCTCAACTTAAGTATAAACACAGACCACAAAGCAGTCGTTGCCACAATAGGAACCATCAGTAGAAGAAAGCAAAGACCAGGAAAATACACGCCATGCGAATCAGTGAACTTACAAAACCTCAAAGACGAGGCAAAGAGGGAAAATTATGAGAAAGAACAAACCGAAATCTTTGTAAAATTACCTATAGAAAGAAAGACAGTTGAAGAAGAATGTGAGATGTTCAAATCACGCATTTTAAATACTGCAAAACTATCATGTGGAACCACGAACAACAGCACAACACAGATCAAGAAAATAACATGTTGGTGGAACGCAGAAGTAAAGCAAGCTGTAAAAGACAAAAGGAAAAATATAAAAAATATAGAATAGCTAGAAGACACATGAATAGAATAGTAAAGAGAGAAAAACAAACAGATTGGGAGAAGTATGGAGACACCCTAAATAAAAACTACAAGGAGGCAGCTAGAAACTTCTACAGAAAGATAAGTGCAAATGAGAACCAGAGGAAAACCCTTTGACCCATCTGAAATAATTAACAGCGAACATGGAGAATCAATAAGTGAACAAAGACAAATCCTAATAAGATGGAAACAGTACTTCGAACAACTTCTCAACATCCCATCAAATGTCACAGAAATTCAAGAAACTGACACAAATGCCACCGAAGAACTAGAACAAGACATACTGAAAGAAGAAATTATAGAAGCCGTCAGATTAGCACCATTGAACAAATCACCGGGACAAGATGAAATACCAAATGAACTAATTAAAGCAGCAAGAGAAGTAGGAACAACATTGCTACATAGACTATTCAACTATGTTTGGGTAGAACAACAGACACCAAGAGACTGGGGAAACGCCATAATTATCCCAATTTAGAAAAACAAAGGCAGCAAATGAGAGTGCACACAATACAGAGGCATTTCACTGTTGAGTCATACTGGGAAAATATTTTGCAAACTTCTTGAGAAAAGATTACGAACTACTATAGAACCCCAGCTAAGCGAAACACAACCTGGATTTAGGAAACTCAAAGGATGGACAGATGACATTTTTGCTCTTAGACAACTTATAGGAGAATCAATCGAATTCAATGAAACACTCTACTTAACCTTTGTCAACAAAGAAAAGGCATTTGATAGAGTAGATAGAAACAAGCTGTGGGAAATCCTCAAACAGTACGGAGTGAGTACTCATCTAACAAATCTATGTAGAAGCTTATACAACAACATTGAATGCATACTGAGTGCAACTGGAGGACACTCAGAACCCTTCACCATAAGATCCTGAGTAGGATACGATTGTATCATGTCCCCTCTCTTGTTCATAACATGTATAGACAACATATGCAAAGAAGCCAGTTAAACAGAGACCACAAGAACACCGCATGACTAGAACACGGAGGAAGAACCATCTGCCCTAATCATTAGAGATCTAACCATTAGAGAACTCCTGTTTGAGGACGACCAAGCACAAATAGCTAAATCAGAAGCTCAATTACAAGACCACATGTACAGTCTAACTGAAATGTGTAAGGAACATAACATGAAAATTAGTGCAAGTAAAACAAAGCGAATGACGGTAACTAAAGAAGAAAAAGCAACAACGATTCACCTAAACGAACATCCCTTGAAACAAGTAAAGAGTTTCAAGTACCTAGGAAGTATAATATCATCAAATGGCAAATCAGAAGACTAGATCGAAAATAGATGCAATTAAGCAAACCAACTCATTAGACAAATAGCACAAATACTAAAGAACAAACGTGTATCAATAACTACTAAGAAAGCACTTTACTACACAATCGTACTACCAATCCTATGTTACCAATGCCAAACCTGGACAATGACAGAAAAAGAGAAAAGAAAAATCACAACAACAGAAATGAGATTCCGGTGAAGAATACTCAATGTGTCAAGAAGAGATAAGATCAGAAATGAAGAAATCAGGACTAAAGTGGGGGTTACAGCTGCACTAGATTTTATTAGAAGGCAGCGAGTCAAATGGTTTGGCCATGCAAGTAGTTTACCAACTAACAGTATACCACAACAAGCAATGATGTACAGATTAGATGGAAACAGAGGAAGATGCCGACCACGTAAACGATGGACGCAGGGAATAACAGAGTCTATGGGAGTATCGATACATGAAGCCCCTAAGTGGGCACTCTCCCGCTGTTTATACTTCATATCGACACCGCAAGGTACAAGAGGAACAAGATGAGATGAAATGATGAGTATTGGCATGAACACCAAGGCCGACATATGTTTACAGACATGAACACTTTTGCCATTTCACGGCACATGATGATATTTCTAATGTTTTTCCAAATACAATTTTATTTCAAGGACAAAAGTATAATGAACGTACGTGCATTTTCTTTCAAGGCCAAAATTGTGTATTTAAAAATAAATAACTATCATTGGTTTTTGTTTTTTTTAACGTGAAAATACGTGATGCACAGTAGAATGGCTGTTTTGTATGGTGTCGTATTGTGAAAGCGAAATGATAAAAACATGCAAGCGACGCACTTTTACCTAATCAACAAAATGTAACATATATTTAATTGTAAACAGTACACTAAAACATATATAAAGGTCAGCAAACATTGTGATATGTTGACTATAAAAGGAAACAATTCTGAAGGTCTCTCGTATTGTATTCCAAGCTCTTCATTCAGCAAAAAACAACGCTATAGATATTGTACGTAAGTAATAGCATTCGTAATACAAAATGAAAACACTTAATTATGCGTGACCCCACGAAAAAGTGAAAGATCAACACTGACAAAGTGTACATACCTTACAGCGAACGCACATCCTGGCAAATGGAAATCACGGTGTAAAAATAATAACTATAATAATATAATTAATAATAATAATAATAATAATAATAATAATAATAATAATAATAATTACAATAATGATCGTTAAAAAAAATAAGATACAAATAAGTTACACCTCAACATAACAAATCGACGTTTCGATCTTAATAATCTTCAATAAAGAAGCAACAGATACCGGCTTCAAAAAATACTTGTAATTGGATAATTTAATTCAAACATTGAAAACGTAAACAGAAAAAGAACTGGCATCAAACGTTGTTTGGAAGAGCAAATGTAAATATAAAATGGTAAAAGAAGTTAAGGAAGAGCTGCGAGACTCGCTATCGAACAGACTCTGCACTTACCAGACGGCCAGCTGACATATAACATCTGAGCACTGAACTGAACTGAACTCGTCACTTTATAATAGATTGTTTGACTATGAACAGGCCTTTGACAGTAATGATAGTTTCCAAATGGTCAGACCATGAGGTTAAGAACAGAAGCTAGCGTTGAACAGAGCATACATTGACAAAACTCGAGAATAGAACAATTAGAAAACCCTTAGTCTGAAAATCATAAGAAACAGAGAAAGGCGTACAGATATAAGCAGAAGAGAAGTAGAAACATAAAGGAACAATATGTGAGGTCATGGGCAGAGCTGTATGGGACAGGTCAAGAGAGGAGGTTTGGAGTGAGTTGGTTGAGGTACTGTGCCCCAATGGGGGTTTGAGGGTAAAAGAACAACACATCTCCACCGCTGCTGGTGACTATATCCCGAACAACCATCTTGACAGGCAAGCATTCTAACGTCTCTTCTCTGCTAGTCACAACTATTACAACTATTCAGATAAGAGAAGAGGTTGAGCATGTGCAATGACGTAACGTGTGTTTTGTTTGTTTTGTTCGCTCGCTGGCTTTGACCTTAAGCTTAGACCATACACGTTCTACTACTTCTAGAGCACTGGACTGACTTTTGCGTGTGGATTAGCTTTCTATATTACCATTGTCCCTCTCCATCAGGCCAACCCACTGCGACTTCTAATGTAACGTCTTTGACAATGACGTAACTTTATCTCTACAGACGGACTCAGCTTATTCCTTTCCTTGGTATTCACACAAGCTTAGACACATTAACAGTCTCATAATCCCGCATACAGGATTGGAAATCAACTACATGTCATCATGAAGCCGACTGCTTTAAATTGATTTTCACCATTTTTGAGAGCCGGTCGTTCAGAAAGAATGGCAAACTACTACTATTCAGTTCACTAATGTCATACCAATTGTGTGTGATTCATTCATTGCTACTTGATATGAAGACGTCTTTGTGTGTGATTCATTCATTGCTACTTAGTATGAAGACGTCTTCTCATCTGAGCACTGGATCGGAAAGAGTATAAGTGATAGAATGGGATACAGAACCACGTGATATCATCATCATCATGTGCTATGACCATATCCGTGGGCATTTAAATTTAGCCATCTCACACGATCACCAGAATGTGGGTCAGCTCTGCGTCCTGGTCCCGATTGTGCAACGTGGACAATATATCCCGATATTTATCTCCTACTTTTCTCTTTGCACTTTCCTATCAAGTTTGTCAACTGTCACTAAGTTTTCTAATGTAATTTTCCTGATAATGTGCAAACAAATCGTGATCGGTATTGTTCCATTTCTCTAATACAGTTATCATTTGTATTCGTTTCTTCAAGAACTTTCTTATTCGTTTTTCTGGCCGTCCATGACATTCTTTGCATTTTCCCGAGAAACCACATGTGAACTGTCATTATAGTTTCTCAGCGTGTCTACCTATTGTTCATATTTCATTTACATATAACAGTATAATGGATGCATGTGTGCCATGGACAATAAACACTTCTAAGAAACATCGAATGAAAATATTCTTGTTACTGAGGAAAACAACACAAATAGGGGTAAAATTGGGTTGACAAAATTCTAGAAGACCTGGACTTTGCTGACAGCATAGTGCTTTTGAGTTCAACACACCCAGATGTCCAAGAGAAAATAAACCATCTCCAAAATGTTTCAGGTCAAATTGTTCTCCAAATTAACACCACAAAAACAAAACCTATTGATCTTACCAACAGTTCAGACGATACCAAATTAAGCAACCATGTTCTTGAAAAAGTCAACAGCTTCACATACCAAGGAAGCAAAATGACATCTACAGGGGACTCATCACCAGAAATATTATCTAGAATCTCACTGGCATCTGGTGCCTGCAATAAACTGTTAAACATCTGGAAGTCAAAGTCACTCAGCCAACATACGAAACTTAAAATCTTCAATTCTTGTGTGATTCCAGTGCTAACGTATGGATGTGAGAGTTGGAAATCAACGAACGAACGAACGAACGAACGAACAGACTTTATTTTCAAAGGGTAACAAATTGGGCACGCAGGCCAGTCTTACATTCGGCCCTTCATGGCAGCTTTAGATAAAAAATTAGACAATTTTGAGAACAAATGTCTTAGAAGAATTCTAAACATCCAGTGGACAGATTTCAAAACGAATGCGCAAATAAGACAAGAGACTAAGCAAGATATTGTATCCAATTGTATAAGAAAACGCCGTTGGAACTTCATCGGCCATGTACTCAGAATGGACAAGACAAGACTCCCCTACCAAACTCTCATATGGTCACCAGTAGGGAAAAGAAAACGGGGAAGACCAAGAGAGACCCTGCGTAGAACCATCATCAGAGAAGGCTCATTCAACGGCCAAGTGAACATCCAAGATTTACAACAGGTAGTAGCGAACCGCCAGACATGGAGAGCCATGACTTCTGCCCTATGCACCGACTTAGGCTTAAGAGGAAAGACTAAGACTAAGACTGAGGAAAATGCAAAGACTACCATGTACAAAAAGACAAACAAATGAGACAGTTGTTCAAGAAAAGAATGACAGTTGTAAATTGCTCATATACACTGATCTGACGAATAACACGCTATCAATTTCGATGAGAATAAAAGCCATTATATTCACTGTTTCAACGTTTATTAGTCTTTGTAAATATCAGTAGGGGTTCGAGTCGCGCCAGTGACTTACGAGAGTATGGAGCCGGTCGCTCAGAAAGTCGTGGCGTGCTGATGGGCGTAATCTAGCCTAGGAATCAACTTACAGCTGAAAGATGCTGGTGTTGACCGCAATATCCTGAAACAGGATGGAAACGCGGGAAAAAAAATACCAGTAGTCTGGAGAGAAGGATATCTGGTAA
This sequence comes from Cepaea nemoralis, assembly GCA_014155875.1. Taxonomy (NCBI): domain Eukaryota; kingdom Metazoa; phylum Mollusca; class Gastropoda; order Stylommatophora; family Helicidae; genus Cepaea; species Cepaea nemoralis. Next base: position 483,221 of record JACEFZ010006511.1, on the reverse strand, counting down.
ATATGCCTAGTGTAACAGAGTTAGGAATAGGAAGAAGGGGCAACAAGGTGTGCATAGTCAATAGGGAAGTAGGGCACGGTCAAGCACCATAATATGGGGTAGTTAGGGTGGGTCGTCCTATGACGAAGATCTTAGAAACAAGGTCAGTGGTGAACGACCCATCCTTCGATATGGACGTATGATTTAACTGGGCAACATCTGGCTTGATTGATGGTTTGTTATAACCTATCTCCGTTGATTATGAATAAAGTAATATGAAGAAAGAACCGTCTTGGAGTTATTGCCAGTTCACCAGTACTTCGCTGTACTGTTACAGTACAGAAATGTTGCCCAATGACCAGGATCGAGTTTGAACCAAGTACTACACCACTATACTTGATGAGGCCAGAGATCTATACCGTGCTTGTACAACAGATTTTGGAAAATTCGATATCTTCGGCACCATAGCACCTAATATGATCTCTAGTGAACGCTGGAGAAAGTTCTTCAAGATGTTGATCAACTGCGAGCTCTTGGCTGGGTCACGAAGCCACGTTATTCGATCAAAACTCCTCCGGGCTCTGTTGTGTGAGAGCCGCTGTCAAGTCTCCTCTGGGCTCTGTCGTGTGAGAGCCGCTGTCAAGTCTCCTCCGGGCTCTGTTGTGTGAGAGCCGTTATCGCTGTCAAGTCTTCGCCGGGCACTGGGGCACTGTTGTTCTAGCGGTTTGCTAACGGGATTGTTTTTGGCGGACGACATGGATACCTACTTCTGATCGTACCTCCCACTGTTGCAGGGACTTCAAAGACTTCTGCATTCCTCCATACATAGTAATTAGGCCGCATCAAATTTTGCTGACTGAATCGTTGTCACACAGTCTGCTCGTTGCCAAATTTTGCTGACTGAATCGTTGTCACACAGTCTGCTAGTTGCCTGAATAACGCCGCTGCTCTACACTATCGAGGGCTGGCCAGTGCTGTCCTCTGATCACAGTCGTTGATTGTTGACTTCGAGAAGTTTTCAAAATGAAAGTCAGCCTTAAGATCTTTACGGGGTGGTGAAGCCCGCTTTGTCAAGGCAGTCAGCCGCTGCCTGCACTGTCGGTTTGAGAGGTTAACCAAGCCGCCACCTGTATTATCGTTTGTCGTCTCAACGCCTGCCTGCACTGTCGTTTAGAGGGGCTAACCAAGGCCTCCACTGATCGTAGTCGTGTAATACTGACCCTCGAGGACCTGCTGTCACGATCTAGACTCAAGAGGCTTGTTCAAGCCGCCACCTGCGTTGTCGTTGGTTTCAACGGGCTACCAAAAGCCGCTGCATTACATCGCTGTTTCGGGGAGCTGACTAAAGCTGATCTCTGGTTACTGTCTGATTTTTTTGAAACCTGAGGATCTGATCGTTACTGTCGAGACTACTAACTTCTTGTGCCCTGATTTGGTGACCAGAGGACAGAACTTGTATAAGCTGGTGAAGTACATATATGTAGATTTAATTACATTAGTTAGATTAGATAGTGTTAATTCTAGATTATATTAGTTATATTAATTATTATTTCATTGAGACACGTAGCAAAGAACATGAAAGGTTTGAGCCAAGAATTGAAAAGGGTGTCCATATGGATAGAAGAATTGAAGGTAGCGGTCGGTGAGGTACAACATTTTGTAGAAGGGTTAAGGAGAAGAACGACTGGGCAAGAGACTTATAAATTTAAGGTGGAATGCAATAGGGTAGGAACGAATAACAGAAGACAATCACTGTTTAATGAAAACAGAAGGCAACATAACGTTATATATAGAGACAGTTACCGTGAGCCAGATGTGACTAAGGTCAGAAGTGGTTATAATAGACGAAGATACAGAGATGGGCCTGAGAGAGACCTTTCCAGTAAACAATGGAGTTGGCCTTCTTATAGTGTGACTGCTAGAAAAAAACGTGACGAATGGTTTGAGCAAACACAGAGACAGTATGTGAAGTCAGGGTCAAAGAACAGGGTAGAAAACGTAAGTAGAAATTCAACTACTCCTAAGGTGGTTGCGAATCTGACTGTTAGACAGGAAACGAAGACGACGGTATTAGTAAAGAAAATAGACCAAGGGACTCAGACGCAGGTGATTGAAGTAGTAGAACGGAACACACAGACACAGGTTGATACAGTAGAAAAGAAAACCCAGATACAACCAGCCAACAAGATAACAAAAGCAAGTCAAACTGAGTTAGTGGAAATTATAAAAACTCCTCATGAAAAAGGAGACACAATTGAAATAAAGGAAGATAGACAGACGAAAACCAAGGACGTCAAAAGACAGGTGAGGAGAAGTATTAGGGAAAGGAATACAAATAGTCTGATAGTTAATAGAGGTACGACGATTGGTATGTCAACTTCCCCAGGTAAAGACAGAGAATTCACCCCTGACCGAAATAAAAGAGGTACTAGTTCAGGTTATAGAGAGGATGTTGCCGCCTCTACCGCATATTATTGTAAACACTGGACTCGTGGGACAACTATAGATACTGATGATTCTTTGGAACAAGATAACAGTATATATGGTAGAAAAGTAGTAAAAGCCAGGAGACGAATTCCAAAGATGGGAGAGAATGATACTTTTATAAAGAAAGATGTTTATCTATTGGAAAGTAGAACACAAAAACAGCAAAAAGCTGAAGCGTCGCTGGAAAAAGCTAGAAGTCTCATGAAGTCGATAAGACCATGGCTATATGGAAATAACAAATACGTGCAGATTTGAGTATTTTGTAACTGAGCTTGGAGTAATTCAAGTTTGATGAGAGTTATATCGGTTCAAAAGTTGTGTTGCTGTGGAGAGGGTAGTGCGGATGTTATAGCCTGAAAATAGCGCGAAGAAGTAGATCAAGATCATTATTATGAAGTGATGAGGAGGTTAAGACAAAGTGAGTGAGTAGTTGACTGTCGGAGTAGTTTGATAGGTAGGACGGAGAGTAGTGGGATTATGATGATTGAGAAAATTAAAATAAGAAAGCAGTCGAATTGTGAATGTCCTGTTGAGTATTGAAGTAATTCGTCTGGTTATGGGTTGTCCGTGCGTGAGTATAAGTGTAGACAAACATGTGTTCGTCGCGCTGAGTGAACCAGGAGTGAGGTTTTGAGACGCAGTCTAAGTGGAGTGCGTGGATAGAACGATGACAGGTGATTAGTAGTAGCGCATGCATGTACGAGGCGTTTGGTATATCTAGTGTCACTGTGTGTAGAATTAATAAAAACTCTATGACGGGGTGTCAGATAGAGAGTTAACGTTATGTTTATTTATAGTAAGCAAGTACCATGTCGTTGGCGGAGGTGAGTGTGCGGAAGAATGAGAAAACACAGAAAAGTTAGCTGTGGGAAAGTGATTGTTAGTGTTTTTAGCGTTTAGATCTTTGGATGATGGGAGTGGACGAAGAATTGCTTGTTAGAGCTAATTTGTTGTTTGAGCAAGGTAGGCTTTGAGTGATTGATTGAGAAAAGTTGAAATAAGAAAGTAGTTAGATTGTGAAAATCGTTGGCAGAGACATGTTGAAGCAAGAATGCCTGATATAGAGAAATGAGAGAAGATGGTTTGCCCAATTGAAGTGAGGTTTCTCGTTAGTCATATGCGGTGTTGTTTACTGTTTCTGAAAGAGTCCCGATAAATAGGAGTAACTTGGAGTAGTACTGAAAAACGAGTGATGTAAGCAAGAGAAGGACAGAATGTGATTAGCCAAATGAATATCGGAGTATTATAAATAGAGCACTATAGAACGTGTTCCGATAAGTGTGACTGGTTTGACTATCATCGCGGTGTGAGAACGCTAGGAGAGAGTTGAGGATAGTTTAGAGTTGTTGTGGTGAGATGTTAGAAAGTATTGATACAGGAGAATAACATGTTAGTTGCGTCGGGTAGACGAGAGACTGAAAATTAGAATTAGTTATTGCCAAATATAGTAGATAGATGTATTGGTGAAGTCTATACTAAATAGACATTTTTTTGCTGGTTGTAGCATTGTGGAGATACCGTAGTAAACGGTAATGTTTAAGAAGTTGTGGTAATTCTTGGTGCAAATCCAAGGGAAACAACTAGTGTGCCGAGTCACGGTTTCTCTTAGTAGATAGATGACTGATAGTACATTGGGATAGCCGCCACACTAGTAGTAGATGAAGTGATTTGAGCTGTAGTTTACAGCGGTTGTTTAGGTTTATATTTCAAATATTGTGATGTGTTATGAGTTAATTTTGTAAAAGATGGAATGTTGTGAAGGGAGATAATCAACGTTTGACTTCCAGAAAAAGTACGGTCATTTGTTGATTAATGATTTTGGTTGAGGGGAACAAATATTGTTCTGAGTAATGATGAAAATATAGTCTGTAGGTAACAGAGATAAATATATTAATGCAGGGTAATAATTGGCCTAGCATTGAGTTTTTTTGTTGTTTTTTTATGTTGTAAGAGTAGCGGGATAGACATAACTTGACCAATGTTGTTTGGCTACTATAAGCAATTGGTTTTAATTTAATATGATCTTTCAATGTGTCATGAATGGTATGTTATATTATTTTTCTTTACTTGATTTGGTCCTGTAAAATGATTGCCATTTAATTTTAGGATAGGACTTGTTCTGTTTTCAGTCTTTTATGTGTATAACACCAGTCCGTAAAAGAGACTGGTGATGTTATATAGCACTAAGTAATTTTCTATGGTGATCAAGTTGATGCTTGTTTCATTTTTGTGGGGATATATGAAAACATATTTGAATATCAAAGGGGGGGGGGGGGAGGGAGGCGGGATATTGTTCTGTTCTGATTGTTTCTTCGATTATTCATGAGTTATGCCGTTATTTAAGTTTGCCTTGTTTGAACATTGGCATGTTACTTGATTTCAAATTTTTTTTTATTATCAGTTATAATGATTCTGTTTCTTATAATTGAGTTGCCGTTGACCATTCTTAAAAATAATTACTTTTCAGTAAAATTGTTTTTCTTTTGACGTTTAATTGGGTGAAGTTTTACAACAGAAACTAGTTAATAGAGTCCTTGGGAATTTTGAATGCAGGGTTACATTCAGAAGATGTGGGGCAATTTTAAAACATGGTCTCCATGGGGTCAGAAGTGAACATGGATTTAGTGCCATGATGTAATGGAAATTTTATAAGCGCCACGAGATTGCTGGTTTTTAATAGATATGGGTATCGCTTATAATAAGTGCTGCGCCAGACAGCGTGAAGACAAATAGTAAAACATGAATTGAATGCCATGTTTTATTCCTGTAGATATCAATACAAGAGTTGGGGGATTAAACCAGTGGAAGGTTTATAAAGGGAAGTAAGTGTGTTCGTGAGAAATGAACATTGCCAGTGTGGAGTGCTGTGGTCACAGCGAACATAGATTAAATGACATGAGGTTTTGGGGGTCCGTGATATACGGACTGATAAAGAATAAGTTCATTGAAAGCAGTGATGGGTTAGAAGTTCACAGACATGAGTTCAGTGGCGGTATATTGTTGCTGTTGATAACGGCATAAATTGACAAGTAGGTGATTTAGGAGATATGCCCATAATAAATGGACATTGTGGGTTGCTGAAGTTTTCGGCAAGATTAATAGAGTACCTGATATAGAGTATTCATGAGTGAGGTATAGGAGAGATTTGGTTATATTTTAGAAGGTGATGTTTATAATGATAGAGAGGGTTTTGAGTGGTAGGCCCATAATGGACCTTTTTATTTGTGTCCTCGGGATGTGTTTTGTGGTTGGCATTACAATGCGAGGTTGAGGTAAGGTTCAGAGCCATAATATCAGTAGTGTCTGTAATGTATAGACATTTAGGAGTGAATAATATTGTTGGTGGTTGATGCTTGATGCTGTAGATATCAGCGCAAACTGTGAAACTGCCATAATAAGTGGTATAATTGAACTGTGGAATTGTTTTAGACTTTATTACATAAAGTCTCAAGGTAACATAGGGGGGTAAGTGTGAGTGTGGTTTTTGTAAGGAAGAGTTCTAGTTCTTTAACTTTCCGGTGCGAACCGATTCTTTCTCTCTCTATCGTGTGTTTGTGTTGAAGAGTACGGCGTTTTGAATTTTTATAGTTGAGATCGGATATTTATATGTATGTACATGATGAAAATGGTTTAAGCTGATAGCTTAAGAAGAAGAAGTACCATTGATGTATATAGGAGAGGAAGTATTGTATAATGAAGGGCGGATAGCTATTTCATACGGAGTTGTAATTCACCTGTAACTTACTTAGTTTTGGGACGTAAATAATATTATAGAAGTAAAAGCAGCTAGTTATCTGAGAGGTGGAGTAAAGTAAAGTTGCGTGTTGGGGATAGTAGCGGATGAATATATATATATATATATATATATTCCAAGTGAAATTAAAGGAATGATGGGGCAGTGATATGAGTTAAAAACTTGTAGGTTATTTTACTTAGATTTCTTTAGCTGGAAATTAAAGTAAGATTCAAGGCTTTTCAGGGAAAAGTCTTGGTTGAAGAAAGGGAGGAAATGTAACAGAGTTAGGAATAGGAAGAAGGGGCAACGAGGTGTGCATAGTCAATAGGGAAGTAGGGCACGGTCAAGCACCATAATATGGGGTAGTTAGGGTGGATCGTCCTATGACGAGGATCTTAGAAACAAGGTCAGTGGTGAACGACCCATCCTTCGATATGGACGTATGATTTAACTGGGCAACATCTGGCTTGATTGATGGTTTGTTATAACCTATCTCCGTTGATTATGAATAAAGTAATATGAAGAAAGAAACGTCTTGGAGTTATTGCCAGTTCACCATTACTTCGCTGTACTGTTACACTAGGACGGGAGGCCAACAGGCATGTGAACATTCAAGCAATAAAATGGACGTTGCTGCCAAAGCCTTCATCAACATACAAACAACAAACAGACATCGATGCAACTACATAAATATATATGCAATAAAATAATGTTAAAATGGGGGATAATAATATCTTTATTTATTTCATACAGAAAGATGTTTGTCTACGCGATGTTACTTTTGCTTCCTGCCTTGACACTGGCTGCTGATGACCCCCTTGCGGCACTGGAATCCAAACTCTTCCACGCCCTGGACGCCAGCAAGGACGGGAAGATCACTAAGCTCGAGACGGAGAACTACTTCTTGGTAAGATATTCATATGACACATATTCTCTGCAATTTATCTTTGCCAGTTATACTTAGCCAATGCAGATGTACGGTAGTGGCTCATGGACAACTAGCAGCCAAGTGAACAATTATTTGGAAGCTGTGGATATGCGGATTTATAGAAGATTGATGAGAACACAACAAGGTGTCAGGTCTTAGTCAGATATGACTGAGCTACCGTATAACAGTAGACGGTACTACCTGCTTTCTGTTAGCGCCGAACGTTGCGCTGCACTTACCAAACCCGACACCCCACATTGTGCCTACGGCTTCGGGCGGAAGAGCGCAATTGGGAGGGTACAAGCCTTACCCTGGTGCGGGGAAATGCAACCTAAAGACAAAATGTCATGGCAGGGCAGACCAGGCCCTAAGCCTTGGTTGGCGGCTGGTCTAGGATCGAAGCCCCGACAGGCGGACAGTTAGAGCATTGCTTTGCTGATCCAGCAGCTTCTGCAACTTGTCTTGTTCCAGATGTAGAGGTGTTACCTTTCCTCTGGAGTGAACTAGGCAGGCTGAGAGAGGGATCATGCTGCATGGGCAACACATGATCTCTATATTTTAGCCCAGGCTTTGTGCTATGGAGAGGCAATAACTCCATCCCTGGTCTTAACTGGTCTCGGAATCAAAGCGAGAGGCAACTGTTACGGGTTATAAGTCCCTGTCAATTGGCGTAGACATGGGGCGCCACGCGTTGCCTCTGACGGTGGGAGACACCTACAGGTGTCACTGATCAGCTACCGCCCGCCTCAAGCTGGGCAGCCCCCGGCCAATTGGGTGCTGATCCGCCACAGCCTGCCTGCTTCAATGGGTGCTTGGGGCTAGGACAAAATCTGAATCGCAGGCTGTAAAACCAATGCACCAGGTACTAATAAAAAGAAAAATAGAAACCTCAAGCTACGGCTTGCAACCTGGAACGTGAGAACCATGTGTCCAGGATTTTCCACTGACTTGACCAATATTGACGATGTGAGAAAAACGGCTGTGATTGATGCCGAACTCAATCGTCTTAACATTGATATTGCTGGCCTGCAGGAGACTCGCCTCGCTGAGGAAGGGTCACTCAGGGAAAACAATTACACCTTTTTTTGGAAGGGTAGAGGGCAGGCAGAAAAAATGCAACACGGTGTGGAATTTGCAGTGAGGAATTCGCTACTGCGAATGATTGAAAGTCCAGCAGGGAGAAATGAAAGACTATTATCCCTGCGCTTGGCAACCTCTTGTGGTTTTGCCACCATTATTACTGCATATGCACCAACACTCGATTCCTCTGATGATGTGAAGGATTCGTTCTATGAGGTGTTATACTCCGTGATCAAGGCAGTTCCAAAATCTGACTACATTTATATGCTCGGTGATTTCAATGCTCGTGTGGGCAAGGACTCGAGTTCATGGCCAGTGTGCCTTGGAAAATACAACATCGGTCGCATGAATGAAAATGGGCAAAGGCTGCTGGAGCATTGCACCAGTAATGACCTATGTATTACAAACTCCTTTTTTAAAACAAAAGAGCTGCATAAGGTCACATGGAAACATCCATGATCCGGCCATTGGCACCAGCTGGACTTCATCGTCACACGGAGACAACATCTGAACCATATATCATTGACTCGTAGTTACCACAGTGCTGACTGTGATACGGATCATTCTTTGGTTGTTGCAAGGGTTAGACTGAGACCAAAGAGAATCTACACAGCTAAACACAAATCTAGCCCCAGGATTAATATTATTAACACTCACTATCCTGAAAAGTGCTTTCAGTTTCAACAGCAACTTGAAGACGCTTTCACTGATACACCAGAAAATTGTACAGTAAATGAAAAGTGGGGTCAACTTAAGGAAACTCTTTATAAAACTGCCGTAGGGGTTTACGGCACTGTGGATCATAAGAGGCAGGACTGGTTTGCGGCAAACAGCCAGACTCTGCAGCCCTTGATTGATAAGATGAAGATAGCTCTCTTAAGAAACAAAGAAAAGAACAACGCGTAACACTCTGAGTGAGTTAAGGCAAGCTAGGAAGGATGTGCAAAAGGCTGCCAGGCAGTGTGCAAATGATTATTGGATCAAGTTATGTGAGTCCATTCAAATCGCAAGTGATAAGGGAAACATCAGAAGCATGTATGAAGGAATAAAGAAAGCCTGTGGTCCAATGATCAAAAGAAGTGCACCATTGAAAACCTTGACTGGAGAAATCATAACTGATAAGAAACAGCAGATGGACAGATGGGTAGAGCACTATTTGGAGCTTTACTCAAGTGAGACCAAAGCTAGCGGATGATGCCCTCAACGCCATAGAGGCTCTACCAACTCTTGACCACCTGGACACACTTCCCACCATAACAGAAGTTAAGTGTGCTATAAATGAACTTGCATCTGGCAAGGCTCCAGGTAAGGATGGGATTCCAATAGAGGTTATCAGGAGTGGGCAAGACACACTCACTCTACAGATCCACCAGCTAATAGAGCTATGCTGGCGAGAAGGACAAGTCCCACAGGATTTCAAAGATTCAAGCATCATAACACTGTACAAGAACAAGGGCGATCGGAGCGACTGCAACAACTATAGGGGTATCTCACTTCTGTGTATTGTTGGAAAAGTATTTGCCAGAATTGTTCTGGGCAGACTTCAAGTCCTAGGAGATCAAGTCTACCCCGAATCACAGTGTGGCTTTCGACAGAGCCGGTCTACCATTGATATGATATTCTCATTGCGACAAATGCAAGAAAAATGCCGTGAACAGAATCAACCACTGTTTATTGCCTTCATCGACCTCACAAAGGCATTTGATTTGGTCAGTCGTGAGGGTCTGTTCAAGGCACTAAAGAAGATTGGCTGCCCACCAACTCTTCTGTCCATTGTGGAATCGTTCCACACAGGCATGAAGGGTATAATCATGTTTGATGGTGCACCTTCTGAAGAGTTTGAAATCAAGAGTAGAGTTAAGCAAGGTTGTGTACTAGCTCCCACCCTCTTTGGAATATACTTTTCACTTCTACTGAAATATGCCTTTTGTGATCAGGATGGTGGTATATACATTCACTCACGCTCAGATGGCGGCCTCTACAATGCTTAGAGATTGAAGGCCAAGACCAAAATTAGGAGGGTACTGATCAGACAGTTGCTTTTTGCAAATGATGCTGCAGTTACGACACACTCTGAGGAAGAATTGTAATGTCTACTATCTGCATTCTCCAATGTTTGTTCTGAATTTGTTTTAACAATTAGCAAAAAGAAGACACAGATTATGTCACAAGGTGCACATGGGGTACCATCAATCTTTATTGACGACGCCGAACTAGAGATGGTAGACTATTTTACATATCTAGGATCAGTGGTAAATAGCAAACTATTCTTAGATCAGGAAATCAACATCCGGATTGGTAAGGCAGCAACAACAATGAACAGGTTAAGACAAAGAGTCTGGGAGAACAGGAAGCTTACTGCCAAAACAAAAGTCCTCGTCTACCAAGCCTGTGTCCTTAGTACTCTTCTTTATGGCAGTGAAACCTGGACAACTTACTCACACCAAGAGAAACGTTTAAACAGCTTTAATATGCGGTGTCTGCGATAGGACATCTTAGGCGGATGGATGATGGTAGAATACCAAAGGACATCTTGTTTGATGAATTACAGATGGGTAAGAGATCTCAGGGTCGGCTTCTACTACGATAGAAAGATGTGTGTAAGTGGGACGTGATTGATACAGGCATTGATAATGCACACTGGGAGCAAGTCGCCGCTGAAAGTGTTGCATGGAGGGCAAACATCAGAAATGGAATAAAGACAAAGGAGAAAATTATTGCAGATAAGTCACACAACGAGCGTGTGAGACGTAAGATGGTGCATGATGGTGGAAATGACCACGTGTTCACATGCACCCTCTGTGAACGAACATTTACAGCGCGAATTGGCCTTATCAGTCACACTCGCTATCGCCATAGGTAAAAGTTATTATGCCTTTTCAAAGCACAAACTATCGTCTGTCAAGACGGCAAGGTGCCTAGGTGATGAGAACACCGATGACGGATAGAAAGTGTAATTAAGATATCATGAAAGAAGTTAATCTACGAAGAGAACTAAATACTCGCATCAGAAGAAAAGTCCACATTATTTGGGCATGTCATGAGAAGTGAAAGCTGGAGTATGTCGTGACACTGCGAAAACTGCAGATGAGAAGGCAGGAGAAGACCATGAGAGAGGATGCTACAAAGTTTGCCCTTGTGACGTGGAGGAACATCGGTATCGGACATGTTTGGCAGCAGGAGACAGATGGCTGTGGACAGACACTATTTCCATCTCCACAAGGCATGGACTATACATAGTAGAAGATATTCAATCTGTCTATCGATTGTTTATGATCGCACTATTATAATGGCTCACTGCCTGTGTGTTTTCTTCATAGTTATTTGGATTGTATTTTAATGAATATTTTATTATCATAATCCATGTAATTGTGAATATATTGGGTGTATTTTTAATGGCATTGGGTTGTTTTTTTTAAATACTGCCATTCTATGTTTTGTATTTACCCTCTGCGGAGTTCATGCCATAAAAGGTAAATACAAAACGTGGAACGGCGATATTTTCAAAACACCCATAGTCATTAAAAATACGCTCTGTATGTAAATGATAATAATACAGAACAGTCGTGATGTGCCATGTATGATCAAGCTGTATCTTGTTATGTGTCTGTGATGTAATAGAGACTTATTGTGGCAAGTGACGAGCCCTGGGGACGAACAGGCCTCCAACCAATCCCATGGCATTACCAACGCAGTTCGCTCTTAACTTCGCTAGAATGCCCGCTGCAACTTACCGAATACGTTAATATATATATATATATATATATATATATATATATATATATATATATATATATATATATATATATATATATATATATATGTCCGGGCACGTACAAGGCCCTCACCTGTGGATATGGCTGAACGCCTCTAAGCCGGGTCCCTTGGGTGTCAGGGTCTGGCCAAAACTCGCCACCGGCTCGTGGTGGTGAGGTCTCGGTGGATTGACGCTGAGCCGCCAGCGTCTGCAGCCTACCTTGTGCCAGACGTATTGGTTACCCATTCCTCTGGAATACACAAGACTAGGCCGAGGGAGGGATCATGTCGTTTGGGCATCACATGATCTCTGAAGCTCTGCCCAGACATTGTGATGGAATATTGGCCACATTTCACTCACATACTTTGGTCTGTCAAGACTGCAAGGTGTCTACTATATATATATATATATATATATATATATATATATATATATATATATATATATATATATATATATATATATATATATATATATATATATATATCATGTGTGTGTATATATATATGTGTGTGTATATATATGTGTGTGTGTGTGTGTCGTCTGCCTGGTCGAGGGGTTAGCAGCTTTCTCCGTTAACCCCGAATACTCTCGTGGTCGACGTGAGCGCACGAGAATTAGAAGTGGTTCGAGTAGCGCCAGTGACTTATGAGAGTATGGAGCCGGTCGCTCAGAAAGTCGTGGCGTGCTGATGAGCGTAATCTAGCCTAGGAATCAACATACAGCTGAAAGATGCTGGTGTTGACCGCAATATCCTGAAACAGGATGGAAACGCGGAAAAAAATAATGTGTGTGTGTGTGTGTTGTCGGCTGCGTGGCGAAGGTGTTTGCGGGCGCAGATCATAATCTCGCATACCGCTTTCGAAACACCGCTGCGGGCGATTTAGCAGCAAACTGAATTGCGTTGGTTTGTTACGAAATGGTATGGGTACCGGTCGTTCAGAAAGCAATGGCGACCTACTGAACGCAAACTTGCCCAGGAGTTACAAACAGCAAAAAATGCTGGTGTTGACTGCAACGTCCTGTAAAGGATATGCAACTAACTTTAAAATATACATATATGTTAACCATACAAATGATATATTGAGTATTGAGACAAATCACATTGCACTCTCGGATAAAGGTTAAACAAGGAGACCCGGTCCACACAGAGTACATACACCGTAGCTTCAGTGACGATACCCAGAGTTCTTTCCAATAAACAACAATATACAAATAACACAAAGTAATGCAGCTTTACAGAACAGAATTAAGAAAAACACAGGACGATGCGGCGACATACACAAAACACAACATACAATCACTGAGAAGACCCTGCAGTGACTACATTATGGCATTAGAACAAGATGAGAAGATGAAAAGATGAAAATATGAGAACGATGAAGAGAATGTGAAACTTTGAAAACAAAGATATTGCTAGCTCGGAGAACCGAATGCTGGTACTCGAACACAAACCCTCTAGCTTCTGAGCAGGCACACTACGTATCAACTTACATAAGGTAAACAGTCTAACGACCCACATAAAGACACCTGACAAAATGCAGGCGGTGATTGTGTCAACAGACAGGTGGCAATGGTGCAGTAGTATGATCGCAGTAACACTGTATTCTACATAATTGATTTACTCGCGTGACCTTCTGCAGGGCTTTGACACAGATAAAGACGGCGCGATATCCAAGGACGAGTTCAAGAGCTCAGTTGACAAGCTGGACCCTGAATTTGCAGGTGGGTGATGTATTTATGTGGGTGGGTGTATGTGAGTGTATGAGTATATATATATGTGTATATGTGTATAAGTGCGTATGTGTATGTATGTGTGTATGTGAGAGTACATGTGTGTATGTGCGTATCTGTGTGAGTTATTCATTTCCCCCTTCTAATTTTTCTTCTTCTTCTTCTTCTTCTTCTTCTTCTTCTTCTTCTTTTCTTCTTCTTCTTCTTCTTCTTCTTCTTCTTCTTCTTCTTCTTCTTCTTCTTCTTCTTCTTCTTCTTCTTCTTCTTCTTCTTCTTCTTCTTCTTCTTCTTCTTCTTCTTCTTCTTCTTCTACTTTTTCTTCTTCTTTCTCCTCCTCCTTCCCTACCTTGTCCTCCACCCGCTCTCTTCTTCTTATGAGTCCTCAACGTCTATATAATCCTTATAGTAATAGTAATACTATTAACAGCAAAAACAAATTCATAAATATTTTCCTCATGACATGTATCGTATTCTGAGCCTTCCTATATCCTTTGTGACATTATTGCCCAACATGTGAACTATTATCTTCTATTGTGCCATCTTAAGATATTAAGTGTCTTACGATATGTCTTGTTCTTATTTAAACCTAGTATGTACTTCCATTTATAATATCAGATGGAAGATGCACAACCAGAGATTTAAAAAAGAATAAGGCAAGCAAAAGCTACATTTCACTAAATGATAAGTATCTTAGGCAATAAGTCACTATCTGTGACTATAGGAAAGAGAGTGCCGAAGTGCTATATAGAAGCTGATCTGATGTATGGCAGTGAATCTTGGAATGTAATTGAAAAATTAAGAAGAACCTCGAAGCAACAGAGATGTTGTTTCTGGGACGAATGTAACGAATTCCTTGGTCTGACAGAGTCACTAGCAGCGATTGCCTGAATGAGGCTAATAAAAGTAGACCATTATATATAGCAATAAGAAAGAGATAAACAGCTTTTTTGTCATGTGATGAGTACATCATGACAAATGGAAAGATTAAGGGAAAGACACCGACAAAGAGAAATGATGCTGGATGGATTGAGACGGTGACATGGGGAATATCATCAGCAGAGTTGATCCAGGACACCAAAAATCGAGATAGGTAGAGAGACATGAACGCCTACGACAGGTGGCAGGCAATTTGAAGATGATGATGATGATGATGGTGAGGATGATGATGATGATGATGATGATGATGATGATGATGTACTTTTCATAGGTCATGAGGACGATCTGTTCAAACTGTTAGACCGAGACATAGACGGGAAGGTCAACAAGGCAGACATTGACGCCGTCTATGCCCTGGGCAACGCGAACAAAGACGGTGGTATTGACAGGGGTGAATTCCACGTGTGAGTATAACTACCTATGTATGGATGATTGTGATGAGTGTGATGAGTGTGATGATTGTGATGATACCTGAGGTACTGTCGCTAGTAGCACACAAAATCCACTGCATAGCGAGATTAAGAAGGTACAGGGCTGCTGGTTAAAAAGAGGAAAGGCGTGGATGTGTCAAGCCGAAGACATTCTTCAGCAGGTGTGTTCACTTGAGGACTTAGAATCTGGCGAGGAGTCGGTACAAATGCCAACAGAGTTCTGTAAATCCTTTTCATTGTGCGTCCGACTAGACAGGAAATGCAGACAAGAAAATCCAGCTGCGGTGGAGGTGGAAGTACAGGCTTTGATCTTCGAGAAGTCTTTAGAGGATGATGCTGTCATTTACACGTATGGGTGGGTCGTCCGGGGAGTGAGAAGTTCATGGGTCTTTACAGCTCAGGCCGGAGGGAAAAGTGTGAAGGAAGAGTCTGGCGCTTTTGTTTTGAACACAAGCAGACTGACTATGGAATTGATGGCAGTAAGTAAAGCAATAAAATGGCTCGAGACACAGACATTCAATCGGGCATGTGTCCTTAGTGACTCAATGAGTATGCTCGGTAGGATAGAGATGGGGTGGGTCCGAAGAGAGTGGCTGCTGTCTCTGGAGCGATTTCGGCTGGCAAAGATTAGTATCATCTTTGTGCCAGGGCATGCGGGTTTACAAGGGAATGATCATGCTGACAGGCTTGCAGGTAGGGCTACAGTGGAAGGCGGACGAGCCATGGACCAGGCAGACATTCTGAATGCTCTACGAGAAGTAAGTCGTTTACGAGAACCAAGCGATGACTGGGAATCTACAACCATTGTCAGACTGCGAGAACAGCAACTTAAAAGAGGTGTAGCCAAACAAGAACACTACGCAGTAAGCCAAATAAGAGTAATAAACCAACACATAATTGGTGTCGTTAGCGCTACACGCTGCGGGATTTGCTGAGGACGGGATCCGAGCACTTATGGACTGAATGGTTCGATGTGCAATGAGGATGACCTGTCGGCTAACTAACTAATTGACGCTAGTCTCTTTGTTGGCCCACATTTAACTAAATGAAGATGCCACACTGTTTATATAACCATACGTACTTTTCATACAATCATGCATACTGTTTACTTAATTATACACACTGCTCATACAATCATGCATACTATTTACACAAGTATACACACTGCCGGAAGATACTTCCGGTACAATGGCGACAAGATGAAGCGTTACTTTTCGGAGGGACGCTATTTAGTGTTTTTCATTGGATTTCGTGTGATTTCCTTTGGATTCCCTGCGAATAGTGTTTCTCTGTGGATTATGTGATGTTATATTGTGTTCCTTTTATAGGAAGTCTTCAAAAGAAGCCACGGAAGGCAAGTGGTGGATGTAATTTTGAGGGCAGCAGCCAGAGATTTGTGGGTCATGGCCTCGAGTTACACGACGGCAGGCAGAGGAACTCGTCTTGAGTCAATGGCTGCGGTCTCCGACCAGTAAGGTCACTGTCATAGAGGAAAGCAACAGCAAACTACCTATTTAAAAGTGCCTAGTATATCATGATTCGCTTAAAGACCGATCATCGCAAGACAAGGACAGAGACGTTAAAATTAGCAACTTGGAACGTTAGGACGTTAAACAACGATGGAAAATTAGAGAACATAAAACAAGAAATTGAAAGGGAAAAAATTAATATGTTAGGTATGTGCGAAACGAGATGGACAGTAGCAGGCATCAAGATAGAGGAAGATTTCAAGATTATTTGTTCTGGAGGTGAGGATCGTCATAGGGGAGTGGCAATTATTCTGGACCGGAAAACATCAAGATCTATTCAAGGATATTGGGCCGTGTCGGACAGAGTTCTACTAGTTAAATTAAGTGGCAGACCTTTTAACATAAATATTATTCAAGTATATGCCCCAACAGGAGAATCCAGTGAAGATAGTGTAGAAGAATTTTATAATGACATAGAGTCTGCCTTAAAGAAATGTAAAACTTTAGAAATAAACATCATAATAGGGGACTTCAATGCAAAAGTAGGAAATCAAGGAGATAGATACACAGTAGGAAACTATGGTTTAGGAGAGAGAAATGAAAGAGGATACTGACTGGTAGAGTGGGCAAAAGAACAGGAAATGATTGTAGGAAACACCTGGTTCAAACAACACCCTAGAAGATTATGGACATGGAGGAGTCCTGATAGCAGGATTAGAAACCAGACTGACTACATTTTGATTAGCAGAAGATTTAGAAACGCATTAACAATAGCAAAAACAGTTCCCAGTGCTGATTGTTATAGTGACCACAGATTACTCACAGGAACATTGAGGATAAAGTTGAAGAAAGTCAAGTATATAACAGGAAACACTAAATATGATTTGTGTACATTTAGTAATGACAAGGAAATACAAAACAAATTCAACATAGAAGTACAGAACAGATTTGAAATTTTGTCTGATCTAGAGATCCTATTCCAGGATGTGGATGGTCAATGGGAAACGTTGAAGAATTCAATCAATGTGGCTGCAGAAACAACTATTCCAAAATTAAAGAAGGTGGGTCGTAAGAAATGGATGACTGAAGAAATTTTACACCTCATGGAAACAAGAAGACTCAACAAAAATAATTCTGTCAAATATGAAGAAATTCAGAGAAGTCTGAACATTATGTAAGGAGGCAAAAGAAGCATGGCTTGAGGAAAAGTGCTTAGAAATTGAAAGCTAACACAACAGTCACAATACCAAATTAGTGCACAAAAGAATTCAGGAACTTACTAATAAAAGAACAAGTACATCAACAGGGTGTCTAAAAACTGAAGATGGCAAAATCATAATAGAAAAAGACCAGATTCTACAGGTATGGACATATTATGTGAAACACCTTTATGATGATAACAGAGACGAACAGTATGATATTAGATTTAATAATGAAGGACCGCCAATTTTGGAGATGGAGGTTCGAAACGTTCTTAAGCATATGAAAGCTGGCAAGGCCCCCGGTGCAGATAACATCACATCAGCTGATACGCATTTCCTACGCCTAGTGGCTATCAATCTGCATGGCGTCCCTACAATTCAACACATTATTTCCTACACTTCTATTTATTACCTACATCTTCTAACTGCTTAGCTTAACCATTAACCCATCATTGCCACATATAACATGTAAGTACTCTTCT